>LR749866.1:826040-1346040 GCA_902729485.2 Mus minutoides
AGGGCATGTCTGCAGGAATTTATTCTGGTAAGAGATACAGAAGGCTCAGTCCACTATGGGTACCATCATTCCCTAGGCAACTCATACAGGCTGTATTAGAAATCTATCTAAGCATGAGCTTGAGCATTGCTCCTTGAGTTACTGTCCCAACTTCTCTCAGTGATGGGCCATCATGGAATAATTGTATGCCAAATAAACCCTTGCCTCCTCTAAGTTGATTTTGGTTCGAATGTTTTATTACTGCAAGAAAATGAAATTAGAACATTATATTTTCTTTAGCATTGGAAACTTCCAGCTCCAATCTTTAGAAATACATGGCTGTATGTTCAGCAGAGCAAAGCCATCTCATCACATGACACCATCCTTATAAAAAAGTACCTTTACTATTGCATTTTACAGAATTTGCAGTCTTCAGCATGGAACCCTTTCTAGTAAAAGTCCTCTGTGGGATTTAGGAATTTTGCTAAGAGCAGAAACATCACCATTGCAGCGAGGGAAGGGCAGTGGGAACTCCAAAAGCCCCACTGAAGTTCTGGGATGACATGAAGCACAGAGAGGCAGGGGATGCACCTGAAGAATGATTTTCAGGAATCACTGACTTCCTCCCATCACGCATAGAAGAGACACACAAACAAAGAGAACTTATCTGGATGATGTAACTGAGAAAGAACCAGGGAGCCAGGGAGACAATGCCAGGCTGTGCCCTTGTCTGTCTGTACACCATTCAATTTGCAAATACCTCTTGGTTTTTAATAAAGCCATCACTGGGCACCAGGGATACACAGATGAGTGAGACATGGCCTTTTCCCCAAAAAGCACTTATATCTATGTGGCCATATGCATTACAGCAGCCTCCTGTAGACACTCTGGTATTTGAGAAAGTTTCTGTGTGATCTACCTCTGAGTTCAATTTGAAAAAACAGAATTTATTATTATTAGTTCTTTGATTTTTTTTGCATGATGTATTTTGATTATATTCACTCCTCCCCCAACTCCTTCTAGACTCCTCTCCCCTCCCCTAACTTACCAGGGAAGGCTGACTCTCTCTCTCCCAGCAGCTAATGATTACTAATAAATAGCTTCCTTAGCTAATGGTAGAATTCCATGCCCAACCCCTCTTTCTGTGCTGAGATTTGGTCTGGATTGAGCGTGCACAGGTCAAGCGCCTGTTGTCATAGCCACTGTGTTCATTGTATAGCTGCTCTGCCATGTCCAGCAGATGTTGTTTCCTTACAGTCAGCCACTGCCCCTGACTTACACACTCTATGCCTCCTCTTTCCACCGTGATCACCGAGCCGTGGGAAGACAGGGTACAATACAGACCTCTCACCTAGTCTCCTCTGCTCTGCACCTCCATCAGGTCTCTGTGCTAATCACCACCCACCTCAGATAGAAGCTTCTGTAACGAGGGTTGAGAGATGCACCGACCTATAGGACAAGTCATTGCCAACCAGTTTAATGCCAGATACATTGTGCAGAGTCATAGAGATAGATTCTCCCCTAGGGCCTATGACTTGAAACTATGTATGGTCCTCTGCTCTAGCTTTCTGAAGGCTACGAACCCCATGTCTGCTCATCTTACCAAGGGAGCCCAAGTCAGGTTTCAAGCTGCCTGTACTGGCTGGTTTTGTGTGTCAACTTGACACAGGCTGGACTTATCACAAAGAAAGGAGCTTCAGTTGGGGAAATGCCTCTATGAGATCCAGCTGTAAGGCATTTTCTCAATTAGTGATCAAGGGGGAAAAGGCTCCTTGTGGGTGGTGCCATCCCTGGGCTGGTAGTCTTAGGTTCTGTAAGAAAGCAAACTGAGCAAACCAGGGGAAGCAAGCCAGTAAGAAACATCCCTCCATGGCCTCCGCATCAGCTACTGCTTCCTGACCTGCTTGAGTTCCTGTCCTGACTTCCTTTGGTGATGAACAGCAGTATGGAAGTATAAGCTGAATAAACCCTTCCCTCCCCAACTTGCTTCTTGGTCACGATGTTTTGTCTAGGAATAGAAACCCTGACTAAGACACTGCCCCTGATTATTCTGCTGCAGGTTCCAGACCCCAGCTTGAGACTCAACAGAAAGTACAGAGGAAACAGTTATCAGGAATTGTTTCCCTGCCTCCTTATAGGCAAACGGTGATTATCAGCTCCGGGAGACCAGAGCAGCCACGAATTGGTCGACATGAGTGGAGGTCTGAGAGGAAGAGATGAGGTGCGGTCTCCATGCCTTGGCTGCTGCTCCCAGGTTCTGTCTGCTTCCCCACTGAGTCCATTTAAGGTTTTGGCTCTGGCTCTCCTGAGCACTCAGCTCTCCTGTTCTTTGTGCCAACCCTCATGCCAGGCTTGGAGCTGCCAAGTATTTAAGTCTTAGGGGAAAGTTGTTATTACACAATAGTCCTCTGATCCCCTAGGCTCTTTGCTCAGGAAGATGAGGAGCAGGGAGAGACATAAGGTTCTCAGCACTGGACAAACAAGTCTGGTGTTGGCTGCCAAAGTTGAAACAATGGTCTCTGCCTATCTTACACACTCCTCAGTTATAAGAAAGCCGGATAGGAAAAAACAAAAGCATTAAACTACAAAGGACCGAAATGCTTCAAAGACCTCTCAGTTGTTCAGTTANTCAGGAAGATGAGGAGCAGGGAGAGACATAAGGTTCTCAGCACTGGACAAACAAGTCTGGTGTTGGCTGCCAAAGTTGAAACAATGGTCTCTGCCTATCTTACACACTCCTCAGTTATAAGAAAGCCGGATAGGAAAAAACAAAAGCATTAAACTACAAAGGACCGAAATGCTTCAAAGACCTCTCAGTTGTTCAGTTAGTCATTTGTTTTTAGATTACACTATTGAGTGCCAGGGACCTTGGAAGGTGCTGGGGACATAATGCAGATAAGACTTGGGGGCTTCTCTTACAGAAATCCACAAATGTGCTACCCAGCGGGGAAGGGCACACTAACAGGTTACTGGAAGGGGAGTGGGCCATCAGTGGGGAGGAAAGGTTGTTCAGAGAGAGGGTATGCTAGCCAGAATGGAGACTATGTTAAACAGGGAGGTGTCGTTAGCCCAAACCTGGCTCATCCACAGAATCATCCAGTTGTTTTGTAAATATGTAGAGTCCTAGCTCCCAGCTGCAACATGACAAACTAGACTCTTCTCACCTCTATGTCCATCGCCTCTGCATTTAATGAGCTTCTGTCCTGATTTCTACAACCAGAGCAGTCACTATCCATCATAGAGGACCCAGAAGTAAACGCCATTGCTTCCGAAGAGGTTTCCCTGGCTGCATGTTAGAGCTTCACTGAGGAGGAAGGGTCAGAAGTTAGCTTCCAGAACTGTAGACAAGCAAGCTGAGTGCATGGGCTGATGAAAAGAGAGATGGGGCCTTGAAAGTAGAAGGGCCCAGCTTAGTATAACACACACACACACACACACACACACACACACACACACTCCAAAGGCCAAAGAATATTTTAAAAATAAAGTGTAAATCTGTCATATGAATTTGTAAATTTGAATTTAAAATTTTTTCTTTGTAAGTAGCAGGAATGAATAATAGATTAGTTAGTCCAGAAAACTATATCATGACTCAGAAGGCCAGTTTGAGACACTTCACCAAAAACCCACAAGCAAAGGACACAGATGAATACATTCCATCAAATATGACAGAGGGTGGGTGACCTTAGAGGTAAGGGTACTTGCTACCAGGCCTGACGACCTGACTTTGAACCCCAGAACTTACATGTTATAAGGCAAAAACTAACCCTTATAAGATGTTCTCTGACATCTATGTGAGTGTTGTGAAATGCACCCCACTCTATGAATACATGCATAAAAATAAATAAATAAATAAATAAATGTAAATTTAAAAGATATCAAAGATATTAGGGGTAGGTTTAGGAGATAAAATTTAACAGGAAGTCATGAAGGGAACACATGATTTGGAGTATAGTCTCCTGAATTAAATGAGATTTTAAGTTTTTACACTAAATAAACCTTGTAGGAAAAACATTACTACAAAATGATTCAGTGTTAGGGATTCAATTAATATCATTTTTTCAAATGACCATATCAAAGGAGAAGTAATTTGTAACCATTTCTTTGGAGTGATTAAAAGCCATTTAATAGAAATTTAACATCATCTACTATGTAAGACAGAAATAGGATGATATATCATTAATAAAATAAAGTAGATGCATTTAACACAGCAATAGAAGCATTGACAAAGTAATACTGAAAAATAGGAACGCTCTGTTCTCATTAAAGTCAAGAACCAGAGAAATGAGCACTGTTTCCCATCACGATGTTTTTTCCAGGAGTGCTAGCCTGTGGAGGCAAAGGGAGTGGAGGGGATAAATAGGGAGAAAACTATCATTATTGTGGATGCAAGCCTATTTACAAACCAGAGGCAATCAACTGAAAAACTAATTAAAACAAAGTCAAACAAATTGGGTTTCAGGAAACAGCTGGTTTCAAACCAAATATGTTGAGAATCAATAGGTTTGAGCCAGGTTATTTATAAAATGTAAGTGGATCCTATCATAATGGCCGTGGCATGGTCCGATACCTAGACACAGAAATGCCACTGAAACAGATCAGAAGTCTGTGAAGGAAATGTCCAGATAGTGACTTATCAAAAGCTAGTGAAAGTATGAAAGAGTGAAGAGACATCACTCAGCTTTAACACTGGAACGTAAGAATGGTACAGTGAATTCAGACACAGGTATGTGAGGCTGGCAGTTCTGGAACATGATAGAGAGGAAGTGTGTGTGTGTGTGTGTGTGTGTGTGTGTGTGTGTGTGAGAGAGAGAGAGAGAGAGAGAGAGAGAGAGAGAGAGAGAGAGAAAGAGACTCTTCTTATTCTTGGATATGTGTATCTGTATAGTTTATATCTATATGTCTATATAATTATAATCTCTCTCATCTATGCACTCTGGTTCATTGGTCTATCAATTCTTTAGTATGTAATTATCTTTGTATTTATCTATAATGTGTTAATCAGTCATCTATGTATCTGTCTATCAATCAATCAATCAATCAATCAATCAATCAATATCTCTATGTGTTTATCAACCATTTATCTTTATATCATCTATCTCTATCATCTATCCACCAGTTAATCATCTTTCATCTATTTGTCTTATCTCTTATCTATCAACCAATCATCTATCATCTTTATATCATCTATTACTCTATATTGAATTCAGTAGTTAGATCTAAATTGACTACAAAAATTGGTTGTTAATTCTCCAGAGTGAAAAGATTAAGGCCACAATAGGGTTGAGATTGATACAGCAGTGTATAGAATACAAAGAGAAAGGGCTCAAAGGCCCATCTTCAAGAATATCACCATCCACAAGAGATTCGGGATGGAGGGAATAGCCAATGGAATAAAGACAGGAGAAAAATCCTGAGAGAGTCTCTGCAATAAAACAAGGCAACTTCGAAAAGTAGGTGGTAACTTTAGTCCACATAATAAAGCAAGATCAAGATGGAAGAGGGTCGATTACATCTGGCTTCTGTGGAAGTAACAATCAGTATGGCAAGGGTGAATGATGATTGGGTACATTCATTCCACCCTGTCTCAGGCTCAGGGAAAACTGATTAAGAAAGAGTGTAAAGAATGCTAGAGACAGATGGTAGGGAGAAGGGATGCAAATGCTCTCTCTGGAGCATGATGTACCCATTGCAAACACGTCCTCACAGCAGCTGTAGTTGCCTGCACTGATCTTGCACAAGAATGTGCCAACCAACAGTCAATCATGGATCTGGGAGGGGCTTATGAGACCCTGCCCCCTCCTGCTGAACTATTGGCAACTGATAGATTCCTAGTTAGGGAACAATGGTTACCTTCAGTTGTGTGCCTGTGAGCCCACCAGGCTGCAGTGAATAGCTCCAAAGCTGCGGCCACACAGATAGTCCTGTGGCCTAAACAAAATGAGAAGGCATGAATGTGGGAGAAGCACTTGTAGAAAAAGGTGGTCTCAGGGGTGGAAGGGTGATAGGGAAGGGTGGACGTGAAAGAATGGAACATATTAAGTACATATGTGAAGTGTCAAAGAACTGATTTAATCAATAAAAAAGTTCCACAACAATCAGAAAGAAGGGAGGGAAGGAAGGAAGGAAGGGAGGAAGGAAGGAAGAAGAAAGGAAGAATGAAGAAAGAAAAAAGCAGAGAGGGAAGAAGAGCTTCAGTGGGGTTATTGAGGTGCTGAACTTGAGTTCAAGCTTGGAGAGCTTTGCATTGTGTGAGGTCACTAAGTTCCAATAAGTCTCAGTTTCCTCATCAATAGAATTTCAGAGAAAAAATTAAGTAATTGTCACATTATCATTTGCTAAAAACTACACAATACTATAAAACAGATGTTGGGGTCTGCCGCTCTTCCAGGCTGCCCTACGGCATGGAACATACTACAGATGTGGCAGCAAGATAGTAAGTAGTTCCCCCTATTTTCTGATGGCCTCCTTCATAGTGACAGTGTTTCATCCCGAGATGAGCTCTGTAACCATGTTAACACAGAAACACGATCTGCCGTGTGCCCTTGCACTGACGTAAGGAAGCTGCCGGGGATGCCAGGGGATCTGAAACGTCTTGCAGTGAGATGCATTGTTTCGGCTGTCAGGGGAGGAACAGCATTCCCACTCCAGTCAAGCGAGGTGGCAGGATGTCTTCCTGTTTGTCTAAGTAGATGCCAACACTTAAACACACAGTGATTTCCTTCCCAGAACTCAGAGGCAAAGCACCCACACACACACTCAACCCAGAGACGATTGGCACATGGCCCAGGCCAGCTGACGTCTCAATTGTCCTTTATTTCTATTATAAGGCTCTCGAATGGCCACTGGGCTATTTTTCAGACCCGCAATGGGACATTCCAGTGACAAGAGTTGAATGGTTGTAATGTCTCTCCCTTCTTCCATCCATCTCTATAGGGAGCATCTGCTAAGCATCTGTTAAATGTCAGGTACTTGTCTAGGATAAAGTGTGCAAACATGAATGAAACTGACTCCCGCTCAAGGACTTCACAGTTTAGTGAAAAAACAGAAGCAGGCTCCACACTTCATTATAATATGACAAGATGAGAACTTTAATAACCATGTGCTCCGAATTCTCTGGGAACCTGGATGGGGGTTCATCCAGAAACAGAAAAGGGTGAAACTGTCAGGGTCTGTCTGTCTTTAACTCTGCCAGCAGTAGGTTTGGTAGTTGCTCAGAGAACATAGTTGTATACAGTAGATGTCCAACTAAAGCTTAGTAAAGAGTTGAATATAATAAAAAGGTCAATTACAACTTTCTTATCCATCCTGCTGTGAGTTCCCTTCCATTAAAGTATCACACTTAAAAAAAAAAACAAATGTGTGTCATGTATGTGTGGTGTATGCACACATTCGGGTGCTACAGCCACTCCAGTAGTGACATGCATGACAGGCCAAAAGCCTGGATGCAGCCCCGAGGTGAAAAGTTCACAGAAACTTAGTCTCCTGGAACTGTGGCATTCCATAGCACGTATGCTCCAACTTTGTCCTTGCGAATGGATCTGTGTGCTTCTTTTCAGTATTGTTTTGTTATAGGTGCCTCCAAGCAATGACTTGCCAAATACCTAAGCAAAATTGAACTTTGCTTTCTGGCCTTCACCAATGCCCTAGGTAGTCCTTGAGCCAACCCTGGGCTTGGAATTCAGTAAGAATGTTGTCTTTTCAGTGACATTCAGAATTGCCTTTATTATGGTAAGAGAGATAGTGAAAGAAATCAGGCATTACTATCTACTATATAGAGTTAGAAATCTCAATGCAAGCTATAGTATAGTTATATATGGCAGTTATATAGAACATATAGTTATGTATGGCAGACTACATTACTTATTAGTAGAAAGTCCCCCCACACTGTCACTTAGAATAAAAGCCAAGTCACTCCCATATACAGGAATTTACAATGGTTTAGGAAGTAGATCGGGCTGTGGTTTTAGAGTATTGCATTATTCATGAGAAGGTTAGCTAGAGGAGAACTCTCTAATTAGAACCATGACTTGGGTGTGAAAGCCCTTGCCCCGGGAGTGTAAAGACCTCACACCTGGCTTCTAAGACTATAGCTGACCTTAGATAGAGCTGACTTTGTCTCAGTTGTTTTATTGCCCAGTACCTGCCAGTCTTTGTGTTTGCTTTCCTCTGTTTTGTGTAAGAGTCATTAAGCATCTGGTAACCTCATTGTACCTTGCCAGTGTGTCACCTAACTTCCCTATTTTCTTCTGTATAAAAAGTCTGATGCTAGATTTGGCAAATTACATTCAGATCCAACACATTCTCTCGTGTGGCATCTGTTTGTCATTCACCGACTCCTTCGCCCATCTGCAACCAGAGACCCGTTCCTCGCAGATAGGAGACCCAAAAAAGAGGTCCATCTGTGGCATTTGGGGATCTATGTATACAATCATGCACATATGTGGAGGTCAGAGGAGGGTGCTGGGTGTATTGCTCTACCATTCTCCACATCATTCTCCTGAGAAATGGTCTCTTACTGACCTTACACTAAGCTGGTGGCCAGCAAGCCCCAGATGTCCCCTCATCTCTATACTCCTTTCCTGCATACACAACCCCTATGCATCCAGACCACACCCAACTTCTAATGTGGATGCTGGGATCCAAACTCAGGTCCCCGTGCTTGCACTGCAGCACTCTTAACCACTGATCCATCTTTTTATCCCACTTCGACCTCCGTGGGAGGTGGACCACCATTCTATTAAGTGTCAGTAAGTGGATCAAAGACCGTTAAACCAAAAAGTGTGGTCAAGGTCACTTATGAGAATCGGTCTAGGCAAAAGCTCAATTAGCAGGCAGGTGAGGGGCAGCACATGGCCACTGTCACCTTCTGCATCTCAAGAACACTATTCAAAGAAATGAAAGGAATCTTTTTAGAAGTTACCCTCACCTCAGTTATAAAAGATCACTGGAGGGGGTAGTACTGAATCCACTTATCTCTGTGAGGGCTTCAGACTTCATTTGTGAACTATCTAGGTCAGGTGGTTGTGTTCTGGGATCTCCTCCAAATGTACCAGTCTAGGATGTATTTTCAGAATCAGAAAATTAATGAACCCCCTGAATCCTTAGAGGATTCTTAAAGGAGCAACAGTGTCAGGGGTGACAAGGGGATCAGAAATCCACGCAGGGACATTCTCTGTTCCCCTTTGTGTAGCTGTTGGCACTTTTAACTTGGACCTGCAGAGGATCCAGGTTGGCCAATGAGGTGAACCAAAAGGAGAAGGAGTCCTTTATATTATACTCCCCCAAATTTCTTCCCTCTTTATGTGTGTAGCTGTTCTGCTTGTGTGTCTGTCTGTCTGTGTGCCACATGTGTACAGTGCCTGTGGGAGCTAGAAGATCCCCTAGGACTGGACTTACAGACAGCTATGAGCCACTGTGTGGCTGCAGGGTACTGGGCCCTGATCTTTTAGAAGGGCAAGCAGTGTTTCTAACCACTGAACTGTATCCCCAGTCCTGTCTCCATTTTCTACTAAAACAAACTCCAGGCCATTGGTATACTTGAAATTAAATTCTCTGTGGAAGTCACCCATGGTGAACAGCATGGCTCTGTCTTGTTCACAAGGCTGTACAGAGGACTAGTCTGAGCCTGCTCTTTATGGACATTGGCTTAGGAAAGAACGCTGGCCTTCCTGCAGGACTCTGAGAAAGGCTGAGCCTGCTGGTTGACTGACCAATGGAAGAACACGTGTTAGGGGTTTATTGTGCAGATCGGGATCCATTGGGTGTCACTCTTAGGGCTCAAAGACTGTGTGACCCACAGGAAGGTTGGCCTGGTGCGACTTCCTGCAAGCTGCTGGCTTCACTTCATCTGAATAACTAGGTGCAAAATATCCTGTTCTGAGAATCCCAAACAGCAGAGCCCTGAGGGCTCAGCAGGAGACAGACCATCCCTGACTGAGGTGCCCTGAGGGAGGGAAGGTAGCATGGTTGAAGCTGTTTATCTTCAGAGATTACTGAGGAAAGTTTGGCTGAGAACGATGATTAGCCAAATGAATGAATGAATGAACTAAATGAAAAATAAAATAAAATAAAAATAGAGATCCAAACACTGGGAGTCCAATACCAATCCAGGCTTAGCGGAGGGGGAAATGAAATCCTGTCTATCTTGGCATCTCTTAGAGGGAGTGTCCTGGCGCTCCTCTCTCCTTTAGCTTCACTGTTGGCCAGGCTCAGGCTCCATCTTACTTGGTTGGTGGCTGATAGCTCTGTTCTTCCTTCTCTGGTCTTCCCCAAGGTGTGTCCGCTCCTCTCTATCCCTGTGACAGTGTCTAGTGTTCTCTCCTCACATTGCTGGGTCCCTGTTCTTTCCCTTTTCCTCAAGACTCCTTTGGGGGCTCCCACCCCACTCCTCATTCAAAGCAGCCTGCCTAGGAACAGGAAGTCAATGTCTCCCATACTCCCAAGTTCTTCCCATTCTGTTTGTTTGTTTGTTTGTTTAGTTTGTTTGTTTTTTGGGTTTTCTTTTTTTAATTTTTTATTAGATATTTTCTTAATTTACATTTCAAATGCTATCGCGAAAGTTGCCTCCCCCCCACCCCCGCCCTGCTCCCCTGCCCACGCACTCCCACTTCTTGGCCCTGGCATTCTCCTGTATTGGGGCATATAAAGATTGCAATACCAAGGGGCCTCTCCTCCCAATGATGGCCAACTAGGCCATCTTCTGCTACATATGGAGCTAGAGACACGAGTTCTGGGGGTTCTGGTTAGTTCATATTGTTGTTCCTCTTCTAGGATTGCAGACCCCTTCAGCTCCTGGGGTTCTATCTCTAGCTTCTCCATTGTGGGCCCTGTGTTCCATGATATAGATGACTGTGAGCATCCACTTCTGTACGAGACAGCTATATCAGGGTCCCTTCAGTAAACACTTGCTGTCCTATGCAATAGTGTCTGAGTTTAGTGACTGATTATGGGATGGATCCCCCCTCCCCCGTGGGGTAGTCTCTGTATGGTCCATACTTTCGTCTTAGCTCTAAACTTTGTCTCTGTAACTCCTTTCATGGGTATTTTGTTTAAATTCACACTGGAGGAACATCTCTGACCCCCACTTCCGGTGCTGGAGGGGCGGGCTTCCAGCCACAACTTTATTGATTTTTTTAAAGGTTTTTATTCTTTGTCCTCTGTTTCACAAACTAGACAAAGAAAGAAAGAAAACTCCAGCCCAGGTCGGAAGTGCCAAGAGTAGCATTTTTTCCTGCCTCCAGGAACCTTCTCTTCCACCCTGGGATTATGGATTGTGGATCTTGCCTTGTCTAACTTCCCTCTGCTCTGAGAGATCTCTAAGTATCTGTTCTCCTGTCATGGACTACTGAGCCTTGATCTCACTCAGAATCCTCAGGATCTCAGTTCCTCTCCAGTTATGAAAAGCCTTATTCATCCTTCTCTCTTTCCCGTGTCTCCGCCTTCCCCCTCATTCCCCTCTCTATCTCCCTCTCAAACGTGCATCACAATTTCCCCACAGCACCAGCTCAACTGGCCTCATCACCTATAGAAGGTTCTAGTCCTTCCAGAGACATAGCCATATACTGTATCTTCAGGTCACAGACCAGATTCACGTCAACAAGGTCAAGACCATCTCTTTCCTGCCACCAATGACCTTCTCCTTTCACATTTCTCACATGGCTAAAGAGGGAATGTGGAGAGACGGGACAATCGCAACCAGTGTTGAGAGACACAAAAGAAGCTGAGAGAATGAAGTAGAGAGCAGATGGCCAGACTTATGAGGAAACAGTGATTTATAATAATTTTATTATTCTAACCCAAGATAGTCAGATGGAACAAATTTGGTTAGCTGCCTGTATTTTTTTTAAATATGTCCTCTAGACAAAGAATAAATCTTTACATTTTTAAATGTCCGGGGGGAATGAAAAGAATATTTTATAATGTGTGAAAATTCTATGAAATTCAAATTTTGGCGGCTGTAAATTAAGTTTTCCTGGCTTGCAGCCAGGCTCGCTTGTTTACTCAAGGTCCTCAGTGGCTTTTTCAGCTGCCCCAGAGTTAGACATCTGTGATGAAGACCATATGGCCTATAAAACCCAAGGTGTTTATTATCTGACTGTAATGTGTTGAGGGATGGTCTCCCCCCAAAGCCTGGCCCAAGCCCCTGAGCCTGGCCCTGTGGATGCTTCCATATTTGGAAAAGTAGTGTTGGCAGATGCAATCAAGGCTCTTCAGGCAGCATTCTGGATATTCTGGACGAACTCCTAAATCTAACAACTAGTGTTCTTGTGTGACTCTGAGGAGAAGAAGGCAGGCACCCTGGAGATGCCTGTGACAGCAGAGACCAGATTCAGGAAGTTATAATCCATACTAAATGTTTGGAGCTACCAGAAGCCAGGGAAAGCCAGTAAGGCTTTGTCCCCAGAGGCTCTGAGGAAGTGTAGTCCTGCCAACACCTTGATCTTTGGACTTTTGGTCTTAATAACTTTCATAAAATAGTTTCCCCTTGTTCTGTATGACGAGTGAGGAATCTCAGCGCTGTGGCCAGACATTGGGGTGCTCCTTTCTTACACCTAGATAGAACTGTTCCTTAAAGCAGGAGATGGGGACCAATAGGTTTATTTTATTAGGAGGGAATTTGTCTTAAGCAATTTGAATAGGCAATAGGACATGGAGACACTGGCCATTCATAGGAAGTCTTCCTGCTGTCTTCCAATTTGTCTTATGTACTGTTTTTTTGGTAGAGTCATTCCAAAACAAGTTTGATATTAAGATGGATTACAAGGGCTGAAGAGATGGCTCAACAGTTAACTCTTCTAGGGGACCAGAGTCCAGTTCCCAGTACCAACATTGGGTATGCCACAATTGCCTGTATCTCCAGCTCCAGGGGATCTGACACCCTCTTTTGACCTCCATAAGCATTGGTGCACATGTAGTACATACTCACATACATACACATAAGTAAAAATAAAACACAAAATAAAATCTTAAAACAAACAGATGGGTGAGCAAATGAAGCTGGACATCACGGCACCTACCTATACTCCCAGCACTCGGGTAGCAGAGGCAGGAGGATTGCAGTCTTAAAGCCAGCTTGAGCAACCCAACCAGTTCATAACCAGCCTGGGCTGAACACCAAAGCCTGTCTTAAAGACACTCGCCAGTGACAACTGCATGCCAGTCACTCTTTGATTTATAACTTGGCTGTGTTGATATGTGTCATATATACATTTATTTTGAGAGGCTTAGAGAGACCTTGTTTGTTTGTTGATTGATTCTTTTAAGTAAAAACTATGATTTTATAAAATAAAGCAAAACAACCTAGGCAAGGACTATGACAGATGGGCAGCCCCAGACTGAGGCCAGACATAAAGGTCACACCTAAGTGAAACTATCCCCCAACAAAAGAAAAACAGATACAGTTTATTATCTTACACTGGAAGAGGTTGGTCTTGAACAAGTTTAATATTTCTCTATTCTCTCCATCCCAGTTACTGGCCATTATTGAGATGACAAGGGGATAAGAAATGAAAAAAAATTCCGATAGCAGAGAGGTTTTCAAGTGGCCAAACAATTCCCAGTGAGCATCAAAGTCCAAGTCCCATTTGGAATCAGCTTTAGTTTAGAACTTGCTTCTCAAGAACTTGCATGTGTAAATTTACATTCATGTTAAGCTTAAATATTGTTTTACCAGTGAAGAATGGAAACTTGGCTATACAAAGCTGAGATCTTAGACCAATGAGGGCAGGCAGAGTATCAGAGTCCCGCTGTGACTTGGATTGGTGTCCCAATATCCTTCACCACCTCTGGATGGAACTCACTTCCAGGAACTGTATCTAAGGTCTACAGTGGCTAAAGACCTGGGCAGCTATGGGGAAAGTCCTGTGCAAGGTAGCTACCTCATCAATGCAATTTCAATCAGAGCAAGTGGGCCTGGAGAGACTCCCAAGGCTTATTAGCTTGTCTTAGTTCTCAGCCTTTTTCCTGAGCTGAATATACACATCATGTATTCCCAGGGCCCAAGTAAAAGTGAATAGTTTAAGCATCAACAGGGCAGTTGTTCTTCTAGATAACAAAATATAGTTAATTAGATAAATAACATAACCAGAAATGGTCCTAAAAGGGGATGTCTCTATCTCAGGCCTCAGATGAAGTTCTTACCTTAGAATCTGTTCATTTTGAGCAGCAATATTACAAGTTGGTTTTTATCAGCTCTGGGTGATTGCCATAGCTTTTCAGCAATTAATTTTTGTTGCAATGCCTGCTGAGTCTGGTGCGGCACAGAGAGACGGCTGATGTTTGCAGCCTAATTTAATTTGTCAGCCTGAGCCTTGAAAGCTAAGTATTCCCCAAATTAACGTAGCCAGGGTGGCAGGGGAAACTGAACTGAAAAGCAGAACTCTGTGGTCAGGTGAGCTGTGCTCTCTGCAGCCATTCCCTCTACAAACTCAAAGGGTTCTAAGTTCCAGCCTGTGCTCTGTCGCCCATAAGCTGCGCTGAGTACCTTCTCCCTCATGCCCCAATGGAAATGACCACGACACAAGCTTCGAAGGGCATTGGACCAAGTTTTCAGTTGTATCATTGTCTTATTTAATTCTTATAAGAATCATTAACTATTTAGGCAACTTTAAAAAAAAATCTCATATATAAAGAGTTAATTTTGTAAAAAAGGTCAAGGAGTAGAAAATATTGGTCTCTGGTCCAGTGTGGCATAGCAACTGATTCTACCTCTGAAAGAGTTCAGAAAGGATGAATAAAGAGAAAAGAAAAGTAAGAATAATTTGGTGGTAACAAATCACAAGTACATGCTTTGAGAAGAGACAGTAGAAACAGACAGAAAAAGATTGGGTTTTTCTGTGGCAAGCTTCAGAAATAAAGTATAAAAACAAATAGGACACATTTACATCAAATAAAATTTGATTTAATTAAATTTGAATTTAAGCCAGGCTCCATGCTGTGCACCTTTATTCCAGGGCTCAGGAGACAGAGGCAGGAGGATCCCGAGTGAGTTTGAGGCCAGCGTGGATTACATAGTGAGTTTCAGGCCAGCATGTGTTAGGAGACGCTATATCAGGATAATAGTAACACTAACAATAACTTCAGTTACTTAGATGATAAAACTTGGTATTTTAAATATGATTCAGAATAACACTTGACAGGCAATTTTAAAATAACAACTAAAAGATTAGAAGATGAAATAAAAGGCCTATTGCTGGTGGACGTGGGGTTGGGGGGAGGAGGCAAAGTTGAAGGAATGATTGACACAAGAGAATCCTGGAGATGCAAATGCAGCTGCAGGATGACTTTCAGGAGTGGAGCATGCAACTCACAGGAAGGCAGAGCTTGAAGAGGGAAGATGAGTGGACAGCCAGGTAAGAGCAAGGAGGGCGTCTGCAAGAACAAGGGGATTGGGCCGGAGCAGCGACAGACCAAAGAAAATTCCTGTGTATACTGAGGGAAATTGGTTTTTTTTTGGGGGGGGTATCTACTCTAGGAATGAAAGTAGAAGGGCTGGAGAGGCAGTTCAGTAATTAAGAACACTTGCTTCTCTTACATAGGACACAGGTTCAATTCTCAGCACCTACATGGTGGCTCATAATCATCTGAACTCCAGTTGCAGGGGATCTGATGCCCTCATCTGGCCTCCATAGGTACCAAGTGTTCACACAGTATAAATACATACTCACCAGGCAAATGCTCATACACATAACATAAAAATAAATACATTTTTAAAAAGAATTAAACTAGGATGCATGCAATGGCTTCTCTTGGTTGTGACCTTGACTATATCTGGAATGAACTACCCCCCCCCAAGTGGAGGCCATGACTGTGAGGGATTTTTGCCTAATTAGAAGTGGAAAGATCTACTTTTAATTTGGACCTTTGAGATAGAAAGACACACAGTTTTAATCCAGATCTTGAGGTGGGAGAACCCACCTCTAATCTGGGCTGTGCCTTCTGCTGGAAGCCTACACGAGGACATGGAGGAAGGAAGTTCTTGCTCGTGACCATCCCTTCATGGGCATCAGAGCCCACTTCTTCAAGATCCCAGCATATGCTGAATACCAGCTGAGACATCTGGCCTCAAGGACTGAGCAACTACTAGATTCTTGGACTTTTTCTTCATAGGCAGCCATTGTTGGACTAGCTGTACTGTAGTCTGTATGACATTTGAATAAGTCTCCTTTATCTCTTTCTATATAAAGGGAGAGTCATTCTATAAGTCTGTTACTCTAGAGAGCCCTGACTAATATAACTATAAATTAAAATTTTTTTCTGTATGAGAAAATATATCAGGCTGCTTTCTAAGTTTTTCCTGTCCTAGTATCAAAAAATGCAACTATATCTTTTAAATTATGGCAGGAGAAATCTTATAGCTCGAGGTTATCTATCTACCTAAGTTGCTATTCATGTGCTCAGATAAGGAAGAACTTTTCAGGATCATAAAAGCTCAAAGAGTACACCCACCAGGAATAGTGTCCCTGAAACAACAACAACAACAACAACAACAACAACAACAACAAAACAAAAACAAAAAAAGCTAAACCCCCCAAAACCAAGAATGCCCAAAGAAAAAAATCAGAAAGAGAAACCTTCTCAAAGACACAGTTTGGGTAGAAGATGAACTGTGAACAGAAGAAATGGGAAGTTGTTAATGGAGAGAAGGATGTCAAACATTGCAAGCACTCAAATGCAGAGTTAAGGATTTACAATAGTTGTAATCATGCTTAGAAATCTTAATGTAAAGATACATTTTCAGTATCATTTCATTTTATGGGTTCATATGTAGTTCATATAGATTCATTGTTTGTGGTGATGGGATTCACTAAGACACTCTCACAAAGTGACGTCATGTTCTTTCCCATGCTGCTCTCCTGCACCCCCCTCTTTTCCCATCCCCTCATTAGACTTGTTCTACATGCCCAGGAAATCACACTTCTCCTTTCAGGTCAAATATATAAATAATATATGTGTTCATAGGAAATTTAGGCTCCACAACTAAGAGAGAATATGTACTACTTGTCTTTTGGAGTCTGACTATTGCATTCAGTACAATGATCTCTAGTTACATCCATTTTTAAACAAAGTACATAATTTTGTTCTTCTTTATGCTTGAGTAAGTAAAGCTGTATCTGTCTGTTGATGGACACCTTGGCTGAGTTCAGAACTTGACTGTCATAACTAGCACAGCAATGTGGTAGCTCTGGGTCCCTCATCAGCCTACAGAACCCCAGCAAGCTGCTGTGCTGAGTGCTGGGAGGCAGAGTTGCCTGATGTACTTCCCCTGCCTGCTCTCCAGAAGGTTTTCCTTTACACATCAGGTTTGAATTTGAAGGTGAGAAGTGTCCATGACTGGTGTCTACGTAAGTCTTCACAACCCACTCAACTCATAGGAAGGAACCTGAACTAGGGAACGCTGAACTTTGAATTTCCTTCCTAATGACTTGTTCTACAGGTAGATTAAAAAAATATGACATTCATCTAAGCAGGGTATTCATACTACAATCTGAGGCTGACACAGGAGGCCTGAATCCCTAGCCAGTCTGTGATGCATAAGTTCTAGGCTTGCTGGGGTACAGTGTGAGACCCTCTCTTTAACAAAACCCACCATCTTCAACCTTGTTTTACTAAAACCATTTTGTGATTTGTTCTTTAGAAGATGGTCAGGGAGATTATAACGAGGTAAGCCAGAGTAAGGGAGAAGGAGCAGAGAGGAACTGGGGTAGGTTCTTATAACATTTTAATTTAATTATTTATTTTCCTTTATGTGTTGGGTGTTTTCTCTGTAGGTAGGTCTGTGCACTACATGCATGCCTGGTCCCCATAGAGGCCAGAAGAGAATATTAGATCCCTTGGGACTGGAGCTGAAGCAGATGACTGTGTCATGTAGGTGCTGGGAATTGAACCTAGGTCCTCTGCAAGAACAGCCAGTGCTTTTAAACACTGAGCCACCTTCCCAGCCCCCTGAGATTGAATCTTACTTAATAGTTAGCTCTTGGCTTTAATGCATCCAGACAACAAGACTTGAAATCATTCAAGCCTCTAGTTAACTAGAGTCTAGTTAATAAGTCATGCAGGTTAACTAGTGTATGTTTTGTACAAGAGGATTGATCTTTCACTCTTGTAGAGAGTCTCATGAAACAGTGTAAACATTGTTTCTTTAGACTCAAAATAAACACATGTGCCCTAGAATAAGGAACTATTCTAGGCTATACAATGACAACCCAGCAAAAGCAAGCTGAAGCCTGATGCAGTAACTGGATTTACATTGCACCAAAAAATGGGAAAATAATGATGATAATACATTATCATGTAAGATGAAAGACATTTCTTGAAATACTACAATCATGAAAATTGAATGCACTGAATGAAAAGACGATTTTTCTAGGGAAACACAAATTACCCTGACCAATCGAAGCATGGGCTGGCAATAGGAAAGGCACAACCATCTTAGAATAAATGAGAGTTCATTTGTTGTGTGGATTTGTTGTGTGGATTTGTGCCTAAGCAGTTTAAGAGAGGAAGGGGTACAGACAGGGAGGGAAAGAGAGAAAGAGATTTGTTTGATCTTAATTCTCTTTCACAGACTCCAAAATGATAAGTAAAAGATTTGTGGTACACATTGGTGAATATATAGTATATAATATACAATAGGGAGAACATCACATTAAAAAGAGTCTTCCAGAAGTGTGGGTTATCCATATGCATGAAAGCGTTGTCTACTGGAATCATAAATCACTGTGTTCCCTTCTAGTTGAACAAGCTGAAATTTCAACTTGGCCTGTGAACACTCTGAGAGTACTGGCTTCAGACTCCATGAGTATCTCTCATAAAACAGCCTCAGTAGACTGTGGCTTTATCTTCCTCTGAGACCTTTCTGAGTCAAAGATGCAAAAAAGAAAAAGAAGTCTGCATTTGCTCACTGCAGGCTTCTTACAGGGGGTCCAGGGGAGACCT
Organism: Mus minutoides; assembly: GCA_902729485.2. Classification (NCBI taxonomy): domain Eukaryota; kingdom Metazoa; phylum Chordata; class Mammalia; order Rodentia; family Muridae; genus Mus; species Mus minutoides. The sequence continues at coordinate 844,959 of LR749866.1, forward strand.
GTGTCCACGGTGCGTACCTCCCACGCAGGTCAGAATTCTGACCTGCTAGTGAAGCTCAGGAAGGCGTGACTCTGAGTTCTCAGAAAACAGGACCTGTCCCTACTGGCCCACTCTCCTCACCACCTCAGCAAACCCCTTAGCTTCAGGTTCATGTCTTCCTGTTGTCCATCTCCATTTCCACAAGTGGCCAGCAGCAGAGGCAGTGGCCCACACTCCGCCAGGTTCCAGCCTCAGCTCTGTTTCTTTTTTCTTCTGTCACATGGCATACCCCTGGTCAAGCTCATAATCTGCCTAATGCAGTTTATCAAGAGGAAAACTCTTTCCTTTCATGAGCTGATGAGAACAATTAATATCCACTAGACCAGTGCACTTAAAAAGCCATGCAAATGGAGAGGACTTGAGAGCCATCATTTGTCCTCTCTGACTTTAGGGGAAGGGACCATCTGCACGGTGTAAACCACAGGCTCATACAGGCATACTACTCTATTATAATGAGGCTGGATTGAGATTAGAATGTTCATTATTAATCACACGTCACACCATTAGGTTCTATGCTGGCTTGACTAGAACGGCTTATAAATGTAGATGCTTAGTCCCTAGTTGGTGGGACTATTCTAGTAAGAATTAGGAAATGTGGCCTTATTGAACTAAATCTAACATTGTTGGGGAAAGTGTGTTATTGGAGGTTAATCTCTCTCATTCTACTTTTCTGTCTGTGTGTCTGTCTCTGTCTCTGTCTCTCTCCTTTCTCTCTTTTTTTTGCCTCCAACTTGCTGATGAAATGTAAATTCTCAGATACTGCTTTAGTGCCATGTCTACCTGCTTCCATGCTTCCCGCCAAGACAATCATGGAATGGACTCACCCTCTGAAATTGTAAGCAAGGCCCCATGTAATGGTTTCTTTTATAAGTTGTCTTGGTCAGGGTGTCTCATCGCTGCAGTAGAAAACTAAGATAGTTTACTGGAGACAAACATGGAATCTAGATACAGCATAGAAATGGGGTTGCTAAAATGCAACATCTATTCTTGATAAAACCTTGGGGACAAGAGCAAATCCTTTCTTTATCTGGCAAAAAGCATCCCCTGTAAGAGGCACCACATAGAACTTGAAAGCCATCCTCACTGTCTAAGAGGACTGTAATAAAAACCATACATTAATTCCATCACTGCTATAAGTATACAGTGTTAACATGGTCATCCAACCTGTCAATTTGAAGATCAGGTTGGTATGCTGGCTATTTTTGTTTTTATGTCAACTTGACACAAGCTAAAGTCATTTTGGAATATGGAAGCACAAAGGAGAAAATTCTCCAACCATATTGGCCTTTGTCCAACCTGTAGTACATTTTTCTGATTGATGATTGATGCAGGAGTGTCCAGCTCATTGTCGGTGGTGCCACCCCTGGGCTGGTGGTGCTGGGTGGTATAAGAAAGCAGGCAGAGGAAGCCATAACAAAGCAAGCCAGTGACAGTGTCCCCATGGCTTCTGCTTCAGTTCCTGCCTCTCAGTTCCTACTCTGACTTCTTTCCATGATGGACTAAGATGTGGAACTTTAAGTGATATAAATCTTTCCTTCCCAAGTTGCTTATGGTCACAGTGATTTTATCACAGCAATAGAAACCCCAAGACAGGTGGTCACTAGCCAGGCTGCTGGCCAAACCATCAGTGCCTCCATTGCCTTGACCATTCCTAGCCACACCCCACCTTTTACTTACTGTCTTTTGGGTTCTAAAGTTTCAGCAACTCCTCCAGAGTATACATCTTTTCCTAAGCTATACTAGAGGACAGAGAACAGGAGGGAGATCATAGTAAATCAGGGGTGGCTGGATGCACATGATAAAGCTCTTAGGTGTCATTAGAGGTTACATTCTTTTTTGTTTTCTTCAAGGTATCCAAGGAAGGCTCTTTGATGTGTGGAAAAACATGCTTGAGATACAGAACTAAGAGTAAGAAAAACACATTCTAGTTTCTTCCAATCTCTGCTTTGGGGTGACAATCTTCATGTTTTTGTTTTTGTTTTTGTTTTTTTATATAAATAAAATTTGCTTTTTATTTGCTGTAGCTAGTTACAAAATATCTATCAAATGGTAGACCTTTCATATACTCCCACTAATAACTAAGACTGCACATGGTAATGACATATTGTTCTGTGATATCAACATAAAGCACAGGGGCAATCAATCTAAAACCTGAACACATTTGATGAACACATTTAACAACTTGGTCAGAGGTCTGAAATCTCCAAAAGAAAAGGCTGTGGAGATGTCTCAGGCAACGAAGAATCTGTGAGCTCAGAGACCTGAGTTCAATTCCCTCAAGTCATGTAAAAACCTAGGCATGGAAGACTGTCTTTATAATCCCCAAGGCCAGGCAGGTGGAGGCAGGCAGATGCCTGGACTGCCATGGCCAGCTTCTTGGCCAGTTCTAGACAAGGGAGAGACCCTGTCTCATGGAAACAAGGTTGGAGAATGTCATGCTAGAAGAATGACAGATGAGGTTGTCCTCTGGTCTTCACCCCCACACATATGCATCTGCACAGCCATGAACAAGAAGATTCATACACAGAGAAAAAAATAATTACAATGACAAGGATATTATTTCTTGTTATTTTCAATTTTAATGAAATTCCAATGAAAATCAGATTTTTCTAGAACCTTGCCTTTAGTGATTCCAAAGTTCACAGGGAAAGGGATCTAGAAAAGGAATCTAGTCTATTAAGAGAGAGGAGAACGGCAGCTTCTTTAGTCCTCTCTTTGTATTTGTGGCATGAGGATAAGAGTTCCCGGAGAAGAGAGACTGTTATAAATAGGGGAGCCAGTGTCCCTGAGCTCTATTCCTGTGCAGGCCTTGAGCTTATCTGTAAGGACACATGTGGCATATAGTCCTTCCCAATGGACATAGGTAACAATGAAGAGGTTGGACGCTGAAAAATCCCAATGCTGTAAGTTTAGCTCACACACCCTCCTTGAGTCCTGGACTGGGCCTTGGATACTTCTGTGGGGTGTCAGTCTAGCTCAGAGCTGTGGCTTTCAAAAGGCTTGAACTCAGGCATTTGACCACCAACTACCAGCCCTTGCTATCTTCATTCCTGGTGCTTCCCTCCTCTTGAAAGTTCATGGAGGAATTTTTCTCTCACCAGTGAGCTTTTCCTCAGCCCTTATTCTTCTTTAGGATTCACCCCATCCACCCAATTAAATCATTCTCTATTTTTCAGACAGACCTGAGTCAATACGGTTCAGTGTTGGGAGGATCTAAACAGGCAATTCACTTTTGTATCCCTGCCCCTGCAGGAAGTGCGCTCTCGCACTTTCTCTCTCTCTCTCTCTCTCTCTCTCTCTCTCTCTCTCTCTCTCTCTCTCTCTCTCTCTCTCTCTCTCTCTCTCTCTCTCTCTCTCTCTCTCTCTCTCTCTCTCTCTCTCTCTCTCTCTCTCTCTCTCTCTCTCTCTCTCTCTCTCTCTCTCTCTCTCTCTCTCTCTCTCTCCTCCAGTAACTCTTTGCTGGCCCTTCTGCTGCTGCCATCCCGAGACAATGCTTCTGAGAGCTACTGGTTTAGAGTCGCTCAGGTGGCCATCGAGTTTCCAGGACCCTAGTTTCCTAAACTGAGAAATGTCTCCACTGCACACAAAGACCCCTGAAGTAATATCACAAAGTATGGTGTATTTATGATGGTGGTAGAAGGAACTGCTCATCCAGACAGATAGTAAAAATAAGTTCTGGTCATTTAAAATGGGTGGTATAAACACACATTTGGAAAGATGGCTCTAAGAGCTGTGATAAAATGCCTGCAGACTGCTGCGTATGAGAATTTAGTATCAACAACCAACCATGGCGTTATAAACTCGTGCAAAGAGGAATGTTCTGCAAAGAAACATCATCATGTTTTGGAAAGAAATCATTACTTTGGGATAGGTTGTGGCTCATCAGTAAGGCAATTGTTGTGAAAGTATGAGGGTCTGAGTTTGACATTCCGTACCCACACAAAACAAAAAGCCAGGCACAGAAGCATGCAAATGTAATGACAGCATTGGGAGGTGGAGATGGGAGGGCATCTGAGGCTTGCTGGTCAGCCAGGTTAGATGAATTGGTGAGTGTCAGGTTTAGTGAGAGACCCTGTCTCAAAAAACAAGTGACTGAGGAAGATACCTGATGTCAATCTCTGGCCTCCACACACACACACACACACACACACACAGAGAGAGAGAGAGGGGGGGGGAGGGAGAGAGTCTTAGTCAGGGTTTCTATTCCTGCACAAACATCATGACCAAGAAGCAAGTTGGGGAGGAAAAGGTTTATTCAGCTTACACTTCCATACAGCTGTTCATCACCAAAGGAATTCAGGACTGGAATTCAAGCAGGTCAGGAAGCAGGAGCTGATGCAGAAGCCATGGAGGGGGGTGTTCTTTACTGGCTTGCTTCTCCTGGCTTGCTCAGCCTGCTCTCTTATGGAACCCAAGACTACCAGCCCAGAGATGGTCCCACCTACAAGGGGCCTTTCCCCCTTGATCACTAATTGAGTAAATGCCTTATAGTTGGATCTCATGGAGGCATTTCCTCAACTGAAGCTCCTTTCTTTGTGATAACTCCAGCTGTGTCAAGTTGACACAAAACTAGCCAGTACACACACACACACACACACACACACACACACACAGAGAGAGACAGAGACAGAGACAGAGACAGAGAGAGAGTCATTCTCTTACCCTCATACAAAACTCTTCAGAGAGAGAGAGAGAGAGAGAGAGAGAGAAACACTTTAGGTAGGCAGAGAGTTTTCCAAACTAAAAAAATAGCAAATGAGAAAGTATCTTAACAGACTACGTAAGTCTCTGAATTCAAAGACATATCAGTAAAATTTAACAAGCAAAGAAGCTTAAAATTTATTTTTGCCTTTTATTAAGAGTTAATGACACAGTACACAGTGACTGTAATACAGTGTCCATACACTGTGACATCTCAATACATATATATGCTTTATAAAGACCAGATCAAGATACTTGAGATGTTCATCACCTCAGACATCTTCATGTGAGGGACATTCATATTTTTCTCTGCTAGCTCTTCTGAACTACCCAGTTAACTGTTGTCAAGTATGGTTGCCCATTGTACTAAAGAACATTAGAATTTACTCTGTCAATCTAACTGTGCCTCCGCACCCAACTTAGTTCAACTAGATAAACTTTTAAGATTCCCAGCATATGTGCTATCACGTGACATTTGTGGTTCTGTACCAGACTTATGTCAAAGAAGGTAATGTCTTCAGCTCTGTACAAGGCTAAGCACTGTGATTAGAAACAAGAGTTACCAAGTAAGGAGAAGGTGGATAAACCCCAACATGACATTAGCAACAAGAAGGGACCAATGTTACAGCATTAAGAAGATCTGGCCTGAAGAAGTGTAGTTAAAAGCCACAAGACCCTAATATTACTCCTAGGAGATGTACAGCCATGGCCAGGCATCAGAGGAACACCTCAGAGGGTCTTCAATCCTATCAGTGTAGAGGTCAGTCTCCTTGGATGATAAATGGTGAGGAGTTAGATTGGCTCGTCCACTTTGTTCCTGCTGTCTGTAGTCATGAGCAGAATACTACTAGGGCAGTTACAAGGAACTGGAAGCATGACTGTGTACATTCTCTCGTCAGTGTAATTACTCAGAATGAGCCTTTTAGAGGAGTCTGAAAAATATATCCTCAGGGTTCATATGAGGTCAAGGATTGTTGGTTCTGTACCTCTCACCCAGAAATACAAGTTCATCCTTGTTGGAAGTGACATTGAACTTGTTTTAAATTCAACTGTTCCAATCAGCAGGCCTCAACAGTCATAAGCCCAGAGGGTGGAGACTTTCTGAATGGCTTCATTGTCTCCAGAGAAGGATTGATTCAGCAGGTTGGTGTATAAGATTGGGGCTGTCCGGCTTCAGAGCAAAGACCTTGGGTTAGAAGACGGCCTTGCCACACTTCAGTGGTGTCAGAAAGAATTCTAATGGTTTAGGATTTTTCTATTTAAATTAAAAATTAACATTTACTTAACACAGGAGTGTGCGAAAGCACATATGTGACTGTGTCACAATACTCACATGGAGGCCAGAGGACAATTTTTTTTTTTTTTTTGAGACAGGGTTTCTCTGTGTAGCCTTGGCTGTCCTGGAACTCACTTTGAAGACCAGGCTGGCCTCGAACTCAGAAAGCTGCCTGCCTCTGCCTCCCGAGTGCTGGGATTAAAGGCGTGCACCACCACCACCCAGCTGCCAGAGGACAATTTTAAGGAGTTAGTTCTCTCCTTCTGCCACTTGGGCCCTGAGGATCAGACTCAGGTCTTGGGTTTCATAACAAGTGCCTTTACCCACTCAGCCATATTGCTGTCCCCTGAGAGTTCTTTCTTTCAAAATACAATTGAAAAAACTCTTCAGGTTCATTAATTATCAAGAAATTACTGTTAGCGCAATAATGTAATGCTAGTTTTTATCAAATTGTCAAATATTATGATTTTAAAATCCCTAGATACCTAGTCTGATTCCTAAGGTACAAACCCAAGCATTTTCTGATGAGTTAAGGCTTTTGGAAAGAAATCCAGCAATTACCAAGAGTTTGGGCATTGAAAAAAAAAAAGCAGCCCCTGCCTTAGAATTCCAATTTTAGAAATTTGCCCTCTGGAAATACTCAGTTTGCACAGACTGGTATAGCATATGTGATTTATTATTTTAAAAATAGTGATTCGAATGCCAAATAAACAAGAGTGGTTGAATAAGCTATGACTACATAATACTTTGGTTGGCAGAATATGTCCCCACCCCAGCTCACCTCAAGAGGTCCAAGTCCTAAGTAACTCTAGGAGTTTGTTGTAAGTGTTGCCATTTTGCACGGCAGGAAGGACTTTGGAGTTGTCGTAGTTTGATGTGAAGAAATCACCCTGGTATTGGGATGATCAGCCTACTCATAAGGGTCCTTAAGAAGCAGGTTACTTCGCTCGTGTGGCCCTTGGAACTCCAGAAGGGAAGCAGAAAGAACTGTTTAGAGTGAAACAGAGTTACTGGCTTGGAAGCTGGAGGAAAGTGGCTTGAGCTGAGAGAGGTAGGCAGGCTGAGGAAGCCAGGGAAAGCAGGCACAGATTCCCCCTGGTGCGCAAGCACAGAACAAATTCTAACAGACTTCTGTTAGACTTCTGGGGCTTATCAATAACTAAAATAAAGTAGGAAATGCAGTTGGGAGGGAAATGGGGAGGGGACACTCGAGGGAGTTGGAGGGAGGCAGTGATTGATGGATGGATGGATGGATGGATGGATGGATGGATGGATGGATATGACCAAAATATATTGTATAGATGTATGAACATCTCAAAGACTAAAATGAAACAAGGAAAGTCTAATAGGGCAAATATTATCAAAGTGTATTATATTCATGAATGGAAATGGAATAGTAACCCTTTACTTGGCGCAATTAATGTAAGCTGGTTTTAGGAAGAGGCTGTTTCGCTGCACATAACAAGCAGATCACGAAACTCTAAATATGCAGACTGATGAAGCAGCAGCAATTATAGCCTGATTTCCTGGTTTCCAAATTAATGTATGTAACCTATCTCTCCTTAGCAATCAGAAAAAGATACAAAGAGATGTAAAATACTCCATTTTAATCTAGAGTTTTCCATTATAAAGCCAACAACAACCTCCCTTGAAGTGGCCATCCCCCTCGCAGTGAGCATATTCCTCGTCTTCAATCCTCAAACCTTTAATCTGCAAATGTCTACTAGTGACAGCTATTACTGTAGGACTGTTATTAAAAACATTTTGCTCCTGTGATGGTGGGAACTACAGATTTTGCCCATAGGCTCATAATTTAAATGCGTAGTCCCTAGTGGTAACAATGTTCCTCAAGGTTGTAGAACATTTAGGAGGTAGAGTCTTGCTGGAGGAAGTACTTCAATGCTTTGGTGGGAATGAAATTGGAGTGGCTGCAGTCTCACCAGGCTTTCAGTTTTCCATCTCTGCTTCTTGCTTGCCTTGAAGATTTGATCTTTCAGCTTCTTGCTCCTGACGCCATGTGGGCTTGGCTCTAGTTGTCCTGCCTTTTCCGTTGTTATGAAGATGCCCCACCCCTGTCAGGAACCATATTCCAAATGAATTCCTTCCTTTAGCTATCTTTGGTCTTGGTCTTTAGTACAGCAAGAGAAAAGTAACTAGTAGATATTTCAATTTAATTACTATGTAAAAAAACTGGGGTAGAAGTAATATTTGATAGATTATGATTTCATGATTGCTTATGCTGCCTTTGTTAATCCTCCTCTGGGTTTTCAACTTTATTAATTTCTTCATAGTGTTTGTGCATTGATTTAGTAATCCAGGGGAATGGTGTGATTGCTCTGTGTTCAAAATCCTTGCACATCTGAAACTACCTTCCATGTGTGAATGATAATGTAGGTAAGTAAAGAAGCCCATGGCATTTGACACAGCTCTCTTCCAGCCCAGGCTGGCCTTGAACTCACTATGTAGCAGAAGATGATCTTAAACTTTTGATCCTCCTGCCTCCACCACCTAACTATTAGGATCATAAACATGCTACCAACACCCAGTTTCTATTATGGTGCTAGGAAGAGAATCAAACCCAGAGTTTCCCATATGAAAGGCAGAAACTAGACCAACTGAGCTACATCCGCAGACCAGAAAGACCATTATCTTTTCTGCTTTTACTCATTTCCACTTGGCATTTATAACATTCTATCAGAGGACTTAATTCAGAGTAATTTTTCCTTCTTATTGGGTCTCTTATTTTCCCCCCTGGAATATATAAAAAGAACTTTTCATTTTAAACATAGATTTAGGAATTAATGAGCATAGAGCTTTCCCTCATTAGCATTCCTTTGGATGTAGATTCTGGGAGGTGGGCTCATCCAGGAAGGTCTTGTTCTCTTCTGTGAGGTTGTTCAGCTTCGGCTGGTTCTATCTAAGAATACTTGGAATGTGAAATTGGATTTTGGGCTTTTTTTTTTTTTTCATAACTAATAACTTTTCTCTTAAAATTTCATTTTTCTTCTCCTCTCTTTGTTCTAGAACAATTTGCAGTTCCCCCTCCTACAAAACAAATTAGGCTTTTATACGTCTGCTACTATCTCCACAGTAATCTTAATCCTGAAATTGCATCTCAGCTTTCTTGTGGATTTACTTTCTTCTAATAGGTCCTTTGTAATTTTCCCTTCATCTGACACAGGCATTTAAAAGAGGCAGTGTTTTCATTTACATATACAAAGAACCTAGTATAGATAGGATCTGCTTTTTTTTCTTGTGCTATATTATTCAAAGAATAATTCTTCATTAGAAGAATGTGCATCTTATGCTACAAAATTTTTACACCTCTAATTTTTCTACTATGATTGTGGTGATGCTGTTGGTGGTGGTGCTTGTGTGTATGTGTGTGCATATGTATGCCTCTGTGTATGTATGTATTATGTGTGTGTGTTAATATATGATTTTGGAAAATAGGGTCTCACTGTGATGGCCAGGCTATCTCTGAAATTTTGAGGCCATAAGACCTTTCTGCATCAGCTTCTGACAGGCATATCTCTTCAAACCTGTCCTTGGAATGTTATATACTAATTTTGGGAGTGGGGTGCAAAACTCAACTCACAATAGTGCAAGTAGTTTAAATCTTCATCTGAGATTCTAGATATACCAAAATTCTGGTCTAGGGGCACAGGTAGCTGTTGATAAGCTTCTTGTGACCCAGTGAATGCTGCCCTTTACACTATTAGGTTGAACACCCAATAGAGGCTCTTAATTTTCTCTATATTGCTGATGTCAACCCTAAACCTCACCTCACCTCACCTCAAGGGGAATAAGAAATGGTTGATTTTCAAGCCAAATAAGAATAATCATGGTCCAAGAACATAGACTCAAGCTATCCCAAATACTGTGCGGCAGTGTCATAAGTATCATAAAGTTTTTACAGTTACAGAACCAAGAAAATTACAAACCAAGGAGCTGTAAGAACATACTGGCAGGAACATCAGATAGATGCTTACAGAAAAGTGTGGGCATCTCTGCTATAGGTTTCAAATGTTATCTGATGGCATTCATAGCTTTGGGTTGGTAAAAAGTAGGGACCTTTTAGTATACTTGAAAATGATAAGAGTCACAAGGATATTAATCACACACAGAGGTGGGTTATGAATGGTTAGTTATGGCGCTAAAGATATAGTCCAATATAACTTGGCTGCCAAGCTGCAGCTTTCATACTCTGCACAATCACTGACTTCCTCGCAGACTTGTAGACCCTTTAACATAGGTGAGGATTTCTTTTGTTTGTTTCCTTGCATTTTTGTTTGTTTGTCTTCCTGAGAGCATTAGTTCCCATTGAGCATAGCACAGCAAGCCCTCAGCCCACAGTGGTTTTGTCAGGGATTATTAATTTACAGCTAAATTAACCTTGAGGCTTGAGGCATTGGATATTTGCTGATAAATGAGTAATTTCGAAATCTTTGTCATAGTCTTCCATAATATGTCATTATCATCAACTACACTCATGTCCTCTCTGGGTGTCCTACTAAATCACTAATATGAGGGGGGTCCTTTCCACCTAGGAAGGCTTTTGATCTACTTGGCAAATAAATCTTGTTAAAATAAAGGAGTGTGCAAAACAAGAGAGGTGGGAATGGCTGGGAAATTAGCCATCAGCTCCATCATTTTGCAAGAAGGAAGGAAAAACACCTCTTTCTCAACCTTCCTATCAGGTTGTGCCTCCAGCAAACTCTATGGTGAAGTGTTGTCTAATTATGCAACAATTATCTACTCTTTTTTTTAAGTTATCTACTCTTTTAACTTGAGAGACTATTCATCATACTTTCCCCTTCACCGAAAGAGAACATCCCTTGACTTGGTAACGATCAAACCACATCCTTAAGCAGAGAGAAAGCAGACATTAGAGCTTCCCACCCCCATGTAAAGAACTGTTCAGTAATGAGCCATTTCACCCTGTTCCACCCCCACCCTCACATCACAGTAGGCAGTCTCCCCTGAGGAGACAGCCTGAAGTGCTAAACAAAGTGTGGGTGCCTACTCTCTTTCCCTGGTGTGGGCTAATTACAACACTGTGCCTCAGGAAGGAAGCATGCCTTCCCCTGCCTCCAGTCCCAGCCCACTCCAGAAGACTGCTACCAAACCAGGGGGCTTTCTTGCATCAGCTTCTAGAATGCCCAACCCTCTTAGACTTCTGGATGTTCCACCAGAATCCCCTGTTGGGGCCCCCAAAATGGCATCTGTGTGTTGGCAGCCAATGGAATCATATCATGCTAATCCTGTCCCATGTCTGCAGATACTAAGGGGTGACCGTGGAAGGATAGTTAGATAAAAGGCACCCCCCTGCACACCCTGAATCCACAGCAGGGGAAAACCATTCCTTTTGCTACTTTAACTACACCGATTCTCACCGCTGGTAAATTTTATAGTAACAAGGGATCTCATTAAGATGTCTCCTTGGGAAACTACATGGCTATGGGCTGGTGCAGTTTCATTATTAAATGCAGATTCTGTTCTCATGACTACCATCAGGGACAGGGCACAAGGAAGGGCCAAGTAAGCACTGGCTTTTAGGAAATCAGTTTGGGAATCTTTATTGACTGATCAGAATTCCAGTAGGCTATTGGTCTTGACTCTGCAACAGTGTCTGCTTTGGGGCCCTTGAATACCCAGTGAATAGCTTTAAAACTAGTTTTATGGTTCAGAGCCATGCTCGGATCCTAATGGGGGGTACTTTCACCTTCAAATTAGAGATTTCCATGTGGGAGGACATGCCTGACTATTAAAATGACTTGGTAAGTTGCAGGCATGAATGTGTAGGGGCCAGGGATGCTGGGTATCTCATGATGAGAAGGCTGGTCTTATACCAGGAAGTCTTTAATACCCCCAATAATAATCTCATGCATCTCAGACTCATTGTGTAGCCAAGGACAGACTTGAACTTCTGACCCTCCTACCTCCACCTCCTGACTGTGAGGATTATGTTAGGATTATACATGTGTATCACCACACTCTGTTAATGTGATACTGGAATAAGCACTCTATCCTAAGAGCCACATCCTCACCCATCCTAAATAAGCTTTGGAATATTTCTTTCAGTATGCATACAGATGCAAACAAAACAAAACAAAACAAAACAAAACACCCTCTTATCCAAACCCAAAACCTGGATCCCATTTTATATAGATAAGAAACAGAATTACTGCTCTGCTTAGAACAATATATATTGTTTTCAGATTTAGCATCTAGAAATCTATAATGGGCTTTGCTGAGTCAGAATCTTGATGTACATACGGCTGTTCTATCTGGAGAGTCTGGGAAATACCTGTCTCATTCTGTCCTCCAGTCCTGGAGCTGTGTAGCCCTTGTTGCCTCCTCCATTGACAAGGGCGGCAGTGTAGCGTCTTTAGTCCCTCTCCAACTTTAACCTTCCTTTCCCGCTTTAACTTTTCAGGGCCCAAGTAAGTGTGCTGGACCCACATGGGTAGGGTCATCTTCACATCTCCTGATCCTTAACTCAGTCATATCTGCAGAGTCCTTTATGCCATCAAGTCTCAAGTCTCCCCACTTCCCAAGGCTAACACACACACACACACACACACACACACACACACACACACACACAAACACACACACATCAATCATATATATCACATACATATCACACACACATATACATACAAACATATCAATCATATATATAACATACATATCACACACATATAAATAGCATATATATAGTATATAGCACTGTACCTTCTATAGATTTTTTTCTATACATACCCATAAGGTTTGATGTATAAATTAAGCATAATAAGAAATCAGCAAAAATAACTATTAACAAAATATAGCAACAACAACAACAACATACTATAACAAAGTTGCCATCACACTGCTCCTACTATTTGGAGCCATGATTGAAGATAATAAGGGTGACTTGAACACACACTGTAATCCCTTGACAAGGACTCTGAGAAGCAGACACTGCTTAGTGACTAGTGGGCAGGTGATGTACACAGCATGGGTACTCTGGAAAGTCGTCTCATTCTTGGGGAACAGAGCAGGGTGGCCTGGGTCTCACCATGCTACTCAGAATAGGGCATAATGAAAAAACCTAGATTGTTTATTTCTGGGATTTTCTTTTAGCATACTGTAGTTGACTGGGTAACTGAAGCCATGGAAAGCAAAACTAAGTACAAAAATAGCCATTTGTAGATTCCAAGTGTCAGGATATAGACAGGAGAAGTCCTTCTACAGTGTTTATCATAGAAAGAGCGTTTTTGCATTGTTTGCAATATGCCCTCAACCTATCATAGAAATAAGGGCTTTATTTTCTATTAATTACCAAGAATACTCCATCTCAGAAAATCATGTTACCAACAGGTAGTGTGGATCACTGTATTTGTGTTCAAATAGAGAAATGAATTAGAAATCCCATTCCTATTTTCCAGGATCTGCTGCTATTACAGTCTTTTAGTTGGGAATAAAACTGTGAGCCTTCCTCCTTCACCCTCCCTCCTGATGCTACATAACAGTATTTATACATAGAAATAACTTGTTTGATTATGAATTGATTTATTTTTCTTTTTTAAATATTTATTTATTATATGTAAGTACACTGTAGCTGTCTTCAGATACCCCAGAAGAGGGCATTTGATCTCATTACAGATAGCTGTGAGCCACCATGTGTTTGCTGGGATTTGAACTCAGGACCTTCAGAAGAGCAGTCGTTGCTCTTAACCACTGAGCCATCTCTCCAGCCTGATTTATTTCTCTTACTCTTTTATAATAAAGCACATTATATTAATCTTTGCTCTTGAAAATACATGAGTAGCTGGCCTGTAAAATCTGTACATTTTATTAAAATTCTACATAAGAATATTATAAAATGTTTGTGGCTTAAAAAGTAGGGATAGCGTCTGTTGTATGCATCTCAGAACCTGCTGCCTACAGATAACCTACCACTTGTGCATCTCATGTCACCCTTCTAAACACCTCCAAAGTGCTGTTCGACACATCTTTGCTAAAATGACCACATAGTTTTCCCGGGATATGTGCCAGAGTTCATAAAGGTCCCCCAATTCCTAACACCATGAAATTTTCCAAGAAAGAAGGCCTTTAGACTTCCCTTTAGACACTGATGCTCTACCCAAGCAAGACCTCAGGAACTCCCACAGAGGCCTGCACTCTCCTGTTCAGACCTCATCCTTCCCACGACACCTCTAGGGGATGCCTTACTGTCTAATCTTCCATACAGGAGACTATAGATTGTCTCATAGTCATCCGAAGATCAATCCTGTCATTCTTTTGCTCTGTGATCTCTACCAGTGACTTCAGCTTGTCCAGTTACCAATTACCTAGCATTTACCTCCAGTATGGTCCCCCTACCCTCTTCAAATTCGTGCGACACCCTCCTTTTGCATGGCTTCCTTCTCTTCTCCACTTGTAATGTGGTGGTAACTGCTCTTCCTTCCCAGTCTGTCTGCCTCTGACTCATCCTCCTGCCTCCACCACTGGAGCTACCCTGTAGTCAACCCTTTTTTTTGTTGGGTATTTTATCACAGCAATGAAATAAGTAATATATTGATCTGTGTTGGGCACATAGATGATATATCTGCACATACGTAACATGAATGGCTTGACTATTTGATCTTTTTCTATATCCTTATTCTTTCCCTTCAGTGTTTGAAGTTATTGTCACTGCTGACTTTGAACCTGATCTGGTTATAGAATGTCCTTAGGAATTTAGCATTGGGGTATTAACAGCTATGACACAAGCATAGATTTGAAAGGCTCGCCTTTGTCGTTGTCTGTGTCTAGGATCTGTCTGCCTTAGGCTCATGTCTGAACACTTGGCTCCCAGCTGTTGGTACTGATCTGGAAGGTAACAGAACCTTTAGAAAGTGGAGCATTGACGGAACTGGGTCGCTGGAGGCAGGCCTGTTACAGCCCAGCTCACTCACTGTCCACTCTCTTCTTTCTGACTGTGGGTGGGATGTGACCAGCTGCCTCTCCGCTCCCACCATGCCTTCCTCATCATGAACTGTGCTACAAAGTAAATTTTCTCCCTTAAATGGCTTCCTATCTGGTACTTAGTCACAACATAAAAATTAGAAATAAACGGCACCCTTGCACCTGCTTGCCCTCTGCATCCCACCGTCTCCTGAGAACACACTCTGGCAGGCTACCTACCAGTGGATGAAAATGCATGTGAGGTTGAGCTGAGCATTACTGGCCTTCCCTAAAACAAGGTTAGATCACTTGGCAGCCAGTGGCCCACACATGAGATAGGACCCATTCAAGAAACACACAAGCCCAAACGGGCTGGGCGCTGTTGTCTAATGAGCGGGACAATGGTTTATTATGATAGACCAATGAAATCAATCCTATGGATGCTTCTTACATAGCATTAATGTGGCAGTAAATGGCTGATACAGCCGGGGCTCAGTAAATAGACACAGAGTGTCCACAGTGGGAAAGAAGAGGTTTTACATCAGGCATTCTTTGTTCTTGTTGTTGTTGTTGTGGGGCCTGTTCTCTGTCTTGGCTTCGAGATTTGAACACTTGCCCAAAGTGTACCTGGGGACAACAACCCTCAAATCTTTTCTTCTTTCCTCCCTTGCAAGTGACTAATCGCTCCTACATCATCCAATTCCACACTGGGATCTTGTTTCTCCACTCCATATTACTGAGAACATTTCCTATAAGTATTGTGACAACTCCTATTTGAAATCCAAGCCAGTCATTTCTTCCTCACACTCTCCCTACTTCTACTAATTTCGTTAGCTTCCAAATCAAATGTGAATTATAGTGAGAGCAAGACTGGGAGGTCATTTCACAATACTTCCTTCCCAAATTATCTTTTTTTTCTCTTTATTAGATATTTTCTTTATTTACATTTCAAGTGTTATCCAGAAATTTCCCCATACCCTCCCCCATCCCAAATTATCTTTAAAAACACTTAGGAAATTACTTTTAAAAAATAGAATGAAACATAGCCTGAGTTATACAAGCAGGGTGGGTGACCACCAAAGAAAATATTCTAGGCAAGATTCATTATTTACTCTCTGCTGTTAAAATGGTTCATCTGTGACAATGTACCGTGAGTGTTCACTTGACTGCTCCTGGTATCAGCTAAGGGCTACCCACATGGATGGGCCTGAGAGATCATTTCCAGGGAGAATTAACAGAGAGAATTCCTCCCTCAGGGCAAGAGCACTTCCCAACAGGTAGCCAAGTTAGAAAGAGGCATGAGACAGCCATATCAGGCTCCTTACAGCATGCACTTCTTGGCATCCACAGTAGTGTCTGGGTTTGGTAACTGTGTATGGGATGGATCCCCAGGAGGGCTAGTCTCTGGATGGCTTTTCCTTCAGTCTCTGCTCTACACTTTATCTACATATTTGCTCCTGTGAGTATTTTGTTCTTCTTCTAAGAAGGACTGAAGCAACCACACTTTGGTCTTCCTCTTGAGCTTCATGTGGTCTATGAATTGTATCTTGGTCATTTGGAGCTTTTGGGCTAATATCCACTTATCAGTGAGTGCATACCATGTGTGTTCTTTTGTGATTGGGTTACCTCACTCAGGATGATATTTTCTAGTTCTATCCATTTGCCTAAGAATTTCATGAATTCATCATTTTTAATAACAGAATTCTACCCCATTGTGTATTTTCTGTATCCATTCCTCTGTTGAGGGACATCTGGGTTCTTTCCAGCTCCTGGCTATTATAAATAAGGCTGCTATGAGCATAGTGGAGCATGTGCCCTTATTACATGTTGGAGCATCTTCTGGGCCTTGCCAGAGCCTTATAAATACCGAGAAGGACGCTCACAACCAACCACTGGAGTTAGTGCTGGGTCCCCAATAAAGGAGTTAGAGAAAGGATAGAAGGAGATGAAGGGGATTGCAGCCCCACAGGAAGAACAACAATATCAACCAACCAGTTCCCCAAGAGCTCAACAAAGAAGTACACATGGCTCCAGCTGCACACGTTGCAGAGGATGGTCTTGTCATGCATCAATGGGAGGAGAGGTCCTTGGTCCTATGAAGTCTCAATAGATGCCCCAGTGTAGGGGAACTGAAGGAGGGGAGGTGGGAATGGGTGGGTGGGTGGAGGACTACTCCCATAGAAGCAGGGGGAGGGAGCATGGGATAGGAGGTTTGGGGGGGAACAGGAAAGGGGATAACATTTGAAATGTAAATAAAGAAAATATCCAATAAAAAAAAAAGAAAAGAAAAGAAAAAAAGAAAGAAAGAGACATGAGATGGGACCTGCCTGCCTTTCATTCTCGCTGCTGCGGCTGTGGCAAAGGCAGAAGCGGTGGCGGCAGCAGCAGCAGCAGCTACACCAGCCTTGGTTGACATCAGAACTGAGCTTCTTCAGCCTTCCACTGTGGAAGATGAGGAACCCTCTGGGAATCTTTAAGGCCTTCCATGCCAGACTGGAACAGCTGAGGAATCCAGATTTGTGGCCTGAGCAGCTATCAGGTTCTTAACTTTACCAGTGTATAGATAGGTAGTCATTGTGGGACTACTGAGCTGCTATCATGCGAGACAATTCTCACTATAATACAATAGTAAAATACTATAATAAACTACTATAATACAATAAATATAATAGAATAATATAATATCTACTGTATGTGATGTTAGATCCGTTTTCCTAGGGAACTGTACTATTCCTCCTATAAACTGTTAGGACTGTTAAAGGTAAATTCACAGGGCTCTAACATTATCCTTGTGTTTTGCTGTTCTCACTGATGCCTTCCAATGTACAAAACCATGATTGAACTCGTGGTGTCAGCTCCACTGTGGCAGCCTGTGTTAATCATCACTGGCTGGTAGTGAGCTTCCTTTATCGCATCTCCATCAATAGCTGGAACGGCAATAATGAGTTATCATAGTGCTTCTGAGTTACAACTTTATGTTTCTCTCCTTTAAAAAAAATCTTTTCTATTGATTAACTTTTTTATTGATGATTTCACACACTTATATAGTATGTTCTGTTTACTCTTACCATGGCCCTCTTTTATCTCCCTCCCACCCCCTGTGTTTTCCATTTGCATTCTAATGTTATCTGTGGATAAATTTTTAATGCAAAAGATGGGGAGGCTAAATAAAAATACTTGTTCCTCCTCCTCCTCCTCCTCCTCCTCCTCCTCCTCCTCCTCCTTCTCTTCCTCCTCCTTCTCCTCCTCCTCCTCCGGTGAGTCTAGCTTCCTCCCACCCAGTGTTTTCATTAATGCAGTGATCTTGGCTTCAAGTCCTCCCCGGACGTCTGACCTCACTCCTCTTAATTAGTTGGGATTATATTTTGGTTGCAAACAGCAGAGAATCTGTTTGTCACAGGCTTAAAGAACACAAGTCGCCACCACTGTTCCCAACGAGAAGCCCTGAGCTAAGCAGCATAGGGCTGGCATGTGAATCAATATGTTGAAGAAAATGATCATCAGTAGGCAGGGTTCTCACAGAGGGAAGCCTGCTGCTGGTTTCCAGGTCTCTGGTTTGCGTTCAAAGAAGGGGAACAAAGCATTGAAAAGCACGTCTTGCTGCTTTTTTTTAAAACATAGGTGTATGCATGTGTATAGTCATGGTCACATGTGACTGTAGAAGCCAAAGGTCAAATGTTGGGCATCTTCCTCCATTACTCCACACGTTGGAGACAAGATCTCTGAGCCTGAGACTGATCAATTTGCCCAGGCTGGCTGGCTAGTGACCTTCCAGTTATCAATGTCTCTGCCTTTGCTTCCCCAGTCCAGGAATTATATGGACATGTCACCATGCCTGGTTTATTATGTGAGTGCTGGGTATCAAGTTCAGATCCTTCCAACGTTTCTCTTTTTGCTCAAGACAAGAATCTTAACCTAGAGGTTTCCTGCCCCACCCCACTGCCTGATCTTCTGAGGTGTCCTGGACTGATGACGACATTGATTGTGGGTGGGACAAAGAGAGGAGGATGTAAATGGCATTTGCATAACTAATCTACAGTGCTTGTTATAATCCTGCCCCTAATAACTACTCCTTCCTTTAGATCTTAATCTAAAACTATTCATCCAAATAATGTGTGCTTTCCTATACATTTAAAATGCTGATATTTTCTGCCAGCTGTTCAGTCAAAATTATACATTGATCTGGAAAAAAGATCACTGGATTAATGCTATGGGTTGAATGTGAAATTCTTCTTACAGACTCACGTTCTGAACACTTGTCTCCCAGCAGGTGGCGCTGTTCAGGACGTGGGACCTGGCTGCAGGCAGCAGATCATTAGGGGTGGGTCTTTGAAGGTTGAATACCTATTCTGGTTATAGCACCTCTCTGCTTCCTGGTTATGTCGATGTGAAGAGCTTCCATATTGCTATTTCTAATATACTGAGCTGAAATCTCTCTGAAACCTGGAACCAAAATCTATCTTCCCTGAGATTCTATCTGATATCACAGTCACAGCAATACAAGAAATAGCTGAATAAATATCTAGTTAATATCAGTGGCTCCCATTTGACTACAAGAGCTTGACTTGAGGGCAGAAACCCCTGAATCTTACTAACTTGCATTCTTGGAGTCAGGATGTGTATTTTATAGTTCGTACAAACATTGAGATTTAAGGTTGGAGCCATAGCATTTGCTTTGCAAGCACGAGGTGTAGTGTTCAGATGTGTAAGAACCACTTCTCCAGTCAGCAAGAGTGCGCCTAATTTCCCAGATAGGGCCCGGCCAGCTTTTTTTCTGGGGGCTAAGGGGTTGGCATTTCACAGCCGCTGTCCTTATGACTGGCCTCCCAGCTGACATACAAGTTAGGACATCGACCCTTGGGTGACCATACCCTTTGAAATCGGCTCTCGCTCCTCGCCCACTCCGGGCTCTTGTAACGGTTAAGAAGCCCCTAGGCGTAGGGTAGGGCCCTTTCTATTAAGTCTGAGACTTACTGTGTAGCCTCTAAGGGGCCCTAGTGATGACTTGGGTCTCTAGCCTGGTTGGAATTTTTGGTTATTAAATTACTCTTGGGATGCCGGTACGAATAATCCAATAGCCCCACCCCACACCCACAAATGAGTGCTGCGATGTCTTCGAATGTATATTTTAAGGGCTCTTCACACATACTTCCAGCAGTCTTGTAAATGGAAAAATTCCCTTATGCCCACGTGTTTACTTATCCATGCTCCCACACCCCTGGTCTGTTCTCATGGCCTGAGTGCGCAGTTTGTGTCACAGGCCTGAACCTGCCTAGATAAACTTATTCTCTATCACCACGATCTTATGCCACTGCTGTCAGTTTTCTTATTCTGGATCTAGCCATATGTCCCTTTGCTAACACAACAATGTACTTTTCTCTACCTACACAACCTGTCCAAGTTACTTAAGATTCTCATTCCTATCCTGTCTTGACTACTGCTATTAAATCCAGTTATAACCATTGCTCTCAATCCTGTCAGAAGTTTGTTAATTATTAAGTGTATGAAAGACAAAATTCCCAAAGCCTTTAACAGTTTTTCCCACGAGGTCTCAGAAGATGTGGACACAGCTACAGGATACCACAGAGATTGTGATATAATAATCACTGAAATACACAATGGAAAAGACTTGATACCCTGAATCTAATGACTTAGCTAAAACCGAGGTAAGCCATTTCTCACATCACGCATATCCACAGAGAAAAAGCCCTGTATCTTCTGTGCTTGAAAGCCAAACCGACTCTGCCCAAGTTGCCATTGAGACCGTGGAGACCACAGAGAACTGTTGGCTAGTGGACTCTGTCATTTTTTAAATCAATATATAACTGGTATATAACTGCTAGATTTTTGTTTATTTCTCAGACTTCTGACTACATTGACAGCCAGAAGAAAGCTTCCACAGATATAATCTGTTATCTCCTTACCTAAACTCAGTTTCCACTAATTAAATGGAATTAATTAATTCATATTTCCCCTTCTAGCTATGCCACTGCCCTAATATTATCTGTAAATGTGTCTAACTCTAATAAAATATTCCACTATACGATCCAACATTTCCAACTTTTAATTTTGTTCCTTCTGCTCCATAAAAGGCTAATCTTAAAGACTGCTCATGTTGCTAACTCGTGTTATCTCTTTTATAATCTTATAAGCTATAGGAAACCTACTTAGATCCACCTCTCATGGACCAAATAGGCTCTATCCAAGTCCACCTGCCTAACTTATTCCAGGGGGTGAGATTCCTTTGGGTTTCAAATGTACATCCTAAGAAAAAAATTTCTTTCTCCCAAAAGTACTTAATCTTATTCTCTACCTATAATAATGTATTTCAACATCTTGTCAAGCCCAGCTGCTTACTACATCCAAGACAGCTCCAGAGAAGCAACCTTCAGATGCTCCAATCCTCTCAGACACAGATGCTTCCTCCTGAACCTGTTCCTTCTGACCCATCCTCAGATGGCTCCACAGACCTTGGACAGCAAGGAAGCAGCCAATTCTCCTAAGACTGGAAAAACCTCCCCCCCCAATACCCATTCCTCTAGGCTCCCCAGAGACATGTTGCCAATGTCAGCATGAAGTAGCCAGATATCAGTACGACCCTATTCCTGCCTCGCTACCTCTTTCTAATCTTTTCTTTTTTTAACTAAACCCAAACTGGGGAATGTTGGTATTCTGTCTGGATTCCACTCCCACAGTTATCTGGCAACATCCAGGTATGCTCCTTCTCACGGTTACCTGGCAATGGCTAGGTACGCCTGGCACGGTAAAAGGGGCTGCTTGCCCCCCCCCTTCCTCCTGCTTCTCTCCCTTGCCTCTTGTTCCCTCTCTCTCCCCATTCCCTTCCTCCCTCTCTCCATGTGGTCATGGCCTGCCTCTACTTCTCTCCTCTCTCCTCTCTGCCTTTCTCTGCCTCTGCTACTCTCTAACGCCCCTTCCCATGCCCTAAATAAACTCTATTCTATACTATACCGATGTGTGTCTGGTCCCTTAGGGGGAAGGGATGCCTTGGCATGGGCCCACTGAGGCACCTCCTTCCCCCACACCCTGCCAGAACATATTCTTATAGATCTTTCTCTTTTTATGACCACATCAGTAAGTATATCTCTACATGTGTACCACACACATAGATACATGCACACACACAATGCATACCACATATGCACGTGAAAATAGAAAATAAATATTGAGATCCACATTTACATGAACTGAGTATATTAAGTATTAGGACATCATCTCTTCAAGAGCAAAGCAACGATGAAGCTAAAACACTCCAGACTTCACCTGTCAATAACAGGTGGAATAGCCTACATGTTTCGATGACTTTTTAAAATACACCTAAGGCTTATTTATATTTCTCCCTCAACACTATCTGATTGTCCGCAGTGTTCATAATGTTTATGGAAAAAGGAGAGTCTGCAGAAAATAAAACCTAATGTGTTAATGTTAAAAAAAAAAAAAACCCACAATCCCCTGCAATCCATATCCCCCCGCCATGTTATTCTTATGAGCTGAAATAAAGTTACATTAATCACAGGTTTGTGAAAGCTTACACAGCACACTGAAGCTGTAAAGGTCTGCGCTACTTTACTCTGCTTGCATGTTACTTCATAGGTTTGATTAAAATCTATGTCTCTCCTAAGAATGCTTCTCCCGGAGTGCTCTCTGTATTGTGGCAGATAAAGGCGGCACCTGGAGTTCGGCTCCCTCCCTCCCTAGGAGCTGTAGTGTCTGTTGCAGGCACTTTGCTGAACTGCTCCCTGCTCCACCCTGGGTGAGGATGACTTCCAAGGAGGTCCTGATGGGCACGCAGGAGCATGTGGTGTGAGGCTAGGGTGCCTTCCCCAGCTCACAGCTCTGTGCACCAGAGGCCGACGTCCTCAGTCTACTGTGAAGAACCCCCTCCTCGGGCTTTCTGAATCAATGACTTACTCTGTTATCTTTTTCTTCCCTACTCCGTTTCACTTGAAGACTCAGAAAATCCCATGCTGGTGCGAATCATAAATAAACAAAGGAAAGAAAGAAGTGATATTATTTAAGCAATCATTGGGTGAGAAGCTTTTTACTGAAGTTCATTTATTTCATCTAACAGAATCAACCTTAGGAAGAACTCCTTTCACTTATTCATAACCCTGGCAGCAAAACTGACAAAGACAACATTAAAAAAAGGAATGTGTGCGCCAGCTGTACTTCACTGCAAAGATGTCCAAGCATAAATAAAATATTAATGAGCAGAGTTAGCTCTGTGCTCAAATAACAAATCCTTAGACCAAGCAGCATTTGTTAGAGGAATGCTAAAACAGTTGAAAAATAAGAAATTAGGTAACTGGGAAAAAAGGTGGTGATAAATGAAACATCATCTGCACATAGAAACACTGAAAGGTGTGACTAAAAATAATAAGATAAACCTTTTAAAAGGTGGGATGATCTGGAGAAATGGCACAGAGGTTAAGAGCATATTCTGTCTTTCCAGGGGACCTGAGGTAGCATCTACATGGGAGAGCTCACAACCATATGTTACTCTAGCACCATGGGAATCTGATTCCATCTTCTGGTCTCTATGAGCAGCTGCACTCATGTATGTATGTATGTACACACACACACACACACACACACACACACACACACATGTAATTAAAAATAATAAAAATAGGTCCTTAAACATCAAAATATCATGAAAGCTCTTAGTAAACTAGGAATTGAATGATAAAATTTTAAAATATCTACCAGAAACCAAGAGGTAATATACCGAGATAGGGACTCTAAGAGAATCACTCTGGTAACACGTAAGAAAAAAGATGCTAACATTGGCCAGTTTTAATGAATATCTCTTAGAAATGTCTACTAAATCAAAATGTAAAGGATACAGAAAATAGAAACAATATAAAAGATTGGTGGCTGTGGGTTGTATGATGATCTCAGGGAGACACCGAATGATCCCCAGAACTCCAGCTAAAGCACAGAACTTATTTACTCACAGATCTGTTAGGTATTGTAGGACCAGTGGCTTTCTAATGCCAGCCATAACCCATTAGGAATACAGTGGGAAAACTGTTGCACTGCATATAACAAACAAAATTGTTAAATTTATATATAAAATATTCATAATTTACAAACATAATATGAACAATTTATTTTTAAAAGATTATTTTTTTCTTTTAAGTGTATGAGTGTTTATCTATATGTATGTATGTGCACCACATGTGTGCAATGCCCATGGAGGTCAGAAGAGGGTACTGGGTGCCCTGGAAAAAAGAATTAAGGGGGTTGTGAGCTGCCATGTAGGTTTTGGGAACCAAACCCCCACCATCTTCAAGAGCAGCCAGAGCTCTTGACCACTGAGCCATCTCTCCAGACTCCAAGTATATTTAAAATTCTAAGAAAATGCACACACACACTTCATAAAGAAACCCGTGACTACATGTATACCAGGTGCAAACACTTGCACCTTGAAGAGCACCTGCTGTGCTAACAGTCTTCTCCAGATATACTTTGCAAATGTACCGTGTCTAATGCATTTCAGCAAAACTTCCAGTTGGGCTTTTTAGCAGGTATATTTTATTTTGGTAAAACTGTAAAAACCTTAATAAGCATACAAAGAAATAGGTTTGCTTGTACTATGGCATTTTTGTACACATATATATCATCAACTACTCCCTCTGTCTCTTCTCCCTTTGCTACTCTCCATAAGACTCTCCTAACCTTGTCTGCTTTCTTCATACATATGCACGTGTGTGCCTTGCACACACACACACACACACACACACACACACACACACACACACATGCACACACTTGCACACGCACACGCACGCTTGCACACACACATTCTTTATTCTCCCTACCATTCCCCCTTTAGACCTTTTCTTCCACCGCACTATCTCAGTAAGAGGTAAAGTAATAAACCCAGAGTCTTTAGGAAGGATAGATGCATGTCTTGTGTGAATCTAGGCTAGATAAACATACTATATGTTCTTTTCCACATACAAAAACAAACAAAAAAGTTAACTTCAAAGCAGAGTCTTAATTACTAGACCTGGACAGAGTGCACTGTAGCTGAGCACGACTTGTGTATCATGTACCCACACGTGGAAACATCACATGGAATTCCATTAGTGCGCATGATTGACATGGGTTATAAAACAGTTCACGTCATTAAAAAATGCAGATCACCTAAACATGAGCAAAATTCAAGGTAGGACAAAGGCAACATCTCAGATCAGTATGGAAATAATCATCCAATAATTCTATAGCATTTTTAAAAAGGGGTAATCTGTGTCAAACTACTAGGGCAGGACACTGAAGACCTTTGGAATTGTAAAATAAAATTATCTGTGCATGCTTATTTAGTTTCAAACCAAGTAAGGCTTTTCTAAGCATGATGCAGGAGAGAAAAAGCACTTTTTAAGAAAAGGGGAATGGGGGGCTGGTGAGATAGCTCAGTGGGTAAGAGCACCCGACTGCTCTTCCGAAGGTGATGAGTTCAAATCCCAGCATCCACATGGTGGCTCACAACCATCCGTAACGAGATCTGGCTCCCTCTTCTGGAGTGTCTGAGGACAGCTACAGCGTACTTACATATAATAAAATAAAATAAATCTTAAAAAAAAAAAAGAAAAGGGGAATGGTCATAATTATATAACAACTCTATTTAGAGTAGCCTTTAAGGAGGAAATTTAAAATGGAACCAAAACCACCAAGACTATTTGCATAGTATGAAAGTTATAGGGTGGATCCTTAATCTAGAATGTGTTCCTTAAAAGGAGGATTTTAAAAACCAGCCATGTAACCCAGGAAAATATAAGAATAACACATTTATTAAAAGATACTTATTAATGCAAAGTTCATTTTATATGTGTGGATGTTTTGCCTGACTGTGCCTGTGAACCACATATGTGCAGTCCCTATGGAGGCCAGAAGAAGGTATTGGAACCCCTGGAAATGGAGTTGGCCAACCAGCGGGTGCTGGGAACTGAATNCCTTGGCTTGCTCAGCCTGCTCTCTTATAGAACCCAAGACTGCCAGCCCAGAGATGGTCCCACCCACAAGGGGCCCTTGATCACTAATTGAGAAAATGCCTCACAGCTAGATCTCATGGAGGCATTTCCCCAACTGAAACTCCTTTTTCTGTGATAATTCCAGCTGTGTCAAGTTGACACAAACCTAGCCAGTACAGATCCTATGTATAGAAAGATTGCTTTGGAAAGACATAATTTCTAAGGATTTGTGATGGCAGCATTTGGGCAGTTAGACATGGTTCGATTTGCTTTTGTTTCCTTGCATACTATACTTTGGTAAGTTGCCAATTCTTTTGAATAAATATGTGATTTTTGTCGCTTAAGACAGGTACATTTAAGTGAGACCAGGAAGAAATCTGAAGTTTTGCATGTGATGTTAAAAAGTAAGCTTTTTTTTTTCTTACAAAAAAAGTAGTTTATGTTCATACCTCAATAATGAACAGCCTCCAAGAATCTTTTCAGCATTCTTATGGGCTCATTTGCTTAATGAGAACACTAGTAATTTGATTTTTTATATTGCTGTGTAAATGTTTTGTACATAACAGCTTTTGTTTTTCACCTGCTCTATCTCTGTGTTTCAGTTGTTGACATTTATTGCGTCTGTGCTAGCTTCACAATGCAGAGAAAGGGCTGGGAGGGAGAACAAGGGATGCTGTATTCAGGGAGGAGCCAGAGGGAGAGAAGAAAGACACAAAAGGAAAGAAGAGGAGAGAGAGGCAGGAAGACAAACCCTGGCAGAAAGCCCAGCTCTGAGCAGCATGCCCCACTGATGAAGGTGCTGGACAGCTGAAGAATTAACCCTGGCTCTCCCAGCAGACTCCACCTCTCATCATAATCTCAATCCTCTGGATCCTGGAAGCTCAGTGGAACTGTGGTCTAAAGTGTCTGTCTGTATTGCCCACACATACGCCCTGCCCTTTCTGCTTGTCTGACTCTGTCTCTATTCATTTAAGATTTATTTTTATGTGTTTGAGTGTTTGCCTACATGCATTTATGTGTGTGCAGTGTCTGTTCAGGCCAGAAGAGGGCGTTGAACGATCCACACTGTGTGCTGGGAATAGAACCCAGGTCCTCTGCAGGAGCAGTGAGTGTTCTAAGTGCTGAACTATGTCTCTAGTCCTAAAGTCTCTTCTTAATAATAACATTCTTCCAGGTTATAAAGCATCACCAAGACTGTTAGGGACTCACAAAGATGTCTGAAGAGGAAGAGAAAACAAGTTCAACCTCATTTGATATTTCAATTCAGAGTTCCTTGACATTCAAGGTGAATACAACTCTGACAGAGATAAGAATCCTGTTCATAGCAACCTGAGCTCCTGGCAAGGGGCCCCGAGTATTCTCTTTGGCATAGTATGCAGCACTATTTCCTGGAAAATCAGGTCCAGGTATTTTTTTATTATCCAGATTCTGGTACTATCTCTACCACATAATGGTCTAGTCTCTAGTTAACTTGAGTCTCCATCTCCTCAAAGATTCTCGAGGTAGATTGGTCAAGGTTCTCTAGAGGTTCAGAACGCAAAGGATGAATATATGTATGAATAGGATTTATTAAGTTAGCTTATGTTGAAATAGTAACAATAGCTGTCTCATGGCTGAGAGGCTGAGAGCCCATGCTTGTTCAGTCCCTGAGGCTGAGCCTCAGCAGTCAGAATAGTCCCACACTGGCTGTCTCATGATGGGGAAGCTGGAAAAACATGGCTTCCTGGTCCATGAGGCTGAGGGCTTCAGCCATCCTGATCAGTCACCGAGGACCTGAGAGTTTCCTGGAGAACCCGGTTCTTAGTGATTGGAAGCTTGGAAATGCCAGTTCTGAGATCAGTAAGGATGCAGCTACTACCACAGCCACAGCCGGTCGGCGTCGGTCCGTTTGGTTACACTTATTACAACAAAGTAGACCCGACAACGGATTTCCACGGTGGGTATAGGTCCCACTCAAAAGGGTGTAGACAATTCCGTTAGTCCTGTTAAGACATCCACTTCATTTTGCTAAGTCCACTCATTATACACCATTCAACAATAATTTTGGTCGGTAGCGTGGTCCAGTGACTTTAAAAAAACAAGATTATTCTAATTTTGCTGACACTCCAGTTGAGTCTTGGCTTCCTGACTTCCAGACCCTCACCATCCCATGTGGAAAGAAGAGAGCATTTTAGGAGCAAATTTAAAGGATGGCTCCAGAGAAGTTTCGGCCATGGGGTTCTGCGTGTCGTCTTGTGCCAGCTCTTTAAAGAGCTCAGATAAGTTGCGATACTAACTAGCTGCCTTTCACACCACTCAAAGAGTAGGTAATGAAAAAGAGCACATTCTGGCCTTGAAATACAGATGAAACCTTCGCGTAGAAAAAAAATCCCCGTGAGCCCCGCCTCCGTGTGCTTTTAACAGCTGCCTGTCTCTTGGCTCAATTCAACTTGCTAAATCAGTCCGAGGCTGTGGAGAGACTGGAGCAGTAATTGGGGACCATGAATTTGTGCCACGGGACTTGGAACAGCTCAAACTGATTTGAGCTGGTTCTAGCATTGGTGAGATTCCACGAAGCCAGGGGACGCTATCTCTGCATGTTAGGTCTAGCTTTTCAGACTGTCCATACCCCATGCGTCACTGAAGCCCATGAGGACTCTGATGTCACTGACTACCGGGTCCTCAGCATCCTGGGTGGGTAGAAAAAAGAATTTGGGAAACCAGTTTAAATGACGACTCCAGAGACGTCTCATGAGGCTTTATGTGTGTCATCTTGTGGTAGCTCTTTGAATAGCCCAGTTCTGTTACTACTCTAACTAGTTATAGCCACACTCAGGAGTGCTTCTGTATTGAATTCTAGCTCCCTCTGGCTCTCTGGGACTATTTAGAAGAGCATCTAAGTAGGGTTTCCTTTTGTTTAATGGATTTCAGAAGCAGACAAATCCTCTTATGAAAACATATTAATTAACCAAGAGGCCATTTCTCCAGAGTAAAATAAAATTAATAAGTCGTACAAGGTGGTGTTTAAGTTTGTGCTCCCAATCTCATCACATGCTACTAATGTGCATATCAGGCTTTTAAAGATTAGTGTCTCAGTTGTGTTCTACAGAGCCCTGACTATTCTGTGGCCACCCTGCATGAGATTATGAAGGTATGGAGTGGTGAAAAAGGACACTCAGGTGCTAGGCTTGAGCTGTAACCATAAAGCATAATTTCTTTTTAAAAAATATTGTATGTGTGAGAGCATTCATGCATGCATGTGTTTGTGGTGTGTGTGTATGTATGTGTGTGGGTGTGTGTGCACACATGTGGAGATGAGGAGCTGACCTCAGGCTATCTTTCCTCAGGACATAACCACCTTGCTTTTTGAGACAGGCTTTTTCATTGGCCTGTAACTCACTGACTCAGGCTGGGTGGCTGAGCAGTGATCTTTAAGGACACATTGTCTCCCTCTTGCCAATGCTGAGATTTACTAACACAAGCCACCATACCTTTTTACATGGGTTCTGATGAATCAAATTTAGGTCTTTTTGCTCCCACACTCAGATTAGCACTTTAATGACTGCAAGAGCTCCCTGGAGCAATCAATCATATATAGAATAAATATATATTGATACAATATAAATAAAATATATTGCATATATGTATATATACTTGAATATATTCCCTATATTATGTAATTGTTTATAATAAAATTAATAGATCATAAAAGGTGGGTGTTTAAGTTTGTGCTTGTTGTCTTCTCACAGGCTAGTAATATTGGGCTTTTAAAGATTGGCATCTCAGTTATATTCTACAATAGACAGAGCAGAAGGGAGCTGCCCTAAGTTATTTTGTGGTCTCCCTGCATGAGCTTATGAAGGTATGAGTAGCAAAAAGGACACTCAGGTACTGGGGTTGAACATATACAAATGCACACACACACACACACACACACACATGTATATAAATGTGGGTATACATGTATATATGTATTTGTATACATACCTAAATATATACATACATACATACATTCTAAAACCTGAGGCAATGAGGAGAAAGAGAAGAGGGGGAAATCTCATAATTCCTAGAGTTATAAGAAAGTCTTTAACTCATTGACCTGAGAAAAGAATGCCCTGTGATCTAGTAGTTGATTCTGGGTAGTTTCCAGGTTCCAGAAAGGAAGTCAGTCATTGAAGACTTTGTCTCAAGAGGAAAGAGCGTTGCTGTGCTGTGTGAGAGGCACATGTGTTTGTGGTGACCACTGATGTGTGTGGTCATGGTCACGTGAGTGTAAGTGTTCATGTAAGTGTGTGTGCAGGTGCAGGTGTGTGCACGGAGGCTGAAGGACCGCCTTGGCTGTTGTTTCTCAGGTGCTTGCTTATAACAGAGAAGAATTGAGCCCCATAAGTGACAGTAAGAGGAGGAGCCAGGGAAGGAAGGGGACGAGGTAAACTTGGAGTATGTGGGGTGAGGTTTCATATAATCCAATTCTTGTAAGTTAGATGATAAAATGTTAATGTTAAAAAACAAATAGGAAACAATAAAATTTTGAAGAAAGCCAGAGGAACAGAGGACATGCCCTTTAGGAACTTTAAAATAATCCCAGTGGGAAAGTATGGGTGATCCTTCCAGGCACTAGGTGAGCAGATCTCTGCTGGGAGAGGGGCTCACATCTGAGGTACATCTCTGAGCAAGGCCCTCATGGGGAACCCTCAGACTCTCATCTGTGATGCCTCCCGCAGAGGGTGATTCTGACACTGCTGCTCGGATAGCTTGGGGAGCCGGGAAGGCATTAAATAAATGAGACAGAGGTGCTAAGGAGATGCTTCAGTCAGGAAAGGGCTTGTGCAAAATGTAATGACCTGAATTAAGATGCCCACATACAAAACATACAAAACTAGGCCTGGGGGTGCATCTGAAATCTCAACCCAGTAGGTGTGGATCGATGGAGCTTACTGGCAAGCCAGCCTAGTGAATTAATGAGCTCCAGGTTCAAGGAGATAACCTGCTTCACAAATCAAAGGTAGACAACAACAGAATAAGACATATCTAGTGTCTATAGGTGCACTTGTTCACACAGAAACACACACATATGCACGCACATACACATACACACATGCACACACTTACGCTTGGAAAGACATAGCGATGCTGCCTAAGTAGCCTCTGTGTGGAGGGAAGCGGGCTCTGTGGTGCTCATAAGTTGCTGTGTGTGGCTTTCTTCGGATTTGTAGAAATAAGAACCTAACATATTGGAGCATTTTATTTAAGAGATTTGTAATTTTAATTGCCACGTTCAGGAGGATTAGCAAATGTATTTTGTATTTGATATTTAGATACATGCTCACTGGTTTTGTAAGCTTAATTCTTGGGTAGTTGGATTGCTTTAAGAGAATGCTATCTTGGGGAATATTGAGGTATTCAGCTCATAAGACCTATGCTAAGTCCTGAGAGATGCATGTAATTCCTCCTGTTAGGGGTTTGATGATTTTAAGAAAAAAAAAATGATGTATTAAATTTGTGGTTATAGTTTGGAATGTTTAGGAAGAACTTAGTCAAGTTTATAAGTGGTGCTTAGATTTTAAAGATTGCATTTTGATTTGCTAAATTTGAAAGAGCTGTGACTAACTGAAAATATGTAAAAATGTCTTGATTAGATTGGAAATGACGTTGAGATGCTTAGGGGTGGGGCTCTGTCTCATGTTTAAGAGCTCACTGAGCGTTAGTCAAGGGTCAAGAGAAAGTGATGCCTGACATCAACACACAACTGCATTCGGGTCAGTTTTCTGACTTGGAGGACGTGGGAAGGTGGGAAGGGCCAAATAAACACTGTAGTTTTGATGACTTAGATGTCAATGAAAAGTCACACAGTGGCAAGGAATGCCATCTCCCTGAGACAGTGGTGCTGGGACACATTAAGGTTTGGGAGAAGGTGTGTGCAACCTGCAGCCCTAGGCTTCATGCATCTGTCCGACAGCTGGACCCAACCCAAGACTGTAAACTTAACAAGTTGGTGATTCTTAAACACGAACCTGGCAGAGGACAATGTCATTTTACAGTGCCAGAAGGTTGAAGATGCTCAGTTAATGCAGGGGGTATGGGAAAGGCTTTTAGCTCCTCTGCAGCACGAGCTGTAATTATGTAAATGATGGACTTCTAGCCAAGTGTGTACATCTCCACGGGTGGTAGTGGTGCTGACAAGCATTTAGCCAGAAATGGGCAGCTCAATCAGGGAGATCTTAAACTGTAATCTCATCGAGGAAAGGTGCTTCTCCTTGATGTTATTATGCCTGATGTGGAAGAAAGCTGAGGAGACTGAGACAGAAGTGGGGATGCCTAATGGATACAGGATAAGTCAGGGCATATTAGAGATCATGATGCTAATTACCACTAATGGGGTCTTACTGGGTGCCAATGATCTGAGACATTTTTGTAACTTTTACTCTCTCTTTGTGACAATGCCCCATGAGGTTAGTTTTTTAAAGCTGTAGTTTTAATATATATTTTTAAATTTCTGTGTATGTGCATGCCTGTGTATGGGTTTGCACACATTAAGTGTCATGCCCATGGAGGCCAGAAGAGCTCCAGATTCCCTGGAGCTAGAATGACAGGTGGTTGTGAGCCTCTGGACATGGTTACTGTGAACCGAACTCTCTCTGCTCTTCTGGAAGAGTAGCAGTGCTCTTATCTGCTGAATGATCATCTCTCCAGCCCAGGGTTAATTTTACTGAATCCATTTAATTAGACACGAAAGCTCAGCTAAATCAAGTGATGTTTGTACAGCTGGGGCATGGCAGAACCAATGCTGAGATATACTTCCTGAGCCTTCTCATACTGACCACAGCTGGTTTGTTTGTTTAAGTGTGGGTTCTGAGAATCAAACTTGGTTGGTCCTGATGTTGAAAGGCAATCCCTTAACCAACTGAGCCAACCCCTACCATAGATACAATTCTTAAAGCAGTTCATAAGTTAGGGTGAATCTCAAAGTCTCATGAAATCCCTCTTTATTCCCTGGGGTCCCTCCTTCAGAGACTCTCCTACTATCCATCCCTCTAAAGTACCATTGCAGCCTTTCCTGTGGGGCATGAGAGAGCCATATAGTCAGTTTCCTATCCTATGGCTTCCATGGGCCACTCTGTGCTGGAATCTGGTTGTTCCAGAGTACTGGGCAATTAGATAAGTGCTCTTACTGAGTATCTCTCAGAGTCACATCACATCACCAGCCCTGGACTATAGACACTTAGCTTCTGTGGGTAGGTCTTGGAGGGCTAGATAGAGTATAGTTTTCTATAGATATTGACTCAAAAGGATGAGACAAGTAGAGTCAGGGGAAAACCCCACAGATTTGACAACAGGCTTGGGAAGATAATTGTATATACAGTCCCACAATGCCTGGAGCGATCAGTAGTGTTGTGGCAATGATCAGTGCACGTTTCAACTTATAGGTCTTCTCCTGGGGCAACAGTATGTTTTGGGATCATTGGGGAGTGGATGAGGACCCCATGGGGATTGCCAAGTGGTATGAGGAAGATACAGGGTGAATTAGAAATTGTAGGTATTTTAGAATGGATGGAGAGCCCTTAGTAAAAAGTATTTTGTGCAGACAGCTCTTTATAGCAGGCACTTAGCAATGTTTTTCTTATGTTTCAATGTAGAATATTTTACGCATGCTTTAGGAGTTGCCTTGTACACTGAACTTGGTTTTCAGATCTTCTAGTGAGTGGGAGGGAGGCACACTCTGCTGGTTCATAATGAACACAGGATAGTGAATTGCTACTTTGTGCCAGGCACTATGTAGTTGCTGGGAACAGGAAGCAGATAAAGCAGCCTTGTTGCATGGAACTTGCAGCCTAGTGGGCAGGAAGGAGTGTCAGAGGCTGACACATCATAGAGCGTTCCAGGGATACTAGAGAAAGGCTGTGGAAATAAGTAATGACATCTCATTTAGACCAGCATGTCAGAGTCAGCTTCTAAGTACAAGTGTTTTGAGCTAAGGACATAGGTGAGTCCTACAGCAGCACATGGTGTTGGGCAGGGTCACGCTGACAGGACAGATGCTGCATTCTGGTCACCTTCTTCTAAGAGATCCCATCAACAAACAAGAGTAATGAAGATGGAAAGATGAAAGAGTCATGGGCAGTGAGTGAACTACAGATGAGGAAGAGCCAGGGGGGAGAGGGAGAATGTCCTGTAATGGGTGACATAGAGAGGGGACACGAGACCAGTAGAAACTGCCCCAACCCAGAGATTCAGATTTCAGTTCTAAACAAGGAAAGGATTTCTAATATGACAATCAAATTAAGCCAATGAGATAAACAGACAAAAATATTCAGGCTGTGTTTGAAACTCTAGCACTGCCCTATCTGAAGGGTTGTGAGGTTGAGTTTGTTTGGAGGTAGAATTGTGAAGGTGGCATCTGATGTTCTCTCTGGTACTGAAAGAGGCCCTACATTTTCTGCCTTTGGTTGTGGCTTTCCTTGACTATCGTCAAAAGGCCACTGTGAGCAGTCATGAGCGGGCTTGTGGATAGACACAGACTCAACATCCATGGTTTTCAGGCTCGGAGAGGGTGGAGAATTGACAGACAACAATAAAAGATGTTACATCTAATATTTATAGCAAGGTAGGCAAAGAATCCTACTTGCAGCAGGAGGGCTAGATAAGACAATGAATTGGAAAGCATACAGAAACAAGACATCATTATCAATTTTATTAACATAAAGTCTGCCTAGTTTCCAAGTAACAAATATTAGTAAATCATTGTGAGCATCTTTGAACTTAATTAAAATACAAAGCTACACATTCTTTTCTCTACAGCCCACTCCTCTTCTACCCCCTCCACCTCCTCCTTCTCCTTCTTCTCTTGGAACCAGTAAACCTCTCTCACATTCCCATGGGAGGTCTTTGCTTGGTTTGCAGCCCCCTCTTCTCCAGTGTGACATTGGTTACTCTGGGTTCTATATTTACATATGGGTTAATCCCTGAAGAGTGAGTGAACAAGGAGAAAGACACCAAAGTCATAGTGCCTCAACATTTGGGGCAAAAGCTGAGCCCAGTGCTTCCAAATCTGGCACAGAGCTGATGCGCCATCAGGATTATATGGCTAGCTAAGGAGACATTCAACCCTCGGGCTGCCGCCTCTGTCCATGGTCTGTGGACGCTGTCTCCTTGCAGGTCGCCAGTACTCTCTAACTTTAATGCCCAATGTTCTTGATGTTCTTGGCTCTAATGAACATGAACCAACACAGGTTTCTTTTCTTAACCTTTGTCTCTTCTACCTCTTCATCTGCTTCTTTCTCCTCCTTGTGCCTAGTAGGACATTCTTGTGACAGTCAAGCCTTTCTCAGGAAGCACATATCTAAGTAGAAGAGTTGTTTCCTACTTCTATTCAACGAGATGGCCATCACTTCTTTGAGCAGAAAATTTTTCAATCTGTGTTTTGATCCCTAACTCGTTTCTAACCCATCAACTTACTTATTTATCAGGAACTTCCAACTCATCAATGTGTCTTCACATCAAAAAGATTGAACTCATTTTCTTCCCACTTAGTCTTCTTTCACTCATCCAACATTATATGAGAATATAAGCCTATTCATTCATTTAATCTGTTATCCTCCCACAGATATGTTTGAACTCAATGCTTCTCTCATGCAGTTATTCTATTTTGGATATCACCTTTTATGAATATGCACATAGGTACATAAATAACCTTCCTCTGAGAAGGTGTAGCCACCTTCTGCAACCTTCTTCACCATCATGTGATCATCATTGCTTCTGACCACAAACTCTCTCCTCTTCTTCCCTCCTGTAGAATTTACCCACACAATCTTCATGAGCCACTTTGCCTGGTGCCTTACATTGTAGTTATCTCCAAGTCAGTCTTACTCATCCATTTTTACTTTGAACTTAATTAAAATACAAAGCTACACATTCTTTTCTCTACAGCCCACTCCTCTTCTACCCCCTCCACCTCCTCCTTCTCCCTCTTCTCTTGGAACCAGTAAACCTCACAACCCTTCAGATAGGGCAGTGCTAGAGTTTCAAACACAGCCTGAATATTTTTGTCTG
Source organism: Mus minutoides (assembly GCA_902729485.2). Taxonomy (NCBI): domain Eukaryota; kingdom Metazoa; phylum Chordata; class Mammalia; order Rodentia; family Muridae; genus Mus; species Mus minutoides. The sequence goes on from LR749866.1 coordinate 880,935, forward strand.
TTTATCTCATTGGTTAATTTGATTGTCACATTAGAAATCCTTTCCTTGTCTAGAACTGAAATCTGAATCTCTGAGTTGGGGCAGTTTCTACTGGTCTCATGTCCCCTCTCTATGTAAACCAGCCACTTTGCCTGGTGCCTTACATCAGTCAACACAGAGCACAAATTCTTCAAGGAAAAACAAAAATTCCTCACTTAAGAAATATCACCTTGCCCCACGTTCTACAGTATTTTCACTTCAGGCCTCAAATCTTCTAAGTCTGGAGGAATTTGCAATCCTTGTCTTAGAACTTTCCAAACCAATAGAACAATAGCAACATCTTTTTAATGCTTCTACTGTATGCCTTTATATTGAGGAAAGCTCTCTATATTCCCCCAGTGTGACCTATACTTCTGCCAGTTAATAACAGTCAGAAGCTGGAAACAACACAGATGTCCCTCAACCAAAGAATGGATACAGAAAATGTGGTTCATTTGCACAATAGAATACTACTTCGCTATTAAAAGTGAGGACATCATGAATTTTGCAGGCAAATGGATATAACTAGAAAATATCACTTAGAGTGAAGTAACCCAGACCCAAAATAACATATATGGTATGTATTCACTGATAACTGGATATTAGCCAAAAAAGTTCAGAATACCCATGATATAACACACATACTATATGAAGCTTTAAAAAAAGGAAGGCCCAAATTTAGATACTTCAATCCCACTTAGAAGGGAGAACAAAATAATTACTAGAGGAAGAGGAAGGGAGGGATCTGGGTGGGAGAGAGGAGAGGGAGGGTAAAGGGGGGCAGGATCAGGTATTGGGGGGGGGAGACCAGAGAAAAGCCTAGAGAGCCAGGAGAATAAATAGAAATATACAGCAGTGTGGGTTAGAGGGCAAGGAGAACCTCTAGAAAGTCCCAGATATCAGGGGTGTGAGAGCTTCTCAAGATCCAGTGGGGATCACATTAGCCAAAATTCCCAACAGTGGTGAGCTGGAACCTAAACAGATCGCCTCCAGGAGATATACATGGCTCCCATTTGAGACATGGGGGTCACCCACCCATCTCCCAAATTCTTGACCCAGAATTGTTCCTGCCTAAAGGAAATACAGGGACAAACATGGAGCAGAGACAGAAAGAAAGGCCATTCAGAGACCAGCCCAGCTTTAGATCCATCCCATGTGTGTACACTAAACCCTGACACAATTTGTGATGCCATATTGTGCTTGTAAACAGGAGTCTGGTATGGCTGTCCTCTGAGAGGCCCTGCCAGAAACTGACTGAGATAGATGCAGATACTCACAGCCAACCATTGGACTGAGGTCGGAGACCCCTACTGATTAGTTGGTGGGGGGAATTGAAGGAGCTGAAGAAGATTGCAACCCTATAGGAAGAACAACAATATCAACTAACTCGGACCCCTCAGAGCTCCCAGAGGCTAAGCCACCAACCAAAGAGCATACATGGGCTGGTCTGTGGGCCCTGCTACATATGTTGCAGAGGATTGCCTTGTCTGGCCTCAGTGAGAAAGGATGTAGTTAATATTGTAGAAATGTGATGCCCCAGGGAAGGGGAATGTTAGTGGGTTGAGGTGGGAGTGAGTGGAAGGGTGGGGGAGCACCCTCTCAGAAGCAAAGGGAAGCGGGCAAAGAACTCATGGAGAGGGGACCAGGAAGGGAGGCAACATTTGGAATGTAAAAAATTAAGTAATTAATAAAAAAGAAAAAGAAAGAAAGAAAGTCGACATAAATGCCCAGCGACACTCTTGACCATCCTGACACTGGAGATTCCCAGAAGTTGGGCAAACATGTGACAGAGTGTAATGGGACAGCTCTGGAGAGGAGGTGAGCATTGAACCTTTTAAGAGAAAGACCGGAAGCCTCAATGCCTTAATGTAATAACCCCAGGTTTGATTCACACCCACAATGACATTACAGGCTCCTGATTTGCAAAGACTGGGCTATGGTGGAGGTTGCCTAGTCATGGGAATCCAGGCCCAGCTCTGTTAGTTCAAGAGATCCTGGAACTCTGAGGATGCCTCTGTGTAGGGTGACAAAGGATTGAAGGGACTACCTTGACATGGACAATAGCACCTGGGTCTAGCCAGCACGGTAAGTTCCACAGGTAGAAGGAAGGTCTGATGGAGACCTGGAAGCTGCGTGTGGCCTGTCCACAATGGATGGGTGCCTGAGGTCAGTGGGCAGAGGTTTTGTTACCATGCATGTTTTCATACTAGAAATGTTCTCTACACATCCAGAGCACTCATTCACTCTTCTCCTTTTGTCTCTGCATTTGCCCCTCTTGGGGCAATTCTCTTTCTGGTCTCAGGTTGCCTAGAGTAATCCCGTTTGGCTCAGAACAGCCAGTACAGAGCCAGTCTGAACAGCAATCAATGTTTACCTCTTATCTCACTGAAATTACACCTGCCTCTTTTAGGAAGAGAAGCCATTGGTTTTCATAGCCTCCTGTGGCTGTGTGGCTGCTTCTGATTGGCTGAGGCTCTGGGATCCATCTTCTCTTCCTTATATTCCCCTGATAAAATGCTCATCATGAGCTCATAAACTGAGGTACCACCTCTGGACATCTCTCATTTTGGAAAGCTAGGAAGCATCACACACGCACATCTGTACCATATAGAGCTAACAAGAATGCTTAAATTTTAAGTGCGACACAGGAACAATTCCTTGGGCTTGTTGAGGTATAGTAGGAGGAAAACTGAACTCATTTAGGTTTGTTTGCCTCAGAAACTTAACCACTGCTTTCAGAAAATGGGTATTTTGGTACTGGAGAGAGAAGACAGTGGTTAAGAGCACTTGTTGCTCTTGTAGAGAGGACCTGAGTTTAGTTCTCAGCATGGTGGTTCACAACAACCTATATCTCCAGTTCCAGGGGACCCATTGTACTCTTCTGGGCTCCATGGATACCAGGTACTCAAGTGATGCACAAACATATAGGCAAAATATCATACACATAAAATAAAATAAAATGAAATAAAATAAAATAAAATAAATCTTTCCAAAAATGGCACCTTTAGAAGAGAGGCCCTCCATCCACCCCACCTCTATTTATAGAATGACGGGAGAAAACATTAAATTAATAATGCAGTCTGCAATTGAAGTTTTATTTTTCTTTTTGTATATTGGTCCTAATAAGAAATTTGGCAAATCTTAGAAAGACAGCTTAATCCAACCACCTGACTTCAAGTAATTTCTTCTCAGGAAAGAAAGAGAGACACTCTTGGAGATTTATGTCTAGGAGCCTGCAGAATGGCTCAGCTGGGGGAGATACTTGCTGAGTTTTAGCTCTGGGACCCACGTGTTAGAAGGAGAGACCCAGACTCCTGCAAATTGTTCTGTAATCTTCCCACATACACCATGGCATACACGCCCCCCGCCCCATAATATACTAAGTAAGTGTAAAAAGATGTATGTCTAGGACATTAATTTTCAAAGTTACTATAATAATGGGAAATGATTGCAGTCATGGAATATAATGCATCTACTAACTGCTCCATTTCTTATGATTCTGAGGATTGAACCCAGGACTCTGTGAGCACTATGAAAGCATTCCACAGCTGAGCTACCTGCAAGGAATCTTATCTTTTAAAATATTTTATGACATGGAATGTCCCCACCCTACAGTTCCAAACCACAACAGTAACAAAAAAAAAAAAAAAAAAAAAAAAAAAAAAAAAAAAAAAAAAAAAAAAAAAAAAAACCAGAGAAGAAAATCAAAAGAGCCAAAAAATTACCTATTGACAGTTTTTGTTATGTCTAAAATGTACCCCTTGACCTGTAAATGGAGGTATAGCACCTGGATGGAAAGGTTCCTATAAGCCAGCATGACAGGAGTTTCTGTACAGACATACAGAATGTGGCTTCCATAAGGTATTTAACACTCACAAATGAGAATTTTAAGTTTTAGCTGGCTGATTATCACTAAAGGGATCTCTATGTATTATTTATAATTTCTTTATAATTTTATGTCTCTTTCCAAATGTTCTTTTAGGAATGTTTTTCTTATCAATTTATTTTCGGTATTCAATACTCAGTTATTCAATAAACAGGTAGTTGAGCTATCAAACCTTCTGTTTTGTGCTAGGAAGATTCAAATGAATCAGATGATACAATGCAGTCTTATCTCTGTCCTGAGTTTACAACCCTTTAAAATAATGAGGCATAGCTTTTTATCAGATGGTTCATTTGATGCAGTAACTGGGAACCTTTCCTAGTTAAAAAAAAAAAGTAAAACAAAGTTATGATATGAAATCGTTCATGAGAGTATAAGAATGACCAAAAAAATAAATAAATCTAGAATTGCTTACCCACTCAGTGGTGGGGGGGATGGTTAAATAATAACACAATTATAAATGCAATACTATGAAGTCATAAGATTATATTTCTGAAGACATTACATTTTATTGTTTCATAGTTTCACACATTTATATAATGAATTCTAGTTATTTTTTGCCCCAGCCTCCCCGCTTGCCTCCCTTCCTCTCTGAGGAACCTTCTGCTCACTTCTAGTCTTGCCTTCTTTTTGTCTGTGACCCTCAGAGTTTTATTAGAATCTCCTGCCTGACAAAGGTAAGTTGCTAATGTTCCCTATTGATATCAGTGGAAACAGTTAGTTACAGACACACAGAAAGCATCCTCCATAGGTATTTAACCTTCACAAAGGAGAATTTCAAGTGCTAACAAGTGTTATTTAGGATGGTGTGGTAACAGTTTGGATTTGTGTGTGTGTGTTTCTGCTCTTCCTACTTCCCAAATCTTCTGCAATAATTAAGGTTTAACTTTATAGTCAGAAAAAAAAATCGTGCTGTCATTTTTAAAGATTTGACTCAGAAGTCGCCTGCTAATAATTCGAAGGACATAAAAACATTTAGCACTTCTCATAAGTGCACATCCACACTGGCGGAAGGAGTGATCATTCCTGAGGACAGTTTACAACCTCCTCATTTCCACAGTGTTCTTGGGAGAGACTGCATGGTCATACCTGCAGAAGGCACCTTCATCGGGGTCCTGAGGGAATGAACCCCCAGAGTGCTTGAGAAGCTCACCAAGAACAGGAATGTGCCCGTGGGGGACACGAGTCGGCCAAGAACCCGGGTCTTAACTTTAATCTGAAGTGTAACCTGGAGCAGTTCCCTGTTAGCACCGCCCAGCCACATCTGCCCATAACACAGGCTTGGTCTTTCTTGTGCTCTGACATAGGAGACCCTCAGAGCCACTGGGCAGTTAGTTGTCCCACTGCGTTTAGGTCCTGTCAGGATTTGTAAAGATAAGCAACAGTGGGGCTGAAATCTGGCTCCCTGCAGCAATCCAGTGTGAGGACCTCCCACTCTGACTTTAATCTGAGATTCCCTAGAAAACATCAGGGTCCTGGAATACGTTCCTGTGCAGGCCAGAGAGAGAGAGAGAGGGTGTCTGTTCATGCTCTACCAGCTGCTCAGCGCTCAGGCTCACATAGACTGGCAGGTATCCCTGAAGCTCAGGCAAGGCCCCATTGCAGTAACAAAAACAAAACAAAACAAGACAAAAACTCAGCTCTAATTCACAGAACGCCGAGAAAGCATGAATGCAGAAATGCCATGTTTCACTAATATATCTGGCTACACATTCAGGCAGATGGGTATTTTTTTTTTAAGCTGAAGAAACGAACCTCCCATGAATTAAATGAACATGTCAACACAGAAATATTTTACAGGCACACATCATTTTCACCATAATCAGTATCGGAAAGCTGGCTCAGTCCTAATGATAAGCTTGGAACATAGTTAGTTCCTTTTACTAGCAGTGTGAAGAATTGGTTGACATCTTGTGGTTAAAACACAAATCAGTTCACACAGCATGTTTTACCTAAGACATGCCATGGAGGAACTTACTGCATGCCACTGCCAAGATAAGGGTAGAAAAAGTATCCACTCACCACAGATACCTAACAACAAATTACCTGTGGTCTTCATATAAAAGAGGGGTTATAATTTGGGATATATTTTTCCTCTATGTTTTCCCATAGGCTTCTCACATTCCTTAATCTCAATAACAATGGCAAAACAATCCACTGTCAGTTCCTGTGGCAGCTGTTAGACACACTTTTACATCTCAGTAAGCAGTAGGGTAGCCCTGTCCATATAAACCATGCATGATAGACCCAAGACACTCAGGAAAAAAGTCAATTCCAATAAATCTGTGTTCCAGTCACCGCTTTCCCCTCACGACACCTGAAAACCCATTTATTCCAGTACTCCAGCCTCTGCGTTTGAAAGCTCCAACCTCTGCATTTCCAATTGGCTTCAGAAACCCTAATCTGAGGGTTGGAGGCTATTAGTCCTCAATTATTTCCAACAAGCACGTTTCTCTGTGGATACACAGGCTAAGAACATTGACCTTTGGTAGAAAAAGAAACTTAGACCCCCACCTGGGCAAGCTTCCTGGATCCCTGCTTGGGGAAGCCCTGGGAAGGAGCCTGGTTCTTCATCCTGAGTGGGAGGCTCTTACCAACACTGAGTTGCTAAATAAGAATCTCAAGTGTTTCAAGACGGTGGGCAAACACTTGTCACTCTAGTATAACACTGGGGAGCTGAAGTGGGCATGGAAAGTTCCTATATCTTTGGGAAAGGTTGAAAAAACAAAGTGAGGAGTTTGCTGAGGACTATTTAAAACATAAAGCCATAATAGAGTATCACACAGAGTGACAGATCTAGAGGGGTTCCTGAAGGTCTCCGGCTAACCCTTTGATATCTCCCATTCAGGCACTAAGGTAAAAGGAGAGAAAGAATGTATGGGAAAGAATAAGACAGGAGATGGGAGTATTGAATGGAAAGGAAGAGAGTTTAGTGATGGGTGGGAAAGTAATGAGAAAGAGAGTTGGGAGCCTGAGGTTCAGGAGTTCTAGCATGCAGCCAGTCAGAGCGGAGGGCATGGACGCACAGAGTAGTCTCTGGCTACACTGTATCCAGCCCCAGCACTCCTTAGAGAATTCCCAATGCATTGGGCACTTTCTTAATTTTACAGACTCACCTGTCGAAGGCCACAGCTGTCATGGAGTAGATACTGGCGAAGAGAGCAGCAATGGGGAAGAAGTTGTGAAACTTACAGTAGAAGAGGCCGTAGTACCAAACGTTGTGGACTGCGTAGGTGAAGTTCACCACTGTATTGAATGCAGCCATGCAGGCCTCAGCGAAGGCCAGGTTCACCAGGAAGTAATTGGTCACTGTCCTCATTCTCTTGTGGGCCAAAATGATCCATATCACCACTACGTTGCCCACCACAGAAGTCACCACGATGACTGTGTAGGCGGCTGCCCAAAGGACAATTTGCCAGATAGGTTGCACAAACTGGTTAGACTCAGAAGTGTTGGTAGAGATGTTGGAGAAGAGATCGGAGTCCACAGGAAGGACGTTATCCATTTTGGGGCAAGGCAGCAAAGCCCTGGCGTCTACAGGTGCTCACAAGTACACACAGAAGTATACACACACACACACACACACACACACACACACACACACACACCCTCCTTGCTCTAGGACCTTGTTGCAGATGCCTGAGGCTTGAGTCCTGCTACCCAGGAGGTGGGAAGTTTCCTAGGCAGAACTTAGTCCTGGTTAGCAGGAGACTTGCTCACAAGAGCAATGCTTCTCCTTTATACACTCTTTGCCTGGTCGCTCCAAATTCCTCCACTTTCATGCTAGGCTCTTGTTTGCATTGAGGCAGCTGCACTCCACAGGGTTCCAGAAGGCAAGACAACCTGCCTTTTGGCACCTGCTGCTACTAGCAACTCCCGCTAACATGCGTGCGTCGGGAAACGCAAAGCTGGGTGGGGGCTTGAGGGGGAAGAAGGGCTGCTCGCAGCGCTGCTCGTAAAAGTTCTGGTCCTCTGGCCAGCTTCTGAGGTCTGCATCCAACTGGTGAGCTCCCTTTTTCCGTTGCTTCGCTTGGAGCCTCTACTGCCACCCGCAGCTCCCAGGTCTTGGTCCTTCTGTGCTCAGGAGTTAGCAGAGCCTTGGCAGCGTGCGCACTAGGCTTTTATAATCCGCTGCAGAGACGTCACGGGGAAGGGGCTGTACCTGGACTGTCTACTCGCTGGTCCCGGAGCGCAGCGCAGCAGCTGCGCCAGTTGTTGGCAGCTGTGTCGCTCCACCACCGCAGCCACCACGCCTTCTGCTGCTCGTGACCTGCTGTGGGCGTTCTGCAGGCCGGACGAATCCAGCACTCCGCGAGGGGGCGACAAGGTGGCCTGAGAAGAAAAGACACAGATAGGGCTCTCAGCTGGAATCGCGGTCGTACCAGGGATGCGAGCAGAAAGGAAGGATTTTTGGAAACCGCTGAAGTGGAGGACAGTTAATGCTCTGAGGCTCAGCCGGGGACCTCAAGACAACCTCTATTGAGTCGCTAGACTGTGGTGGGAGTCGGGAAGTGTGGGGGCGGGGTGCTCACCGCTACACTCTGATTGCTACCAAGTAGTGACAGGTGACCACACCCTGCTTTCAGAAGTCCGGAAGACAACTTTCCTTCTGTTAAAGAAACCCCCAGACACCTAGCTCTGTTCTCTGGTGGACTGATTCCTCTTCCCTGCTCCCCAGCTCCCCCAAAGCAGTGATGGGCTCCAAGCATTTGAGATACCTTTTCCCAGCTACTTTGTTGACTTGGTCCCTCTGTAAGGAGCAGCTATCCGGTGCTCTCCAAGGGAGTTCCGCGACTACCTTCTCAGCTGCAGACACTGGGGACTGTGCGCAGCTCTCTGCAAAGCTTGGTGAGTGCAAGAGCTGGGTAGAAGCCGGCTGGTCTGACGCTGGGACTGCCAATTCTGGGCTCTTGGCCAGCAGTACCCTTCCCGGACTAGTTCGCGCCCCCGGCAACCTGACAGTCTTCTTTTTCTGCGCCCGTCCAATTTGTGAGGCTAGGTGAAACTGGAGAGGCATAGGAAGGGTCTCCAACGGGTTCCCCTTTCCAGTTTTTCACCCGGATTGAAGAGCAAGTTTCTGCTCGTCTTTTCTCCCTATCCTGCCAGACACCCAAGGCAGTTTCAAAAGGCTAAGCTGGTGGCCAGTCAGAGAGCAGATGGGCAAGCCTCCCCTGCAACATCAGCCCTTTTGAAGAAGCTGAGATGGGTAGAGCTCAGGAGTGTATTTCTGGCAGACTGCCCTTGGCGAGGTTCCAGGAGCTTCCAGCTGTCCCTCAGCGGGTCTCCTCCACCTCTGCGGTTCTGGGATCTGTGAGATGCCTGCGGGGGTGGGAAGCACCCGGCAGGCTGTTGCTATGGGTTGCGTCCTTCCTGGCACCAGGGAGAGATGCCTTTACGCACTGGTTTAGCAAGCCCGCGCGCTGTGTCGCACATGAGGTGTTTTGAGGCTGTGTAATTTATTGTCCCGGCTTCAGCCAGGCTAATATTCCTCTGGCGGGGGGTGGGTTGGGGTGGGGGAAGGAAAGGGCCTACTGAACTCTGGTTTTGTTGGAGGCTGAGATTTCAGCGCTTATGGGAACCACCAAGCTTCCTGTTTGCAGGTGCCTCCCAGGCATTCCTAAAACTCCTAAGCCCCACAGAGCAAACTCCTGGGATGCTTCCCCCCCCCCCCCCAGTACAGCTCTGTGATCCAGACTGAGAAAGAAAAGCTTGTCTTCTCTACCTCAGATCTCTTCCTGTTGAGCTGGGGCTACAGGAGAAGGACTAGGTGAGAGAAGCAGAGAGCTGCGGGGAGAAGGCAAGCCCTTTCAGTCTAGTGTAGAAAGAAGCAGGACTATACAAAGCGGGCACTGTTTCAGAGAGAGACAGCCTCACCCAACAAGGGAAATGCAGGATGAGCTAGGACAGGAAGAGGCTGAGGTGAGAGAGAAGAAAGTTCCAGAGGACCTATGTCACTTGGTTAAAGTCTACAGATACCATGCCCTTCATTTCAAACCACAGCCACAGTCCTCTCCCCGAGCTTCCACACGTGCTTTGCTGAGGCTGGCTTGGGTTGAACTGACAGTCTAGATGAGGAGTACTTGCCATTTGCTGAAGTTATCATCTCTCCCAGGAAAAACTAAACCTACTCGTGTTGGAGTCACAATTAGTGGAACAACAACAATAAACTGCCTCATCCCAAAATGGGAAGTGTCACCCTGACTGCACACCCTGTCTGCACACACACTGACTGCACACCCTGTCTGCGTACACCCTTACTGCACACCCTGATCATACAATTTCTCTCTGAAAGCCAGTTATTTCCCCCTTTAGTCTCATATTCATTCTGTTCCCATTCCATCATTCTTCCTTGACACACAAGACAATCACCCATCCCAAAGTAAACCCTGTTGACAAAGTAGTCTAAATCCTTGCTTGTTTGCCCAGGCTTTCTGTAGGCAGACAGAACCACAAACACATAATACCCATGCTGGTAAATGCAAACGGGGGATTTCCATTGTGCTCCGCATGCTATTTTTCTTGCCTGAAACCTTGTCCAAACAATCCCAAGAGCTGGTAGGCATGGACTTAACTCATTCTTTTCAATGGCTAAATATTATTTTTATCCTGTAAGAGCAGTCTAGCTTACACATTCATTTTTCTATTCATGAGAATTCACTAGGAGTTTTTTCCACTGAGGACAATGCTGCAGGGCTGGAGGGTGACTTAGTGGGTAGGACTATGATTGGACCTTGCAGGGGACGAGAGTTCAGTTCCCGGCACACACCACAGAGGACTCACAACAGCCTGTATCTCCAGCTCTTAGGGATTTAGCATTTTTTTCTGGCCTCTGTGGTTACACACACACACACACACACACACACACAGAAACATCTTCAAAAATAAACCTTATTGAAGACAAGATCATAATAAATGTTCCTTACTTTTGTCTCCAAAGCCTGGGGCTATGATGTTTCCTTTCATTCTTCCTTCCTTTTTTCCTTCCTTCCTGCCTATCTGAAGTTCAAGAGATTGAAACCAGGACCTTCCACAGTCTAGACAAGCACTCCAGCACTGAGCAACACCCTCAGGCAGTGATTTATTTTCCTGTGTGATCAGTTCTGAGTGGAATTGCTGGGCAATGTGAAACACTGGTGATAATCACACAACAGATGCAAGACACCTATTTTCATATTTATATAGCACGATGTTCATGCATATCAAGACCTGATATTAAGTGTGTGGGGGGGAGCAGGGGGGATGTGCATATGAGTGTAGTGCCTACAGAGACCAAAACAGGGCATCAGATCCTCTGGAGGTAGAGTCCCCAGTGTTTGTGAGCCCTCTCTGATGGCCTGCTGGGGACTGAAGTCAGGTCCTCTTCAAGGGCAGTGTGTGCTCTTAACCACTGAGCCACCTCTCCAGCACCTAGTACTAGGTATGAAAAGCTGTTTTAGGTTTTTTTTTTTTTTTTTTTTTTTAAGTCTGTTTTAGTGGCTATACCACAAGTATAAAGACATTTTCCCAGCCACTAGAGCATTTGGCTATCTGGACACTCCCTTCTATACATCTCTACTCATGGCCCCTGGCTTGCTTTGTCTCGTTGATTTACTGTCCAGCCATTTTTTAAAACTTGTCTGAGTGTGTGTGTGTGTGTGTGTGTGTGTGTGTGAGTTTATGTGTGTGTGTGTAGCTGAAAGGTGTTTAGCCTGGTGCCCAGAATGGGGCATTGCATTCCCATGAACTGGAGTAACAAATGGTTGTGAGCTGCAAAGTGGGTGCTGGGACTTGAACCCAGGTCCTCTGGAAGAGCAGCCAGTGCTCTGAAGTGCTGAGCCACCTCTCTAGCACCCTACTCATTTTTTTCACTTTTTTGTGTGTATTTTTAGATACAAACACTTTGCCTGTCAGAAATATTTGAAGCATTTTTTTAATAATACTGTTTTTTCCTAAATTTGTATAATGGCCTTAAAATCTCAATGATTTTATGTGGTCATATTTACTTTAGCATTGTGTGGGATGTATGGTTCTGATTTGAGAAAGTCCTGCCAAATGCTATCTATTTCCATTGTCTCCTGGACGTTCTTGCCAGTTTTTAGTCTAGTTTTTTACCTTTTTATACATTCATCTTGCAGTTGTATGGTGTATTGGCAAAAGTGAATGGGATCAATAAAATAAATCTTTTAAAAAATAGAGTAAATGAACGAAGGTAGAATGAAAACTATCTAAGGGTTGAAAAGGACTAATAGGTGGGTGGAGCCAGTGGGTGGGTGGGGCTAAAAGGGAGGGTATCAGGGAACAGGGGGTGGGAGGGACTATGCTATAGCGCATCGCATGCATACAGAGATGGACGTGTCTTATGTAATCAGTACCTTGTATAATGAAAAAAATCAGAACATGGTAAAGAGAAAGGGCAAAAGCATTAAGTGAAACATAGCTTTAAAAAAATGTAAAATAGGGCTCAGTGGTTAAGATCACTGGGTACACTTCACAGAGGATCTGGGTTTGATCCCCACGTAGCTCACAACTATCTGTAACTCCAGTTCCATGGCTTTTGAGAACACATCTGCATAGACATCCATGCAGGCAACTCCCCCCCTCAAAAAAAAATAAAAATACATAAGAATTTAAAATATATATGCAAAATAATTTATTAAACATATGTTACATAGACACACATATATTAAACTGCACAGCTTTGTGTGTGATTTTAAGTATTGTATTCATGCAAAATAAGTCTAATGGAAACAATTGAACACACACACACACACACACGCACACACACACACACACACACACACACACACACACGCACACACACATAAACAAATGAAAGTTTACTTTCATTTTCTTTCCTGTGGTCAGTGAGTTTTGATGGCTTCATTCTTTCTCCTAGTGAATCAGATGACCAGCCTCATTACCTTGTAAACCCAGGTTAAAATATCAAACATTATATATGTGACTTAATATTTATATTTAGTAGTCATCCTAATTTATCTACTATGTATTCTGATAGCATTGCCGCCACATATATCATATATANCACATATGGTACATACACACAGGTAAAACATTCATATACATAAAATAAAATAAATCTATTCTGAACTAAACAGATTGAATTATACTTCAATTACTATTCTTATAGGAAGTTTCTATTCTTATAGAATTTATGTTCAATTTTTTTATAAAATTGAAACTTTTATTAAGAATTTTATCCAGTTGGGCAGTGGTGGCACATGCCTTTAATCCCAGCACTTGGGAGGCAGAGGCAGGTGGATTTCTGAGTTTGAGGACAGCCTGGTCTACAGAGTGATTTCCAGGACAGCCAGGGCTACACAGAGAAACCCTGTCTCAAAAAACCAAATATAAATAAATAAAATAAAAATAAAAAATATTTATCCATGTCTTTCTATTTTTTTAATCCTTGTCTATGGAAAATATAATTTTGCTTCAATGGTATTTTTTAAAGGTTACCAGCCATAATTATTATTTGATGCTATAATGAGCATAAAAATGTTCATATACTTTCCTCAAACTTAAGTTTCTATTTTAAGTGCTATTTTTCCAGTCTGTATTTCAGTAACCTTCTCCACACCTGCAAGTGATTTTGATGGATTCTAATCTTAGTTCTCAAGCCTGGTCATGACATCCAATATTTCTAAAGGGAACATGGTCTTATATTATGGGAATTTCAGACACAAATAAGTGTATTTAAACTTATATTTAGTTTCTGACAAGGCATTTCATAATCTCCCAGGGCACAGTGACACCTGGCACCTTATACTACAAGTGGGCAGCTACCAGATACACTTCTCTAGATGAAGGTACTTAGCAACTGATAATTTTTACATTCATTTAAATCAAACCAGTTTTATCTTTCATTCCCAAAGGAAGTCAGCTTTGGAAGGTGCATATTTTATATCAGGCTTCTACTAGTCTGTTTTAAGTGTCAAGGTGACATTAGCCTAGAATCATCTGAAAAGGAAATCTCATTTAAGTGATAGCCCAGATCAGAATGGTCTGTGGGTGTGTCTCTGAGGGACTGTTTTGGTTGTTAATTGATGTTGGAGAGCTCTGCCCACTGTGGGCAGCACCAACCCTATGCAGGTGGTCCTGGGCTGTATGATAAAGGTAGCTAGACATGGGCCTGATAGTGTCTACCAGCAGTGTTCTTCCACTGTTCCTGCTTCAGGTTCCTTCCTGAGTGTCTGCCCTGATTTCTCTCAACAAAGCTCAGTGCCTGGAAGTGTAAGCTAAATAAATCAGTTTGGCTATAGTGTTTTATCATAGCCATAGAAGGAAGACTAACACAATGTTTCAGATACCACAATATACACTTGGAAGCTATCAGACATGCCAATGCTAGAGAAGCACGATGTTTTCCACATGGATTGCTGCTTTTATTTTCCTGTGATTTCCTATCTTATATCCCTGTGATTAAATGCCCTGACAAAAGTGGCTTAAGAGAGAAAGGGTTTATTTGAGCTTGCAGCAACAAAGGGATGAAGTCCACGAGGAAGGCAGGGCAGCAGGTGCAGGAGGCTAGGCGGTCACTGTGGGTCCATAAGCAGGAAGCAGAGAGTGAACAGGAAGTAGACTCATCCATAAAGCTACAAGGCCTGACCCCAGTGCCAACTTCCCCTAGCAAGATTGCACTCCCTAAAGAATCCAGTTTTCCCAAATAAAAGCTGCCTGCTGGGACCAGGTGTTCAAACACAGGAGCCTATGGGAGACATTTCACGTTCAAGCCATTACTGATGGTGAAGAAAGCTTTGTTCTGCAGAAGTCTGCAGCTCTTTTTGAGAGCTGCCAGTACCGATGGATTACTGAAGTGTCTGCGTTTAGTCCCAAGTATCCAAACACCTCACCAACTAGTGATCCTCCCCGGAATCCGTGCTCTTTGTTTCTCTTGCATTTCTCAAGGACTCTCTGTTGCCCTGACAGACTTTTCCTGGTCATCTCGTTGTCAATGTTTTCTCAGCAGCAAGAGTTTCAAGGCAAGCGCCTCTCTGAGGTCAGTCTACAGTAGCCTCTGTCTAGACCACATTGTCAGGTGATTTATCCATCACACATCACGGCAGCTGCCTGGCTCCAATCAGGACTCCAAAACAAAACAGTAACTCTCCAGAATGGGTCCCAACGCGGAATCAATCTGTTAAACAGGACAGATATTGGAGCAGAAGCCCTTCAGGCCAGAAGAGACTGGGTCTGGGTGGTCACAGTCCTACGCGTTGCTCTCTAAGCTTTCACAAGCCCTGAAGAAAAGCTGTTGCAACCCAGACAAATCATTTCCCAAACCCTTCAATTTGCTTTATGGATCTAGAGTTTTAGATGTTATCATCGTTCTTCAGCCCAGAGCATTTATTTTTATTTTATATTTTTAGGACAGGGTCTCATTTATCCCTGGCAGGCCTCAGACTCCCACTATATAGCAGATGTTAGCCGTGGACTTTTGATACTCCTGTCTCAATGTCCAGAGTGCACCAGTGTTTTAGTTCTTGTTTTATTGCCATGAAGAGACACCACCACCACAGCAACTCTTATAAAAGAAAGCATTTAACTTTCAGGGGTGAGTCCATTAACATCATAGCAGGAAGGCTTAGTGCAGGAGACCTTTACCTCCTGATCTACAGGCTGTCATTGGTACTAGAAACCTCAAAGCCACCCTGAGCAATTCGCCTCATCTAACAAGGCCACACCTCCTCCAACAAGGCCACACCTCCTCCAACAAGGCCACACCTCCTCCAACAAAGCCACACCTCCTCCAACAAGGCCACACCTCCTCCAACAAAGCCACACCTCCTCCAACAAGGCCACACCTCCTCCAACAAGGCCACACCTCCTCCAACAAGGCCACACCTCCTCCAACAAGGCCACACCTCCTCCAACAAGGCCACACCTCCTAATTCTTCCTAAATAGTTTATCAACCCGGTACTATTTCCCCAGGGTAAATATATGAGCCCCTGGGGATCGTTTTTATTTAAAACATCACCAAAACACCTGGGGACCAAGCCCAGTGCTTTGTCCATGTTGGCCTGTATAAAAAAGGTAGGGTGGTCATGGGCCTGATGGTTACCAGCAAGAGTCCTCCATGGTTTCTGCTTCAAGCTCCTAATTGAGTGCCTGTCCCGTTTCCTTCACTGATGGACTGTGACCTGGAAGTGGAACCCAAATAAATCCTTTTCTCCCTTTGTGGCTTTTGGTTAGAGTGTTTTATCATAGCAACAGAAAGAAGGCTATGTATTAGCTACTACAATATCTCCTCAGAAGTTATCAGGAGAGCCAATGCTAGTGATGCTGAGTGACACCTTATATACCTGCTCTTGAAGAATGCCTATTCTGGTTCTGCATGCATCATGATTTCAGAGCCTCCTACAGGCTTTGAGAATGCTTTACCTGTAAACTGCACCCCCACATCTCTGATGCATTTTATTTCTTATATATTATAATGCAGTCTGGGGCTGAAGGGACCACAGGAAGAAAACAGACTTACAGCAGAGAGAGCCACCTGTTGGATGGAGTTCAGAAAGGAAGAACAGGATTCTTGCCAGAACAGGGAGCCATGGAAGTCTTTTCTTTCTTTCTTTCTTTCTTTCTTTCTTTCTTTCTTTCTTTCTTTCTTTCTTTCTTTCTTCCTTCCTTCCTTCCTTTCCTTCCTTCCTTCTTTCTTTTTTTAAATAGAAGGTTTTAGTGCTTATGTGTGTACAGGTGGATGTGTGTGTGTGTGTGTGTGTGTGTGTGTGTGTGTGTGTGTACATGTACTTGTGTGTGCAGGTGCCTAAGGAAGCCAGAAGAGGGCGCCAGAGCCTATGGAGTTGAAGTTGCAGGTATTAATGAGCTGTCTGACATGGATGTTGGGATCTAAAGTCTGGTATTCGTGATTGATCATCTGGTGCTTAACCACTGAGCCATCTCTCTAGGCCCCCATATTAGGCTTTTCTGATTACATTTATATCATTATATTCTATAGTTTATATTTTAAATATAATATTTTTCTTTTTAATGCTAAATCAAAGAAAAACTTTCAGGTTACATATAGGAATGAGTTAACATGTGGACGTATACATCCTAACCGTGTTACTAAACTTTCATTCATCTGTTTTAGTTTTCCATCAATATTGTTAATCACACTTAGTTTTCTTTACTTTCTAAGACATGTTAAACTGTAAATGATGATAGCAGGTATTTTTTCATGGTTTCTAAATTCAAATTAAGAATTAAGGTAGTATTTGCCTTTTACATTTAGCTTATACTGGTCACATTTGTAAAACCAATATTTTAACTATGAGTGGTACATTTCTAATTTACCTTTCAGTGATATAGAGATGTCTTCTCATTTATATTTAAATGCTACATTTTCAAGATTTATCAGTTGAGTAGTTTTTCTCAGTAACATCTTTTAAAGGGTTTTTAGATCTTTATTGTTAATTTTGATTATGTATGTATAAAGGGAGCATGTGAGTGCAGTTCCCAGGGAGACCAGAAGTCATTAGATATCCTGGGACAGTAGTCATGGATGGTTGTGAACTGCCTTGTAAGTTCTGGGAGCTGAATGTGGAACCTCCTCATGAGTAGCCAGTACTCCTAACCATTGCTCCAGGCTTAGCAACCCGTTTTCAATAAGTACTCAGATCAGTCTTATCTTCAAGCAAATTTGGAAATTCATGTTTGTCTTACTTGGGGTTTTACTGCTGTGAACAGACATCATGACCAAAGCAATTCTTATAAAGGACAAAATTTAACTGGGGCTGGCTTACAGGTTTAGAGGTTCAGTCCATTATCATCAAGGAGGGAACATGGCAGCATCCAGGCAGGCATGGTGCAGGAGGAGCTGAGAGTTCTACACCTTGTTCCAAAGGCAAACAGGAGAAGACTGTCTCCCACATAGCTAGGAGGAGACTCTCCAAGGCTACCATCACAATGGCACACTTCCTCCAATGAGGTCCCACCTACTCCAACAAGGCCACACCTACTCCAACAAGGTCACATCTCCTAATAGTGCCACTCCCTGGGCCAAACATATTCAAACCACCACAATGTCTTATTTTAAATCCCATGCAGAACTACATATATCTTTATTTCACCTCCAGTGTTTTCTCCTAGTACATTTTTCAAAGTGTTACTCCCTCTCTGTTGGTGCCTCTTTCTCCTCTTAGAACTCTTACCGTCAGCATACTAGGTGTCCCAGATCCAATCCAGCTTTCCTATGAATGTTTTGGAAACGTTCTCTGACTCCTGGGTGATGACTTAGGTTGGCTTGTTTGTTCTTACTCTATCACAGAGCAGAAAATGCCCACATGAGCAGAGGAATAAAGTGGGCATTACTTGGCGACATTTATATTCTCACTACCTGCCTCTGTGGGCAAAGCTTAAACAGGTTAAAACTCTTAAAAACCACAAGCCACTGTTTAAAAATTCGTTCTGAAGTAATCCTGTCTTTAAATTCTCCTTGTGGTTTCTGTCTTTCCCACGTTTCTACTTTCTGAGAAGACATGTTTCTTACACTTCTGCTTCTGGGTCACTCTTTCAGCCTTTGATACAGCTGCTGAATTGTTTGGCTACAACATTTTTGTCTTGTTTGGCACCTGAAGATCATATTCTTCTGTACTGTGCTTCCTAAAGGACATGCATTACTGTTATATTTTATTTAGATGTTTTTCCTAGTATGCCAGTATCAGTGTTGTCTGGATGCTTTCTGGCTGCCCAATTTCATCTTCTGTGATGCTCAGAAGATATATATCTATCTATCAGAAGATATATATATATATATAATACCATTGTTAACTATTGTTACCGTGTACAACAAACCCCCATATTTACTGTGCCCATCTAACTCCTCTCCTTACCTTTCACCTGAGAGTCTCACCCAACGTCTCTCTAGTCCCTGGTAACTCATGTTCTACCTTCTAATTCTATGAGTTTGACTTTTTAAGAACTATATAGAATGACATCATGCAACATTTGCATTTCTTGCTTATCTTGTTTCACTGCATACAGCACTCACCAGGTTTATCCCTGTTTGTGTGAACAACCAAATTACCTTCTGTGTGATGGCTGGCATTCCATTGTGAGTATGCACCTCATTTGTTTTGCTATCCATATAGCGATGCATATGTGAGTTGATTCCATATCTTGATCAATGTAATGTGGGGCCCTTATGCATCATTAATGGGAATGCAAATCTGTGGCCATTATGGAAAGCAGTATGAAGGCTTCTCAAAAATATTAAAAGCAGAGCCACCATCCTGCAATGTCATTACTGGGTATATAGTCAAAGGAAGCACAATTGGTGCGTTAAAGAGATGTCTGCAGCCCCATTCTCTGCTACAGTCCCACAATGACTAAGATAGGGGTTTTGCTTTCTTTATTGGATCATCTGGCCTTGGGGCATTTGGTCTTTCTAGTGGTAATAATGCAAGAGTAAAGAGATTTATTTTGGCCGATCCAAGGTTGAAAGGTTATGTTTGATGATGAGCTTTTGCAGACATGGTCCTGAAATAGAATGTCAGAAGGCAAGGCCTGAGATAGTGGACTCAAAAGAGACATAGCCAAACTGGCATTAGTAGCAGAGACTCTTTTTTTTCCAATTTTTATTAGATATTTTCTTCATTTACATTTCAAATGCTATCGCAAAAGTCCCCTATACCCACCCCCATCCCCCGCCTGGCTCCCCTACCTACCCACTCCCACATCTTGGCCCTGGCATTCCCCTGTACTGGGGTATATAAGGTTTGCATGACCAAGGAGCCTCTCTTCCCAATGATGGCCAACTAGGCTATCTTCTAGCAGAGACTCTTAAGAGAGCTCCTTAACTCACTAATCTATGGACAGTGGCATAAGTGCATTTTTCCACTCACAAGGGCAGTCACCTAACCACTCTCAAGGATGTAACCCGGATGTACTTTTCACTGTCTCAGAAAGGGGACTGAAGTTGAGCATGAGTTTCAGAGAGGCTACACCATAGTCAAAATCATAGCAAAGATTCCAAGCAGTGAGAGAGTGAGAGACTCCCAAGTGGCGAAAGCAGCTGAGAAGGTCTGGGCTAGAGGAAGCCTTCCCCCTTCCTCACCACATGCCTGTGCCATCAGAGTTGGCAGAGTTCTGCTCTTCCCTCCTTGAAGCCTCCCTGACTTCCATTTCCTTGTCCCATGGCATGAAGACTTGGCTCATTCTCTCTCCTTTCCCAGGTGTGGCCAACATGGCAGCACGGTATCTACACCTACAGAGTTCACTCTCTACATCCAAGAAAGAATGGATGGCTATCTGATAATGTGTTAAGCTTTAAGCAAGTAAGTGTTGATTGACACTCATAGAGCTGTCTTTGAGGACATATAACCCAAGGCTCATGATAGACATTCTAAGAGAGGGGAGCTGTTGGGGCAGCTGGGAATCTCATCAGTCCACCAATACAGGGCAGCAGACATAGCTCATTGCCAGGTCTCAGTCTTTCTTTCATACTCACCTGCAAATCCTCTCTGTTCCTATGCCAAGTTCTTGTTAGTGCCCAGCCTGACAGGGGAATCCATATCTAATTCTATCATTCACTATCATTCACTCAGCCTGGTCCTCCAACAGGTCTCCAAGTCTCACTTATTTTTGTCTGCCATTAAATTGTGAAATTACATGGATGATAAATTATCAAACAGAGGGGAGGCATCTGGGCCTGGTATCCCACAAACTGTTAAGGGGCTGTCCTCTTCTATCTTTATCACTAGGCTCCCTTCCTCAGCTGACCTTTCAGAAGGATTATCATCCACAATGCAGTATGTCTTGTTCAGGCTAAATTTTGGCTTCTGGAGGCTCATTCACGTCCTGCACCACCTTGCCTATGTTAAGCTGAGTTAACTAGTGTGAAAATAGTCGGTTTGGAGGGGCGATATCAATCAATGAGGCATTGACAGAATAGAAATCACCCAACTTTCCACCTTCACATCACAGTGACAGATGTTAATGATGATAACCAGAAGGGGAAGCACATATGCATGTAGTACTGAGTGAGCTTAGCGCACGCACACACACACACACACACACACACACACACACACACACACACACACTTTCCCCCTGCTTTATGTGCAATGACTCTTTGTGTGACATTTTCCCAGTTCTTCTAACTTATAGACCCAGGGCTGGTTAGAGCTGTTTACTGGTCATTCCTCTCACTTATCCCCTCATTCCATGTGGTCATCAACTGAGTGGTATGACCCTTGTCAACTGGAGGTAGTGGAGATGGCAGTATGGTCTGCTCAGGCAAAGTGGGGACAGAGGCTTCTTCTGTCTGGAAAACTCTTATGCAAAAGGGAGTGAGACCTGATGAGGGAGCTTCAGGAGTGGTTCAGCTTGTGTCAGAGGAAGAAGTTGGTTTTTGAAAGCCTTAAACAAAATACAGTGTTATAGCCGGACTGATTAAGAGTTTCCATTTACATGATAGTTGCTAGGACAGTACAGGAAGGGAGGGAGGGAGGAAGGGAGGGAGGGAGGGAGGGAGGGAGGGAACATAAGAACAGCACAGCAGGCATGTTTTAGAAGGAGTATGTGGTTTTTAGGCATGGTGAGTTTCTGAGTTAGAAATAGTATCAGAAAGGGAAGAGAGTGCTTGTATTTTATTATCCTAATATCTATCTAGAAAATTTTCAGATTTATTTTTCATTTTTATGTGATGGGTGTTTTGTCTGCACATGCATATGTGCACCATGTAAATGTGATACCCTTGGAGGCCAGAAGAGGGCAGTGGATCCCTTAGAATTGGAGTTCCAGACAGTCATAAGCCACACCCTGTGTGTTCTGGGAATTGAGGCCAGGTCCTCCATGAGAGCAGCAAGTATTCTTAACTGATGAGCCATAGTTTTAGCTCTGTGCCTAGAGACTTTTTTTAAAATCTCATATATGGTTGTAAAACATGCACAGCAAACTGTCAGTTTCTCATACATATAAATTCAACAGAAATAATTCATCCATCAACACTATACACACTCTGCTATTTTTTCCAAAATAGAGGGTACCAGATAAATTGGTTCAATTAGAAAGAGTTCTTTTAGAACTTAAAATTTATTAACTCAATAATTACTTCTTTCCCCAAATAGTCATATTTATTTTTTTGCCTCACATTCAGTTCTCTGTAGAAGTATAATTAGGAACACGAGAATAAGCCTTAGAATGAAGACTGCAAAATCCAAACAGAGGAAGTTATAGCCAGGAAGAGAGATGTTAAGGGTTGAGAACAGATCCTTAGTCACCTACTGTCTCCAATGTCACCGACAGACAAATGCGTGTCTTATTTCTAGGGCTTTGGCATTGAATCTTTGCTAGTAGAGTTCTAAAAGGATATAAACTCTGTAGAAGACGATTTGTATTGCCTATTAGTGGCTTCAGACAGGACTTAGCCCTTTGATCCAGTGACTTTATTTCTAAGTTTTATCATAAAGAATAATCAGAGAGGTGTGTGGATATTTTAAATGTTTTATTTTTATTTATGCGAATGTGGATTTGCCTATCTGTCTGTATGTGTACCATGCACATGTAATGCCTATCGAGGTCAGGAAAAAAAGCAAGCAAGTAAGCAAACAAACAAACAAACAAAACACCCTTCACAAACCACTGTTTCCCTTGGAACTAGAGTTCCGGACAGTTGTGAGCCACTACTGCGAACAGAATCTTAGTCCTCTTTATGAGCAGCAAATGTTCTTAATCGCTGGGCATCTCTCCATCTCTGTGCATTGGAATTTTGCTTATGACTACTCAACTTTAGCTTACATACTGTCTTAGTTACTGCTGTGAAAAGGCACCATGACCAAGGCAACTTAAAAGAAAAAGTATTTCGTTGGGGACTTACTGCTTTAGAGGGTTAGACAATGATCATCATAATGCAAATCATGGTGGCAGGCAGGCAGGCAGGCAGGCAGGCAGGGTACTGAAGAAGGAGCTGAGAACTTATATGCTGATCCCCAGGCAGGAAGCAGAGAGAGAGAGAGAGAGAGAGAGAGAGAGAGAGAGAGCTCTGTGCTTTTGAAACCTCTAAGTCCACTCCCACTGACATACCTCTTCCAGAAAGCCACACCTCCAAATTCTTCCTAAACAGCCCACCAAAGGGAAACCAAAGATTCAAAAATAAGGTTCTGTCTTAAAATCTCTTTCTCTGTCTCTAACTCTCCTGCCCTGTGTGTGTGTGTGTGTGTGTGTGTGTGTTTGTGTGTGTGTATTCTAAAGAATGACACCCAAAGATGACCGCTAACCTCCACATACCTAGAATGGAGAAAAGGAGGGAGGGAAGGGGAAATGAAGGAAGGGAGGGAGAAAATGGTAAGAGACCCATCAAAAATTACCACTCTAATAGTCTCGTAATTGCTTAAGATTTTCTTTTCTCCACTTTTCAGCATTTCTAAATCTTTATGATTAATATATTTTCCTTCCACACAAAGGAATACACTTTAAAGCAAGGTTCTGTACATTGGAAAACCAGGGCACATTATGAGATTTGCATTTCTACACGATGTGGTTGGAATGATTCCTTTGGCATCTCCTGGAAAGCCAAGAAATTATAATGCAAAGCCTTTCTGTACAATAAAAAAAAAGTCTCTATACTGGCGCTCTGCTGACAACACTAGTTTACATGACAATGTGGACAGGGACAATTTCCTTGTGGACAATTTCCACAAGGCCCTACCTCCAGATAAAAAGTTACAGGTGATCAGTGGCTGCCGAAGGAGGGAGAAGCCATGCTCCACATACATTGTCAGTCCCAAGTGGTCAGCCCTGGACATATGTATATACAGGTGACACTGAAGGAACTCAGTGAGCGCGCACACACACACACACACACAGGAGTGGGAGAGAGAGAGAGGAAAAAGAGGCTATGAATTTGGGAAGGAGGAGGGACATGGGAGGAGGGGTAGGGAGGAGGGGCAGTGCATCACTTATATGTGATGTTTGCTTTGGATCCCAGGTGCAGCATGCTCACACATCTTTGCATCATGGCTTATTCCCCACTGAGTTTTAGACAATGCTCTAAAACGCTGGCTCTGGGCTGTGACTACCTTCCTCTTCTGGAGCCTTGTCCTTGGCCCTCCCCAGCCAGGTGTCCTCTCAGGACCCTAGTGTTACAGAACCTCCTCAGGGTGCTGGATGTTTTAGGGATTCCCATTTTCCTGAGTTCTGCAAACACAGCAATTTATAAGGCACGGCTGTGAATCTCATTGGCTTCTCAGTGCCAGAGACACCATGCTAGGACTTGGGAAGACACAGAGACCTGTCACATAGCTCAGTTCTCACTGCAGAGCAACTGTGAAAAGGTTCTGCTTATGCGGAGAACCACTCTGGGCTCCAGTTACAGACCTGAAAGCTCCTTAATTAGATTCCCTTGCATCAGATTTGGCTGAGAAAGATACTGAATTTTATAATGTATGAATCTGCTTCTTTCATTATTGAAGAGTTTTGTAACGGTTTGTTAAAACTCTAAACATGGAAAGAGAGTGGAGACAAAAGTGTCTCCTTCCAAGAACACGGGTGGAGGGCTCTCAAGAACATGGCTGCTGCCCTCACACTCCTGCTTTGCTCCTCTCTTCAAAGATGATCAGATCCCATCCAGTCCACAAAAATGAAAGACACCTCCACCCCCATCCTACTGACTCAGTATCCGGAAATGCAGAAGAGGTGATGCGGGTGTGAGGATACGGAACAATTTGTGTTCTTTCAAACCCTCTAGGTGATTGGAACATATGTCAAAATTTTAAAATCCATCATCACCATTCTAAGGCCAAAGACATACTGTTAAGCGATGAAAATGCTGTTATAAGTGCTGGGTGGAGAGTTGGCTCAGGGGTTAAGAGCACAGGTTGCTCTTACAGAGGGCCAGAATTCAATTCCCAGCACACACATGGTGACTCACAACCATCTGCAACTTCAGTTCCAGGATATCCAACATCCCCTTCTGCCCTCCGAGGGCACCATGCTGCCACACGTAGTGGTACATAGACATAGCAAAATACTCATATACATAAAATAAATCTAAAAAATTTTAAAATAATGTTACATTCAGGGAATTGAACAACATATCCTATTCTGTTGTCCTGAGCTATCCTAAAATGTTGCCAGTTCTTCTTTTCTTTGTCATCTGACCCAGATCCAGTCAAGGGTCACTTCTTGGATTTCAGTGTCATGCTAACTGCTTTAGCCAGGTATGAAACATCTGGAGTCTGATAGCACTAACAACAGTGACAGGCCCTGGGTACCTCCTTCTTGTTCCTGAGAGGGCAAACTCTGCTGAGGAACTGCACTAATTGTGTTGTGTTTTGTTGTTGTTGTTGTTGTTGTTGTTGTTGTGTCAACTGGACTGAGGCCATTGTCATTTGAGAAGAGGCAACATCGATTAAAAACATTACCTTTTCAGATTGGTCTATGGGTAAGTCTGGAGGCATTTCTTGATTGATGGTTGATGTGGAAGACCCAGTTCACTGTGGGCAGCCATCCCTGGGCAGGTGGTCCTGGGATGTATAAGCAATAGGTTGAGCAAGCATAAAGAGTTTGCAATAAAGAAATTTTCTTCGTGGCTTTTTCTTCAGTTCCTGCCTCCAGGTTCCTGTCTTGTGATCCTGCCCTCACTTCTCTGCATGATGGACCACAGTTATAAGCTGAAGTAAACTGCCTCCTTCCCAAGTCACTTTTGGTCAAGGGTGTCTTTGTCACAGCAATAGAAAGCAGACTGGGACAGGAGCAAAGCCAGAAAGCTAGCCCAAGACTTTGTCTTGGGCTCAGTAAGGGTACCCCCTACTCCCAGCACGCGCCTGATGGAAACTGAAGGCTCCTGGAGCTGAGCTGGAACTCACATGCTGTCTGTAGACATAACCTGGCATCAGAGTCAGAATTTACGGGACATTCCCTTCAACGACTGTACAGTACGTATTCCCCACAGCCTGTGGGGCGCTCTCTAGGATAAATCATATGAGAAGCAATAGAAGTAGTCTCAGTTTTTTAAATGGTTTTATAGTTATATTGAATAAATTTCCTAATCACAAGGCAAATGTTCAGTAACAAGAAAACTCTGGAAAACACAAAAAAGCATGAAAATGAAATAGTAATGTACTCTTAATCAACCGATGGATCAAGGAAGGATTCAAGAAAAAATTTAAGATCTTAAATAAATGAAATTGGAGACACAGTCTCAAAACCTATGGAATCCATTAAAGCAGAAATACCGGGGGGAAGTTTTTAACTTCAGCATAGAAAGAAAAAAATGGGACGCTCTCCAACAATCTCAAAGAACCAGAAAAGCAAACGTGAATCAATGCAAACTTAGTAAAAGGAAAGAACTACACTTCAGAGCAAACTCAAATGAATTAAAGAGGAAAAGAAGAAAACTAATATACAGAAGAGATGAATATCCAAACACTTAACTTCACAAACCCTTAACTAGATTAAGGAAGAAGAGGGACGGCTTGAATGACCATAAGCAGAAATGACAAGATGCTCTAAGTCAGATGACAGAAATGCAAAGAAGTTTGAGGTTCTTATGTTCAACTCAAGGCTGACAGATCTGGTAACTAGAAAGATGGATTTCTGCATCAGTCCACCTTAACAAGACAGAGTTGTGAAGAAACAGAACAGGCGAGCAGACTAACAACAAGTAACAAGATTGAATTAGTTAGTCTCGTTAAAGACAGTTCTAGAACCAATGTCTCCTCCATGGGATGTTTGCAGACATCTAAAGTAATAGCAGTTCTAAGGGAGGTGTTTTCTGAGTCCACTCCATAAGCCTAGTTGCTCTGATACCCAAAGCAGGCAGGCATCAAACAACAGCAATAAAAAGCTGTTATCCAGCACAGAGTGGGGGAGGGGCAAGAGAAAAAAAAGCTGTTATCCTTGAAGAACATAGATGCAAAAGGCCATAAACGAAATCTAGAAACACATTAAAGTGTCATCCACTATGATCAGGCAGGTTTTATCCTGAAGGGTGGGGGTATGTGTGAAGATGGTGTAACATAAAATTTCAAACGCTTAATACACAGCACAGCACAGCACTGTAGGGCAAAACCACACAGCCATTTCAACACACGGAGAAAAGTAGTGGGCAAAATTCAGCATCTTTTCAGTATCAAAGCTGAAAACTTGGACACAGAAGGAAGATAGCATAATATCAGCCACATGTCAACCAACATAGAAAAAAAATGGAGATCTTTTCAGGATCTGGGACAAAATAAGACTGTGAGTGTTCACAGCTTTCACCAAACCTTGGACTAAAATTCCTGGCCAAAAAAGAGAAAGGAACATCACACATGGAGAAAGGAAAGGTAAGTATGTCAGATGGCTGGTTTGCGATGCCCTGATCACTTAAAAAAAAGGTGTGTGTGTGTGTGTGTGTGTGTGTGTGTGTGTGTGTGTGTGTTGTGTGTGTATCCACTCTAGCATTGCAATTTCCCTGAGCTTTAAAATTCCTTCATCAGCCCTAAGCCAAAGAATATCAGGCATCTCCAACTCTTTTTCCGTAGGCCATCTTTTGATAAATGCTTCAGCCAACCATTCTGACACCTTGTTAGACTGTGCGAGCTTCCGTATTAAACCTAGACTCTCCTCTCAGAGGACCCATGTCAACAAACTCAGCCTGATCTAGTCTTATGTTCTTTCCACTATTATCCCACACCCTTAAATTCCATTCCCACACCCATTCCCCAGGTTTCTGCTTGAATGAATTAGAAAACTCATTAAGCTCCTTAGCAGTGTAGCACATTTCCTCATGGACTACACTTTCTACCTCCCCTCTAGGAGCCTGCTTTGCCTTGAGTCTGGTTACAGGTCTAGAAGAAACTCTTGGTAGGCCTTGAGGGACATCAATATTGTCTTGCCTGACATCTTCAAAGAAAGCCACTGCTGGTTTATCAGACAATGACGGATTAATTTCTTCTGGTGAAAAGGGCAATATTTCTAGGGGTGGGGCTGAGGTACTTCCTCAGGTGAGATAAACCCTTGAGAATCTGATGGTTCAAGGTTCTCAGCTTCCACAGTGTCCTCCCACACATCCCCATCACATGGTATAGGATCCCATTCTTTGCCAATTGATGCCTTTACTTTAACTGCTGACACCCTCTGAGGCTGAGACTTGAATTTTCGCTGTAACTCAGCCAACCTTATAATGAGGGCTTCAGTTTGATTTTCTGCAGCTCAAACACTATGGCTGCTGGAGAGAAGATTCTCTTCAAGGGCACACTTAGAAACCTTTAGATTTCTTATTTGCATCTGGAGCTGGTCGATTTTATCATGCAGCTCATTCCTTTATCAATTTTTTCCAGAAATGCTAAGAGTATTGAGCCAGCAAAATCATTTTCCTTATTTTCCCTCAAACTGTGGAAAATTTCCTATACTGGGTCACCTAATTCATCGCCAGTCACAATTGATGGATCAAGATAATCAAAAGTATTTGCTTCTTTAAGTTTGAAATATAGTTTCCACCACAGGCCTTTCCTATTCTCTGAGAGTGTGAAGGAGAGAGTGTCTGGAGAGCTTTCAGTAGCTGAAGGTGCTGACAAATTATTAAGCCAATTCCAGATACTGAAAAGATTCATCCTTATACTTCTGCTCCTGTAGAAGCACTCCAGGCATCAGCTTCTGTATTAGTCAGGGTTCTCTAGAGTCACAGAACTTATGGGATGTTTTTGTATATTAAGAATTGTATTATAGTCTGTAGTCCAGCTAACCCAACAATAGGCAGCTGTGAATGGGAAGTCCAAGGATCTAATAGTCCCATGAGGCTAGTTGTTTCAGCTGGGCCGTACAAGCTGGAATCCTGAAGAAGCAGGTACCAAAAGATGTGCTGGCAAGTAAATGCAAGCAGGGAAGAAGGGTGAGTCTTCCTTCTTCCATTGTCCTTATGCAGGTCTCCAGCAGAAGGTGTGGCTCAGATTAAAGGTGTGTACCACCATGCCTGGATTTGGGACTTGCTTTGTCCCAGACTGGCCTTGAACTCAGAGATCTGCTTACCTCAGTCTCCTGGGATTAAAGGTGTGCTCTACTTTTCCTGGGCCCAAGCTTTTCATGCCTCAAGATCTCCATGTCAAGATCCAGGTCAGAAGCCTAAGTCTTCCAGCCTCAAGATCTGGGATCAAGGTGCACTCCAGATGTAGTCAAGTTGACAACCAGGAAAAGCCATCACCATGTGTTAGTGTGTGTTTGTGTGTGTGCATGTGCATGGCGTTTATGTGTGCTGTGTGTGTGTGTGTGTGTGTGTGGTGTGCTGTGTGTGCAAGCATACATGTGTATTTTGTGTGTGCACATGCTTATGTCTGTGTGCATGAATGTGCATGCTTTGTGTATGCACAACAGTTGGTCTCATGTGTCATTCTTTCGGAGCCGCACATCTTATATTTTGAGACAGGCTCTCTCATTGAGCCTGGCGCTCACTAATTCATCTAGTCTGGTGGTGGACAATTCTGCCTCTGTTTCCTAACTGCTGGGTGATAGGACATTTCAGGCCTTTTGTGTGGGTGCTGGAGATTGAACTCAGGTCCTCATGCTTGTGTGAGAAGCACTTCACCAACTGAGCCAGTCATTTCCCCAGTCCTTAGCATGACCTTATAACCAGGAAAGCCCAAAGATGGCACAAACCCCCATTTGAACTAATAAAATTAGAATAAGTTCAGTGTTTTCAGGATACAAAATTAACATACAAAAATTAGTGTTGTTGCTAAATACCAATAGTATAATATCTACAAAGAAATCACAGAGGTCGTGCTATTGCCAGTGAGCACACAAATACACAGGACTAATGTAACCAGAGTGGTGAAAGATCTCTAAAATGAAGTGTAGAAAATAATGAGCACAGAATCCAAACATACACAAATGGCCACGCATCCCTCCTGCATGGATTAGAAAATCACTAATAAATCAATATTGGTAAAGTTAACTGTATTATGCAAAGAGAGACAATAGATAATGATAATGAAATTTGTATTTCAAATAACTAGAGGCTGGGAGGTGACTCAGAAGTTAAGAACATTTGCTGCTTTGCCCAGGACCAGTGTTTGGTTCCCAGAACCCATGTTGGGAAGTTCACAACTTCCTGAAACTCCAGCTCCAAGGAATTTGATGCCCTTTTCTGGCCTCTTTGGAGACCTGCACAAGTGTGCATATGCACATAGAGAGCGCGCGCGCGCGCGTGTGCGCACACACACACACACACACACACACACACACACACAGAGAGACAGAGAAAGAGAAAGAGACAGAGAGAGAACCAGAGAGAAACAACAAAGACAGAGAGAGGAAATAATTATTTAAAATAAATTTTTACAAAGCTAGAAAAAAATCTTTTCACCATAGAGACATGAAATATTTGAAGAAATATTTTTATTCTAATGTAAGCATTTACACAGCATAAACATGTATCATATGGTGCCCCCAACAGATACCATTCTTATATATCAGTTAAAAATAAGCACAAACCTTACAAAAGCAAACAGCACTGCTTCTGCATGGCTCCTCTCGCTACGTGCTGCAATTGTTATGTTGTTTTGTGCTGTTCATCACAGAGTCTGTGTTCACTGTCATATAGCAGTCCATTATTTGGAAATATCGGACTCACTGTTGATGAATGCTTGAATTGTTTAGCTTCTGGCAATAAGGATGATGCTATTATATCTTTTTAGTACAGATTTGGGCATTTTTGTTGGATACTTGCCCGGGAATCCAGTTGCTGGTTCATAGAGTTTGCTCAATTTCAGTTCACATTTACAAACACATAATTGCTTATGCCAATTGCATGCACTCTAAGGCCGTTCTGTGCCCTTGGAAATGAATGGTGTCATCGGTCGTTTCAATTTCCATGATCCCATTTTAGTTTAAGCTTGCATTGCTCTTATGAATGAAAGAATGAGGTTGGGTACATTTCCATCTCATCTCTGTAGAACCTGGTGTGGTTGTTTGCTATCTTAAAAAAAAAAAGGCTAGTCTCTTTTAGTATTTCTCAAAAGTCCTGTATATGTAATGAGATAAATCCTTTTCTCTGTGTATGTATTGAGAATTTCTTTGTGTGCTTTCTAGTTTTGCTCTATCAATCTATCTATCTATCAATCAATTATCTATCTGTCTGTCTATCTATCTATCTATCTATCTATCTATCAATCAATTATCTATCTGTCTATCTATCTATCTATCTATCTATCTATCTATCTATCTATCTATCATCTGTCAATCTATCTATCTTGAAGCTGGTGCTCAGGTCCAAAGCCTCATTATTGGGCTATATGTGCAGCCTTTATCTTTTGATGGTCCAAAATTCCTACAAGCTATCCCTTCATTTCCTCTTGGGTAAATTTTCTTTGGCTTTGAGAAATCTTTGCCTGCTCCCAATTCCTAAAGCTTTCCTATTCACCTTCCCCATTAACTGGCCTATTTTCACTTTCATAGCTAAACCTACAATCACCCTGACTGACTAATGTGAATAGTGTCAAGTAGCGTTTTCTTGTTCCGTTTTTGTTGTCATGACGAGTATCTGGGAGAAACAACTGAAAGGAAGGTAGTTTATTTTGGCTTGTGTTTCTAGAGGTTTCTGTCAATGGCTGGCCCTGTCTGCTGTTTACTGGTGATGTGGCAGGGCAGAGACACTGTGGTAGGAGGTTCTGGGAGAGAAAGGCAAGCAAGAGTTAACAGGGACAACGTCCCCATTCCCAAATTCCTCCAGGTGGGCCCCACTTTCTGTAGTTCCAACACCTCCCAACAGTTAATTCAACTTTGAATCTATTTATGCATTCATCATACCAGAACCTCAATGACCTAATTGTCTCGGCAAACTCCCTCTTAGCCACAGCCCGAGATGAGCTTCCACTTATCTCTTGGTATCTCTCAATCCACTCAAGTTGGCCCTCAAGATTAACCATCTCCTAAGAGACTAAGCTCCCTCTTCATCCAGGTAGGGAGCAACTGTCCTACAACTTGAAATCACGTCCTTTATTTAATCTTCCTAGCTGGGGTGAGGTGAAAGCTACCTCTATCCCACTCTATGACCTTCTTGATAGGAACCTCTGAAACCATGAGTCAAAATAAGTTATCCTCCTCTTCATTGTTACTCTCAGATGTTAGTGCTGTGGTATTAACCAAGTTTCTGCAAGTCTTTCTTCTGAGTCTCCATCACGTCCTATTGGGATATTTGTGCAGGAGCAGGACCCTCCTCTCCAGGCCTGCCTTATATGTTTTGATGTAGGGGCATTATCAAGTTCATAACTATTTAAGACAGGCAGGTAGATTTTTCTGTTAAATTCATCTTTATATCTTTACAGAATACACCAAGATCCATGTGCTACCTTTGGGTTTATTCTGTCTAATATTAGCAAAATGACATCTTTCTTTTACTTAGTATTTTCAGTTTATATTTTGGTTTTGGCTTTAGAATTCTTGGTTTTTGAATATATTTTCTAGTCCTCAGCTGCATGTTTTAATCTGATTATTTAAGTTATTAAGCATATCGGTATTTTTTGTATGTTTTAATTTTTTGAACACAGAGAGAGTGCAAGAGAGAGAGAGATTGATTGATTGATTGATTGATTGATTGATTGATTCAAGTTATTGAATGGTGCTGCATTTCATTAACCCTAGGGGCAGTTACCTTTGCTCCTGACCTGCAGTTGGAATGACTGTAATTCAGTCAGGACATGAGCTGATTAGGAGTGACAACTGGGTATGTGTGCAACCTGGAATATTTTCAGGTAATGTGTCTTGGAGTTTTAAGTAACTCCTTGGATATTTGTAATAATAAGTTATATCATTCATTCTTTTTGCAAAAAAATGTTATTACATTTATTTATGTGTACACACACACACACAGAGCGAGCAAGAGAGAGACAGAGACAGAGACAGGGACAGAGACAGACAGAGAGAAGGCCACAGTGGGCTGTAGAAGCCAGAGGATACTTTGCAGAAGTCTGTTCTTTCTGCCCACCGTGTGGATTCCAGGGAATCAAACTTCAAACCCAGGCGTCTCCATCTCTCACAGGAGATGCTGCAGAGAGACCTAAATACTCAGTCCTGATCCACCTCCTTCCTGGTGACTTTGTTGCTGTCTTTCTCTCTGCAGTGACAAATCACAGTAGCAGATACAAAGAGAGTGAACTTTTGTCACTAAATGTCACCAGTACCAGAGTCAAAATTTAATATTTATAGGCTGCGAAAAGAACTATGCCTCAAAAGTGCTTGCAAGCATGAGAATCTGAGTTCAAGCTCTGGCACCCACAGAAAACAAAAATTGGAGTGAAGCAGTGTATAACTATAATTCCAGGGATGGGGGCAGGGGGTAGAGAAAGGAGAAGCTCTAGGGCTTGTTGGCCAGCCAGGCTTTCTGAATCAATAACACAGGCCAGTGAGAGAGAAAGATACCATCTCCAAAAATAAATTGGACAGCTTTTCTGGCAAACACTTGAGGTAGACACCTGGCTTCCACACACATGTGCACATGAACACATTCAATCCTTGTAGGAGAAGGGTCAAGTTATACTGTCTGACAGAACTTAATGGCAAACCATTGACTGTGTATTCCTTGAATCTTTCCAGTACAGTGGCACACACACACACACACACACACACACACGAGGATGAGCTAATGCCTGCCTTCTCCGGAGTCTGAGCCATGAAGATAATGAAAGCATTGAAAGTCTGCTCAGTTTTATTCAGCTTCCTCTCACTACCAACTCCAAAAAGGAAAACACTTCTTTCTTTTCTAACCGCTGCCTGTGTCATCAAGAAGAACTTTTGTCATAGAAATATTGCATCATGATTTTCTTAGACATGATTTTACCACATCCTTTAATTCTCCCATAGAACTTCCCATGGGTCTTTAATTCTTAGTTATTACATTACGGCCAACTTCTTTTCTACATCAGAGTCCCTTTCTCAGCTGGAATATCACAGACCAGATGTTTTATAAAGTCTAGTTGCAGCCTGGCATTGGCCAGAGACACTTCTAGAAATGTTTTAGCCAAATGATTTAGAACTTTTGCTCTTTAATGTTTGTGTGTGTGTGTGTGTGTGTGTGTGTGTGTGTGTGTGTGTGTGAGAGAGAGAGAGAGAGAGAGAGAGAGAGAGAGAGAGAGAGAGAGAGAGAGAGACCATTTTCATTGATTGTTAAAAATCTATCCCCTTCTCCATTAAGCACTAAAATTCACAGGAGCTCAGGAAACCTTCTGTGTCATGTTCCAAGATGGATCGGACTCTCCAGGTAAATAAGGTTACTTTCTTCATAATCTTCAAGAGCCACTGTCAGCCAGTCTTATCTGTTCTAACATGGTGCACAAATAATGTAATACATCCTGTTCTGGGGTGCTATATAATCAATATTAATCAGATCATTAGGTGTAAGGTACCCTGAACATTCAAATGTCTCTAGACTTTTTTTTTTCTCCTCACAACCATAACTGGGAAAGCATATGGTCTGCGGGTTTTGATAACGATCCAGTGAGACGTGAGTTCTCTGATAAGATTCCTCAGATCACTAACTGCTGGTCAATGCTTCCCTGGGAGCTCTGAGTCATTTAGCTTTCTGGGGAGCATGCTGCTGCTTTGAACACTGCCACGTCATGTTCTCATGGTAAAGATTGTGTGCTTCAAGCCTCAGGCACTTGCTTTCAATCTCCCCTTCCCATCTCAG
This sequence comes from Mus minutoides, assembly GCA_902729485.2. Taxonomy (NCBI): domain Eukaryota; kingdom Metazoa; phylum Chordata; class Mammalia; order Rodentia; family Muridae; genus Mus; species Mus minutoides. Next base: position 915,438 of record LR749866.1, read on the forward strand.
AAATAGAAAGGTCATCAAAGTTAAATTTGTCTGAACTTAGCCCATGGGCTTTGCTGGAACAAGGCTGGGGATGAAAGTGTTTGGAGAGTTATTGTATTTCCTGCCTTTCTTCATGTCCTGACAGAAAAACTACTGTGATCAAGGAGTCATTAATTAGATGTATGTCATCAACTATAGCCTTCAAGGGCTATTCCCTCCTGTTATTTGGATGGGGCATGAAGACTCACCAGATCTCGATCTACCTATCATTGGTGTGTTCTGAGACTTCAATGTCACTGAACCGATATTGGTAATTGCTGTTTGATCAATCAATGAATGTTGGCCTGCTAGAGTATTTAATCAAGGTCCCTGTCCTAGTTAGGGTTTCTTTTACTGTGATGAAACACTCTGACCAAAAACAACTAGATGACAAAGAGTTTACTTGGCTTACACTTCCACATCACTGTTTAGCATTGACAGAAGACAGGGAAGGAACTCAAACAGGACAGGAACCTGGAAGCAGGAGCTGATACAGAAGTCATGAGGGGTGCTGCTTACTGGCTTGCTCCTTATGGCTTGCTCAGCCTGCTTTCTTAAAGAACCCAGGACCACCAGCTCTGTGGTGGCTATACTCACAATGGCCTAGGCCCTCCCATGTCAATCACTAATTGGAAAAATTCCCTACAGCCTGATCTTACCTAGGCATTTTCTCAATCAAGGTACTCTCCTTTTAGATGACTACAGCTTTGTCAGGTTGGCATAAATCCAGCCAGCACAGACCCTGTCTCCAAGAGAGAAATACAAACGAGCAAATACAATGCAGTATGGCATGTGCCAAGTTAGAGGAAGCATGCAACAAGTGAAAATTGGGCCCGGTCTTAGGCTGGAGAGTCAGGATGGCTTCAAAGTGGATGATGACACTTGAGCTGCAGCCAGGGAGCGCATCCTCCACACTCCAGTGGCTTAACTGACATAAGGCTTTTATGTTTTCTAAATTCTTCTGCAAGATGCATTTTTATTAAAAAAATACATTTTTTTATTTCTTAAAAATAATTATTTACATTCTAGCCATTGCCCATCCTCCGAGTCCCCACCCCACAGTTCCTTATCCCATTCCCCCTCCCCCTTGGCTCTGAGAAGGTGCATCCCTCATCCCCACATACCCTCCCTTCCCTGGGGCCTCAAGTCTCTGCAGGATTAGGCGCATCTTCTCCCACTGAGGCCAGACCAGGCAGTTCTCTGCTATATATGTGCTGTCAGTGGGGCTCAGACAAGCCTGTGTATGCTCCTGGTTGGTGGCCCAGTCTCTGGGAGCTCCCAGGGGTCTAGGTTAGCTGAGACTGCTGCTGGTCTTCCTATGAAGTCACCCACACATTCAGTTCCTTCAAGTCTTCCCCTAATTCCTCCATAGGGATCCCAACTTCAGTCCAATGGTTGGGTGTCAGTATCTGCATCTGTCTCAGTCAGCTGCTGGTAGGACCTCTTTGAGGACAGCCATGCTAGACTCCTGTATGCCAGCACAATATGGCATCAGTAATGGTGTCAGGCCTTTGTGGGTTCCCCCCATGAGATGGATCTCAAGTTAGGCTGGCTATTGGGTAGCCTTTCCTTTAGTCTCTTATCCATTTTTGTCTCTGTAGGTTTTTTTTGTTTGTTTTTTTTGGACAGGAACAATTCTGGGTTGGAAATCTTGACTGTGGGTTCGTAATCCCATCCCTCCACTTGGGGCCCTTTTGTGTGTGTATATGAGAGAGAGAGAGAGAGAGAGAGAGAGAGAGAGAGAGAGAGAGAGAGAGGAGAGAGGAGAGAAGAAGAAAAGAAGAAGAAGAAGAAGAAGAAGAAGAAGAAGAAGAAGAAGAAGAAGAAGAAGAAGAAGGAAGAGGAGGAGAAGGAGAAGGAGAGGGAGAGGGAGAGGGAGAAGGAGAAGGAGAAGGAGAAGGAGAAGGAGAAGGAGAAGGAGAAGGAGAAGGAGAAGAGAAGGTGATGGTATGCTTGTGAAAACTAGAGGATGGCCTGCAGTTAGTTTTTTCCTTCTACCACAAAAGTCCTGGGGGTTAAACTCATGCCATCAGGCTTAGCAGCAGGTACCCTCACTTGCTGCTCCTTGTTGGAACTATTTTAATAATATTTCCTCATGGTACAGTTCTCTAAATTCTACTATACAGCTGGAGGTCTAGAAAGTGTACTTGCCACATGCCTAAAAAGAATCATGCAGGAGAATTATTGAATGCATAGCTTTGCCTTTGTCACAACCCATTCTTCTGGTCATCAGATGTTCAATTATTTCTTTATTTAACACATAGAATACAATGCAATCCTTTTGAGTCAATTCAGCATCCCAACCAAGAAGATAATTAAGCTCAACATTCAGTATAAATCATATACAAATGTAGCTTCCCTTGACCTGGAGACACATGAACTAGAATTGGAAAAGCACCTGCTTTTAATATGTGGTTGTGAAATGGCACAGGAGAAATCGACACAGGCATTCTCATTGGTCAAGGGGCAGAACGAGGGAAGACAAAGCCAGCTCCAGTTTGTGGCTGTGATGAAATCCTGCTGGCAAACCTCCTGGTCCTTTATCTCAGAAGAGTTTATCTCTCAAGGGAATTCTCCTCTTTGGGGACCATGTAATGATGTCTAGAGATGTCTTTTGTTGTGACAACTGAGAAGAAAGGCTACTGCCATGGAGTAGAAAGAGGACCCTAAAGATCGTATGATGCACATCATGGAGCACAGTCTTCCATCACTGTGACATACAACTAAGGTGAATCCAGGTAAATAGAGGAAAGGTTTATCTGGTCTCACAGTTTCATGGTTTCAGTCTATGGTCAGGTGATCCCATTGCTTTTGACTAATGAGATGACATCACAGTGGGTGTGTGTAAACATGTAATAGAACACAGCTGCTCAGAGAAATGAAAGAGAAAGACCTGGGACCAGGTATCCAATACGGCCTTCAGGGCTGTGCCTGCAGTGATCAAACTTCTTTCCATGAGGCACGACTTTGTCTGGGTAGCATCTCCTCTTTATGGAACCAGGGGCTGATCACACATAGGTCTTTGGGAAGACTGATGCACACAGGATAATTCCTGATAAAAGCAACCTCCAGGCCTCAAAGGTCATCAGTGAAAAGGCTGAGGAACCCTGACCTGAGGTTAAGTTTTGATGAGGTCATTATTTGCTGCCTGTGCCCTGTGGCTTATGGCTCCTTTCCCTGTGGGCAACATATGAACCAAACACTCAGTGTATATATTCACTGAGCACTTAACAAATGTCACCTCCATAAGGCTGGGTGCAGGGGGAGGAGTGTTAACTAATCTTGATGTTTTGAATAGTCAAGTTGAAGTTTACTTCCTGGCTTCTTTGACAGATCTTTCTGAAACCTATCTATTTGATTTTTGACATTTGCTGTGAGGCTACCCTCTACCAGGGCATCTAACAGATGTTCCATGGGCCCATGATTCTGATCACTGTTGTGTGTCTGGACCCACAGGTACAGCTCTTTGCAAGGCATGACTCAGGTTAGCTTTTTATCTTTACTTTATCATCCCCAAAACTTTGTCCATGGAGAAGATCCTGAATTCTGGGAAAAACATTGTCTGTGGATGGAAAAGCTTCACACCCGATCTGATTTCTGACATGGAATTGATTTTTAATGGGACTCTGCCACTCTTTGACTTCATCAACATATTCTATCCCTAGTCAGGGAATTAACTATGGCTCCTCTAGTCCTTTGTGGCCGTCAGCTTTTGATCTATCTTTTCCCTTTCTGTCTAATTACTTCCTGCTTCATCTCCCCAAGTAATTTCTTGCCAATTCAGCCAAATAAATAATACACATTATTAAGTTTCTTCTTTTTAATAATTTCCACCAGAGCTGAACAACTCCACTCTGGCAGTTATTTCCAAGTAATCACAGAAAACATTCATCTACATGTGTTATAGCTTTTCAGCCTGGAGTAGCACTTTCAGGGCCTTGAATATCAAATGTCTTCCATTGTCACCAGTGCCAAGACCAACTCATATGTATTAGGCTGTTACTATGGTAGTACCAAATTCAGCCATCATTTTTTGTAGAAGATTGAGGCCACATGTTTGCATTATGTTATCACTATTCCTGGGGAGACACAAGCAAACAGGTACTCACCCAATAAAGGGGACCAGTGACAGAACAAAATGAATGTCACTTTAGTGAAGAAGTAAATTTAATAGAGTTACTTACAGAAGGATGAATGAAGAGTTACTTACAGGAGCAGAAACAACTCAAAGGCAACTACATCACCAAAAGCCCACCCCAGCATGGGTGACGGCTTGTGAAAACTGGAAACCCAGAACTCAGTGCACAGCTGCAGGCAGCTGGACAGGTAGACAGTGTCTCTTCCAGGCAGTTCTGCAAGTCTAAGGATACCTCTCAGCAATCGTTATGGCTTATATAAACTCAAATGGGTGGGGCCTGATGCATCTGGTCAGTTTAAGGGACTTCCTGAAGCTATTTTGAGTTATTTACTTCCTGGGTCTTAAGGGATTCCCTTTAGAACATCCTTCAGGATGGAATGTCTTTGAGAGGAAATGTTTCCAAATCTAATGTGTTAACAAGATATTTCTTGCTCTTTTTATTTTACACAAAGGTTCTCGTTGGCTTGGTTCTCTCTGCCATGACTCAGAGATCTTGCTTTATTCTGACTGCTCTGCCTTCCCCATGAGGTCTCCATGTTTGCCATTGCTGGTGAAGCAAGACATAAAAGCCACAAGCTTTTCACTGTCAGGCTGGACAGGACACACACCACTTCTGACTACATGTCTGGTAAATGCTAAGCAATATAGCTCCATGTGACATTACCAAGGCTGGGAGTGCACCTTACCAAGTGCTCGGGAAAGGAGAATGGAAATAAGAGTTCATAGATAGGAATTTTCTCTGCTTACCTGAGAGCTGATGAGTTGGTCACATGAGGGGGATGAGCAGGGAAGAGGGGAGAGAGCTCAGGAGGGAGAGGTGAGAGACTAGAAGACTTAAGAGAAGTTCTCTGTGGACTGGAGAACAGGATGAGGAAGAAGGTTGAAGAAGAGAGATGAGAAAAGCCAGGTTGGGCTCTAAGGTCTAGTAGTTTCCTCTGAATTGAAATATTCCCTTCAAGGCAGAGTGGAAAACTCAGGAGTCTCTGCAGGTAAACAGACTTCTCATGTCTGGAAAAGCTGCCACAGATCCATGGAGGACCCCTCCTACTTTACAGAAACCAAAAGAACTTTTGGGCAGTCCATTCTGACCAGTTCAGCTTCGTAGAGGAGACCTCCCAGATCCTGTCCCTCTACCTTTAATTTGTGCAGACAGCTCCAGAGTCTTTGCTCTCCTGAGACAGCTCTCCTGCTGAGGCAGACTTTTTGATGATGCAGATACTTTTGAGTCAGATTTGCTCATGTAAATAACTATCACCCACACTCTGTTAGTGACCCCAATAAAAACACATTTGTTCCCCAAGTTGGGTTGTGATATAATCATAGTTGTGGGTTTCCTTTCTGGGATAAGTAGATGTGTGTGTGTGTGTGTGTGTGTGTGTGTGTGTGTGTGTGTGTGTGTGTGTGTTGTGTGTGCACATCTGCATGTATGCATATGTGTGTATCTGGTTAAGAAGAACATGATAGGGGTTTACCTCTCCTCCCTCAAAGGGTTACTAGCCTAACATCTCTAGCACAAGGCCCTTTTCTCTTTAACTTAACCCCAGAAGCCTGAAGGGAGGCTTGTGTGTCTTGTGTTTTCCTTCTGTCCGCATGCTCCCCTGATTAACAGTGACAGCAAGGCTCTAAAGAGGCCTCCAGACCTTAATAGAATGTGAGCATCCCCAGGAGCTCATCATTGTTTACAATTTCTGTTGTCACAGGTTTTTCATAGGGTCGCTTTAGTGGTTTTTGCAAACTCACCAGCTCTCTCCATTGTCTTGCAGTGGCTGCTTTTGTGATATAGCCAAATAAAGGGTGATTTGTATATGTTTTAACACATACTTTAAAAATAGTCATAACATGCTAGAGAAATTACCCAAGGAGTTGAAGGGGTTTACAATCCTTTAGGTAGAACAACAATTAAACTAACCAGTACCCCCAGAGCTCATTTCTCTAGCTGCATATGTAGCAGAAGATGGCCTAGTCGGCCATCACTGAGAAGAGAGGCCCCTTGGACTTACAAACTTTATATGCCCCAGTACAGGGGAATGCCAGCGCCAGGAAGTGGGAGTGGGCGGGTGGGGGAGCAGGGAGGGTGGAGGGTATAGGGAGCTTTCGGGATAGCATCTGAAATGTAAATAAAGAAAATATCTAATAAAAAATAGTCATAACAAAGGCTCCAGTAATCTTGATGTAACATGTGACTCTTCATGCAGTGAATACCGACTCTATACTTTGGATTCTCTTCCCTTCAAAGGAGACCTGGCAACAGAGTACCATCTTAGTCTATTTGAGGGTCTGTAACATAAAACCATTGGCTAAGTAGTATTCTCTCAGGCCACAGAAATGGATCTTGCCCAGCTCTGGGGTCAGGGAAATCCAAGGTGAAGTGAGCACTCGGGCCCTGGTTCCTACATGACACCTCTAGTGTGTCTTCACACATTAGGAGACACAAGGCAGCCTTTGGGGACTCCTTTTATAAGGGCCTAATCTTTTCTAAGGACCCCCAAGTCCATCCCTCATGACCTAATTATCTCCTGAAGACCCTGCTTCCTGTTACCAGCTGTGATCTGGTTTCAACATGTGGATTTTGTTTTTTTACAGTCTCTGTCTTTTACTTCTTTGTGGGCATCTACTAAGCCATAAGTTCACAGGGATCAGGCTTCATGTAGCTCAGGCTACTTCTCACAAAGTGTGCTTGTCTGGGTGGGAGAGTTGGCACTTCACTTGAACCCAGGATCTTTCCTCTTTGGGTCACTTTCTTTCTTTAAAACAATAAATCTTTTCATTTTCTTTGAGCTTTAATATTATAATTTAATTACAGCATTTCCACCTTCCCTTTCATACCTTCAAAAAGAACAGAGGTCCTAGGGAGGTGCTGCTTACTGGCTTGCACCTCACAACTTGCTCAGCCTGCTTTCTTATGATACCCTGGACCATTTACCCCAGGGTTGGTACCACCCACAATGGACTAGAACCTCCCCTATCAATCATTAACTGAGAAAATGCCCTACATTACTTACAGCCCTATATTATGGAGACATTTTATTTCCAATGGAGGTTCCATTCTCTCAGGTGACCCTAGCTTGTGTCAAGTTGAAATAAAAACTAGCTAGCACTTCTTTTTGCCCTGGTTCTGGGACCTCTCCGTATTAAAAGGGCTCGTAGACACTGAAGATTCTTTCAACAATTTAAAGGCATACTTAGTCTTTCTCGTTGGTTCTTATCAACTAATCTTGTCAGTGACCCCCGTTTGATCCTGCTCCATCTTTCTTTGGTGATGGCTCCCCCAGTTCTCCACCATGGTGGCCTACCAATAACAGTCATGCTCAGAAGTCACTGCCTCCAATATACCCCACTGATCACGAGAGCTCAGAAGTATCATACCTTTCCCTTCTCATGACCCCCTCTGCACCCAGCATCTCACAGCACTTCAATAAAAAACAGTGTCTTCCATCCTGACTGCAGCTGCTTCCTCCTCTGGCTCACAGGAGCTTCCACAGAAGCAATTTCCATTCTTCCTCAACGCCTTCTCTCTTCCATCATCCACCAAATCCCTTGAGTCCTAAACTCAGCGCTCTTGGCATGAGACACGTGTTTTACTTTAAAGCTCTCTCTACAGGAAGATGCTGCTTCAGAAGTAGAGGAAATTAAAAGGCAGTGGCAATAACAAGAAGAAGGGAAGAAAGCACTCGGATCCAAGCAATTCTCCCCAAAGACGCCTGCTCATCTTGTCTTGTCTGGCCATTTGAAAGGGTTGAGTTCTTGCCTGAGAACAATTCTTGGTGAATAATTTAAGGAAACGGTTCAACACAAGCTTAATGAGGCTATATTTTCTTTAGATAAAAATTGCCCTAAAGTGAAATTGTTTTCTGAAGGATAGCAGACAGAAAGTCCAGTGGTGATTGGTGGGCACAGAAAGTATCTCTCTGGGGAAGGAGGAAACAGGTATAGGTACAGGAAACAAACAAACAAACAAACAAACAAACAAAAATGCAGACAAGTCCTTGCTGACAGCAGTTGCAATTAAGTGCTCTCTATTAGAGGATATACAGTGTGGTATTAGAGGAGAAGTAGGCAGGAGAGGTGCAAGCTACAGGGCTCTCTGGAAAGTAGGAAGTGAAGAACAGAAGTCAGACAGTGTGGAGGGTTGGATGGAACTGGGTTGAGAAAGCTATGTGTGGGATAACTTTGTTTCTCTAGATCAGTTATGGCAGGAACAGAGTCTGAGTGTACTACCAAAAGGGCTCACTCTGTAGAAGCTGACCTGTGCATTTGAGTGGCTAATGTAGGTAGAGTTGTTAAATCTTGGTTCTCTTCTGTGGGATGCTAGAAGATTCTGCTAGCCTATAGTGGACTGGCAGAAGACCCCTAAAGAAGATGAACGATCTCTCATTTTTACGAAGGACATTAAGTTCCCATGAGAGTGTGGATGGTGGTTTAAATGAGATATCCCCCATCAGTGTCTTGGGCACTTGAATGCCTGGCCCTAGGCGGTACTGTTTTGTTAGGATTAAGTGGTGTGGCCTGGTTGGAGGAAGCATGCCCGTGGAGGTGGGCTCTGAGAATTTAGTCTCATGCCATCTTGAGTTTGCTTTCTATGCTTCCTCTATGCAGTTCAAGATGCGAGCTGTCAGCTTCCTGCTCCTGCTGGCACACCTCTACTCTGCCCTTGTGGACTCATTCCTCTGGAACTGTAAGCCCACAGACACTCTTCCTTCTACAAACTGTCTTGGCTGATGTGTGTCATAACAGAAAACCCCCTTCTCTCTAATAACTTTTTATTTCATAATGTACCTACCTTTTGTCCAAAATCTCTGTGTTCTTTTTTTACAGTTGCTGAAAATCATGCCTTTCATAATAGTTTTCAAAAATAGAATCCCTTCATATTATTAACCACTGTGGAAATGTGAATCTTTATCTTTTTAGGTTAGAGCCTAAAGAAACCGTAGAAGTTACCTTCTTGTGCTTGATATTCCACAGATCACTGTTTATGGATCCAGCTGTTACTTCTTGGCCTTCCCCCGTACATGGCTCATGCTACGCAGTGAAAGAGATGGTGCGATACAGAGGTAACCAAGACAGACCCTACTCCTCCATTAATAAGAGCTATAGAAAAAGGCAGCACTGGATACTATGGGATTCAAGCAGACATACAAGTGACCTGCCCTTGAGGGCTCAGTGAAACTTCTTCAGAGCCAATGGCATTTGAGCCAAGGATGAAGAAGGACAGCATAGTAAATTAAGGAATGGGGGAGGGAAAGCGGGGGGGGGGGGGGAGAGGCCCAGCATAGCAAGGGTCTTGGTAAGAAAGCAGGGACTGTTTCTCAGGCTTTCAGACTCCAACTTTCTGGTTTCACAGAAGAGCAAATGCTAGGCCATCTAAGTGGAATTACTGCAAAGAAATGAGGCTAATTCCTTTCACAACAGCAGTGCCTGACAAGTAAGTACATAAATAATGGTAATACAGTTAATGGTGCCACCACAGAGCCACATTCAAAGAGCATCTTGACCTTCTAGGGTTCCAAACCAGGCACTTGACAAGTGGAAGTAGTGTCTCTCATCACAGGGAAGCGGAGAGAATGGTTGCAGGCTTATATATGGGAAATATATAAAATAATCTAGGACATGAGAGCCCAGAAGACAGCAGAAAGAAGTTGGAAAGCCCTTTCCACAGAAGAGTCATAAGGTTCAGGAAATAAAGGAGCTCACAGGTAATAAAACCTTATGACAGAGCTTTAAAGATGTGTTCATTTAGGAATTTAAAGAAATAAAGGATAAATGAAATCCCACCTGGTGGAGAATATTACCAATACAGAAAGGGTACAGAAACAAGCATAATGGGAATTTTAAAAACTGAATGAAATTTTACAAAGAAATGAACTATACATGTTGAGTAACCTGGTAGTTCAGAATTAGTTCACTGAAATGTTCCAAAAAATAAAATAAAATAAAATAAATTACCCAGCAGGTAGCACAGGGAGATGAAGGAAAGGGAAAAGGAAAGAAAACCTAAGAAACAGGAAGTATCTCACGAGAAGCTTCCATGTTTGTGTGAAGGCAGTCCAAGGACAGATAAGAAGAATAATGTCAAAATAAATGGTGCCGATTTTTCCAATATTAAATATTGGTTGTGAGTCCTTAGACAAGTGGCTCTTATCCAGTGGGTTGTGACCCCTTGAGGGTCTCATGTCAGATATACTGTATATCATATACTTACACTATGATTCATAACAGTAGCAGATCATAGTTATGAAGTAGCAATGAAAATAATCTTATGGCTGGGGTCACCACAACTTTTTTTTTTAATAGTGCAAATAACAATGTGTTTTGCCGGGCGTGGTGGCGCACGCCTTTGATCCCAGCACTCAGGAGGCAGAGACAGGCGGATTTCTGAGTTCGAGGCCAGCCTGGTCTACAAAGTGAGTTCCAGGACAGCCAGGGCTATACAGAGAAACCCTGTCTTGAAAAAAACCAAAAACCAAAACCAAAAACACAAAAACAAAAACAAAACAAAACAAAACAAAAAACAACGTGTTTCATTGACATTGTCATAGATACAAATCATTGTACTTTGCTCATAATAGTCCCCCATTGTCCATGCGTATTACCAACCCCTTCTCCTCATGGTCTCTTTCCACCTCCAATACAGTTCTCCTTCTACATTCATTAGAAAGATAAGTAGATAGATAGTAGATAGATAGATAGATAGATAGATAGATAGATAGATAGATAGATAGACAGACACAGCTAGATACATAGATGATTAATTCTGCACATGATAGAAAACATTCAGTTATTATCTTTCTTCTTTTCAACTTTTCTTTTCTCCCCTTCCCTTCCTTTCATGGCTCTTCTGGAAGATTTCACAGAGAAATTTCTAATAGAGAAGATGATGCTAACTAGGAGAGAAAAAAATGGAAATCCAAATTAATTTTTAATTAAACCACTTCTGTTCTACAGGTAGATTCATAAAACTAAACCAGCCGCTCACCTTGTCAACAGAGACATATTTGACTGTAATAAAATAGAGGTGAACATATGCGACGGTGATTAGCTTTAAGGTCGACTTAAATAAGGATGTTGCTTTAAGTGGCAATATCTTCAAAGACTGAAAAAGAGGTGGACGGATGCTCACCAGAGAAGCAAGGCTCACGTAGTTCTGCACTGGGAATCTCCAAATAAAGCTGATTTGTTGGAAAGATGGTTGAAGAATTGTTTACAAAGGGATATGAGGAACATAGGTAGTTCAGCCAGCGTTTGTACCTAGAAATTTTTGGTTGTGGATAGTCCTTGCCCAAAGGAGGCTTTAGGAAAGAAATCACCCCAGCCACTGGGAGGGTTCTTCCGTGAATGTGAAGGTGGAAACATTTTTGCTAATCATGGTGTGATTCTGTAGCAGTGGAACATGTCCAGGATGAGGCTAATGGTACAGAGATAAGGTCTAGGAAAATGGTCATGGTATGGAGTAAGGGAAGAAAAAAGAGACCCAGGGCACCAGTCAGAGAGAAGCAAGCCAGAAAGACAAGGACAATTATGGGAAAAGGAAAGGATCCTCAGAATCTGATTGGAACACATTGCCATCTAAGAAGCATGCATTTTAGCACAGTTAACATTTACTCTGAAAACTACCAACGTGGAGAGGATAGTCCTTTCATATATAGGCATTTTGTATTAAATGAGCAATGGCTAGGATTTAAGGCCTGCGAAGAGGATACTTCTAGTTTCTTTGGAAAGTTAGTTATGCCAAATGATATTTTGCTCGGGCAGACAGGTGAAAGGACATCTTACTAAAGCAGATCTGTGAAAGAATGTTTTCATAAAGAAGACACAGGTGAAAGAGTGTTTTCATATAGCAAATATGTGAAGGGACACTTGATGAAGGAGTATAAATATGACCCCATAGACAGTGGGGGATGAGCACTGAGCATTGGTTTGGTTTGCTCTGCCTCACTGTTCTTCTCTAACGGCATGCATGTATTGGTTCGCCTTACATAGCATTGTTGAGCTCAACTTGTGCTAATGCTGCCATTGATAGATGCTCACCCAAGGACTGCTCACGAGGTTCCTGTGGCAGCTTGCCATCTCCACAGCCTCACCTCAGGCCGATTGGCAACCCTAAAGGTTCTTTCAGGATTGAACTACAGCTGCTGGTTTGTGCCTGGTGCTGAGAGGACTGGTCTGTAGCTGCCAGTTCGTGTGTGGTGTCTGCCTGTCTAGAGGACTGGTCTGCAGCTGCTGAGTCATGTTTCGTGTTTGCTATGGGACTGAACTGCTGCCAAAGAGGATTAAGCTCACCACCAAAGAACTATAGCTGAACAGGTCCACTTCCCCCATATCCTAATAACTTTTCTCTTCCACTACCTCTGCTGGGTGGTGGGCTAGAGGAGAGGTTGAACCTTTATTAAAAGTAGGTTACAAAAAATTTCTGCCTATAGCCTCAGTATATATGACCCTGGGTAGGGCCTTATTTCTCTCCCAAATATTCTCTGGAAATCTTTAAGTTTTCTGCCCTGGCAACCTACTGCTATCCTTCCCCTGCCTTGGTCATGGTATTTTATCAAGTAACAGAAAAGGAACACTCACTATTCAAAGATAGTAACTAGAAAAATAACCCAAGTCCTATCTGTATTGACGTTTGCTGAGTAAAATAAGAAATCGTGTCTCTTTGAGAGACCATGCCTACATTCTCAGACATGTCTGACTTTCCTCCTGAAAGCCTCCTCTTATCCTTGTGCTAAAAATCTATATCAAATGTCTTTCAGGGACCTGGGGAGAAAGCTCAGCCATAAACTGAGTGCTCACTGCTCTTATAGAAGACCCAAGGTTGGTTCCCAGCACCCGTGTCAGATGATTTACAACCACCTAGACCTCCAACTGTAGGGAGAGCCAACTCCTGTAGCCTCTGCAGGCGACTGCTCTCATATGCACCCCCTAGTACACATAAAGTTAAAATAAATCTTTTTAAAATGTCTTTTAATCACCCCGACTCTGTTTCATACTTGCTGGTCCTGAAACCCCTTTCTGATAAGGTGAGATTTTTTAAACAAAGAGATGGGACACTGAGGCCTCTGCAAGGAAACAGCCTTGATGTGCATGCACAGACGCAGATGGCCTCATTCGGAAAGAGACTGATTGACAAACACAAGAAAACAGGACTTTTCAGATGGTTTTTTTATCTTTGTCTGTCATTTATGGTATCTTATATTTCCAGTGGTTATTTCAAAGCCTTATGGTGGGATTCTAAAGATGGCTGGAGGCTTCAGGGCCATGTGGCAGGGTCTCAGGTAAGCCTGTCAGAAGAGACTAAGCCAGGAAGCAGCATCTCCAGTCTACCTTTTAGATCTGTGGGAAGGCTTACTGAGCAAAGAGGGGATGTATGGAAGGAGAGATTTGGTCCAAATTTATGTGTATTCAAAGACATCACTCAGCCCTCATGATTTTTCATTCCCTGGCTCTCAACTCTGCCCCCTCTGAAAACACATCTAAGCCAAGGATCCAGCTTTTTTTCTGAGTCAAGATTCCTGAATGGTTAGTGAAACTCCTCAGGCTGCTCTGGGTGAGAATGCAGCTGTGTTTCCACGCCCTACTGCTGCCCAAAGAATTGGAAGACAACTAAACCATGTTCTCTTAGCTCTACCAACTGTAAGTCAAGAAACTTGTCTTAGGGTTTCCATTGCTATGAAGAAACACCATGACCAAGGCAACTCTTGAAAGGAAAACATTTAACTTAGAGGTTCAGAGGTTCAGTCCATTATCATCATAGTGGGAAGCATGGCAGCAGGCAGCAGACATGGTGCTGGGGAAGGAGCTGGGAGTTCTACATCTTGATCCAAAGGAAATCAGGAGGAGACTGTCTTCCACACCAGGTGGAGTTTGAGCATATAGAATCTCAAAGTTCCATCTCCACAGTGACATACTTCCTCCAACAAGGCCATACTTACTACAGTGTCTTAGTCAGGGTTTGAATTCCTGCACAAAACATCATGACCAAGAAGCAAGTTGGGAAGGAAAGGGTTTATTCAGCTTACACTTCCATACTGCTGTTCACCACTAAAGGAAGTCAGGACAGGAACTCACACAGGAGTCAGGAGCTGATGCAGAGGCCATGGAGGGGTGCTGCTTACTGGATTGCTTCCCCTGGTTTGCTCATCTTGCATTCTTATAGAACCAGGACTACCAGCCTAGGGATGGAACCACCTACAATGGACTGGGCCCTTCCTCTTTGATCACTAATTGAGAAAATGTCTTATAGCTGGATCTCATGGAGGCATTTCCTCAATGGAAGCTCATTTCTCTGTGATAACTCCATCTTGTGTCAAGTTGACACACTAAACCAGCCATTACATACAACAAGGCCATACCTCCTAAAGGGGCCACTCCCTTTAGCCCAGGCATTCACACACATGAGTCTGTGGGGTGCATATCTATTCAAACCACACCAAAATGACACAGTGAGATGTGTCTGGTCTGCCTATGTAGACCAACAAAAAATGCCAGTACAGTGATGTATTTCACCCTTCAGCGGGAAAGAACAAGTGGAAGAGGATGGTAGAAGTTGGTATAATAAAGGTGGGGCTGGGTGCCTACTAGGAACTATGTGGAATGGGATGTAGCTATGGCGAGAAGAATAAAACAGGGAGCTGGGGGAAATTTTGCTCTGAGTGCTTCTCTCTTCTATCCTCTGATCACTCTCCAGCTTTTCCTGATGTAAGAAAAATAAAGTGTAGAGGCAGACAGACTCCACCTCAACAGGCTGAGAGTAACTTATTGGAATATTGGGGGGCCCTCAACTCTTCTCTGAGATGAAGGTTGAGCACACTTAGAGAGGCTGAGTGACAGTTCTATGTACATACACACATATGTGGGTAGCTACCAGGAAGTTACAGATTTTTTTTTTCTGGTTTTACTGGAAGCAGGATTTTCAAAATTGGTCATATTGTTTCTGCAGGTAGAGCAGAATGGTCATACTGGGGCTTAGCCATTCTTTATGGCTGTGTACAGCCCGACTCAATTCCCTGAAGCTATTACCTAATACCCTTAGCCAAACTCAGTATAATCAGCTGACAAAGGAAACCAACTGTAGAGTTGAACCTCTTTGTGGTCAGGACATAAAGAAAAGAGACTGACTTTGCAAAAAAAATAATAATTGATATTAGAATTCAGAAGTTGGGGAGGACCTGAGGGAGAGATGGCTCAGTTGGTAACGTGCTTGCTGTCAGTGTGAGTACCTGAGTTTGATTTCCTAAAATCTACAGGAAAGACAGCTCAGCAGGGCAGTAAATGCCTATAGACCCAGCACTGGGTGGGTAGATACAGGATATCTCTAGAGTTCACTGGACAAAGAGCCCAGTTGAACCCATGATCTCCAGGTTCAGTGAGAGACTTGTCTCACAAACTAAGGTAGAGAGTGATTGAGGAGGGCATTAAAGATTGACCTTGGGCTTCATATGCTTGAAAAGAGGGGTACTCACACACCACATAAGCTAAGAGAATGAGTAGATGGAATATGGACATTCAAGTTAGAATGAAGGCTGCGTCTAGTCAGTTTTGAAGGGATCGAGTCCTCCCACATGTATGCAGTCTGTGGAGACAAACAGGTTCTTGACCAGCCTTCTGTTTCTCAAAAGAATTCCTTACCCAGTTATACAGGTGATATGGATGAAGTCATCCTCAGAGTTGTCAAGTCATAATAAGAATACCCGTGATCACCAGGGAAATGGGGGAGGGGGGCTAGGCCTATCTTTAAAAAATATATAGATTTATTATATTTCTGAGTATGCCTATGTGTCTATGTTTCTATGTGTGTGCACATGAGTACAGGTCCCCTTGGAGGCCAGAAGAGGGCACTGGACCTCCTGAGCTGGAATTGCAAGCAGCTGTGAGATGTCTAATATCAGTGTGGGAGCCAAATCAAAAGACAGAAGAATTGAGAATATTTCCCAACTTCAATGTTATGGAAGAAAGTACATACTTGTCTCATTTCTTATTTTAGAGAAAATGCCTTGAGAGTTTTGTCATTTAGTGCAATGTTGTGTACACTGACATGCTTGGTATCTATTATGTTAAGATGTGTCTTTCTATTTTATTTTCCATGGATTTTTATTATGAAGGGATGTTGAATTTTATCAAAAGCTTTTTTTTTTTTTAAATCTGGATCTTTTGAGATGACCATGTAACTTTGAATCTACTTATATAATTTACATATGTTGAATATTTCTTATGTTCTTTAACCGAAACCAACTTGCCCATAGTGAGTGATTTATCTACTTCTTCTAAGTTACTGGAGGTATTCTCTGTTAATCCACTAGATGTTCATGGTACCTGCTTAGTCTCTCTAATCGTATTAGTTTATGTCTTTTTTTTTTTTTTAAATCTTTCATGAGTTGGATTGTTTCCCAAATCTTGTTTGTCTTTTCAAAGACCAATTGTTTCTCTCATGAATCCATCACTATGTTATTTTATTCTTCATTTCATTAATATTATTGATTATCTTTACTATTTCTTTCTGTCTACTAATTTTTAAAGCTTTAAATAATTATGTATGTCTAAATGTTCAAGTGTGTGTGTAAGTGCACAGTCTGCTCACAGAAGACCAGAAGAGGTCTTTACAGCTGGAATTACAGAATTTTGGAATTGCCCCACTTGTTATATAAGTATTAGGAACCAAATTCTCATGACTCTGTAGCAAGCCCTTTTAAGCCCCAAGTCACCAGGGCAAGAGGACCCCCAAGATCAAGGCCAGCCTGGACTAAAGAGCAGATTCTAGGCTTCCTTGTGCTAGATAGCAGTCTTCGATGTGTTTAGTTTCTGTCTTGCCTCTTTCTACATCAAGATACTTCAGGTTTGGTCCTTTTGTGTCTCAGAATTCTGGAAAGTTGTAGTCATGCTTGTCTTTAGTTTTCATTTACCTTTGTCATTAGCACGGCCCACACATCCACCATCACTGAACACAGCTCACATGTCTATGATCACTGAGGAGACTTGTCTCCAACCATGAACAGTTGTGGGACCATGAAAGGCAGCCTGTTTTCTGGTTGAGCTAGGTTTAAACTCCAGAGAACCAGCTGGTGTTCCTACAAGGGACAAAAGGTGTTTTCCATGCCCCCAGACACCAGGCTCCTTACATGAGGCCTCAGCTCCAAAATTCTGTGGCCATCAGTCACCTAGGGCAATTCCCCAAGCCTCTGATATTCTGTCTGGACTCCACCCCCACAGTTACCTGGCAACATCCAGGTATGCTCCTCCCCAAAGTTTCCTGGTAACAGCCAGGTAGGCCTGGCTCATTATAAAAGGGGCTGCTTGCCCCCTCCTTCCTTTCTTACTCTCTTGCTCTCTTACTCTTGCCTCTCTTTCTTGCCCTCTTGCTCCCCCTCTCTCTGCATTCCCTTCTCCCCTCTCTCCAAGTGGCCATGGCCAGCCTCTACTTCTCTACTCTCTCCCTCTCTCTGCCTTTCTCTGCCTCTTAGCTTGCCTTCCCAGAAATTCCTTCCTGCAAAAGGTATTTAACCTCAAGCCTGCCCTGAAAAAATGGGGTAAGCTTTCACTCATCATGACTCTCTGCCAATGACAATAAGCCTTAAAACCATGGACTGCCTTTTCTCCTCTGGATCTGCTGTGCGGAACAATGGAGCAGGTCTTCCTCTAAAGAACAGCTTGTGTCTCCAGCAGGAGGCCTCCCTGTGTTGTCAGACACAACTTCCACCAAGCCAACTCACAGAGCAAGCTGGAGACACTCACATCCCTGTGAGAACCAGCAGGAGCTCTCTCCTCCCCCCCACTTTTGCCCACTGGCCCACACTCTGTTTTCAGCTCTTCCTCAGTATCCAGTGGCATCTGTGGTGCCCAAGACTGAAAACCTGCCGTACTTGGCCTCCTTGCAGGCCTGGGGACCCCAGAGCCCACTCTTCCATGGCACACAGTGGCGTTTGTGTTGCCTGGGAGTCTGAGCCCAATGGTAGCAGCACTTCCAGGGGGCCTCAGACTGCACTACGCTATCCCCAGAGCAGGGTCTTGTGGCTTCTCACAGCCCCAAACCCTTCCAGCAGCAGCACAGTCAAGCGTCCCTGTGTCCCCTCTCCACTAGTGGCCCTATCCCTGTGGTGGGCTTGACGCAGGTCACCCATTTTAACCCTCAAGCAGTGTCCTGGGAGGCTATCTATTGCTGTTGCTTTCTAGATTCTGAGTGATGTTTCTTTGTTCCTTAAAACATCTAACAATTTTGTATTATACACCAGATCTTATGGACATACATTTGAGATTCTGTTTTTTTTTTTTTTTTAATTATTCATGAGGAATGTTTATGCTTTTCTAGTTGTCAGTGAAATGGCTGTATGGGCTTGGTTTATGCTTAGGGCAAAACTACAAAATGTCTAGGGTGACTCTTAACCTTATGGGATGAGATCATCTCTCCAATTCTGATTTCCCTGTGGGTGTTGTTAAGGCCCCATTTTAAAAATCATTAGATAAGGCATAGAGATGGTCTTATCCTTCATCAAGGATCAGAAAATCATGGCCTATCAGTAAAATCTAATAAGTAGAATTGATTGTGGAAAATGTTGTTTAATAATTTGTATAATTTCACACTAAAGTGCATAATTGAATACTTACGACATGCAGTATGTGATCGTCAACATCTAAGTGATGGGTGTGAAAGCCTCCTTCTGGGAGATGTCGATTAACTGTTCTTTGGTATTGCTCTGTCACAACTGAATGTGAAGCTCCACACAGCCTGTCTGTCTTTCTCCTCCCTGCTGTTTGCCTTTGTTGTGTGAAGTTTGTTACCACTCTGTTGGCCACAATGGTGAGTAATGAGAATACTTTATACCCATGGTAATTCTATAGTTGTGGGAGCCTTCTCTGTAAGGCATCCCAACTGCCAGTCCTTCCAGGAAGATACCTCATCCCTGGTCTCTGTGTTTCTTGAAGCCTCTGGGAAAAAAATCTTCTGGTCCATTTTGATCCTCTTTGTCCTTATGAATTGAGGAATCAGAATTCTCCCATGAGGAAGAGGCCAACTCTTTCATTTAGCTGGGCATCTCTGAATCTCTTATTCTTCCCAAGATCCCTTGCTTTCTCTTTCTCATCTCTAGGTCTTGAAGCACATCCCTTGTCATAAGTTCTCCCCATTGAAACACATGACATTCAGTATTACTGAGGTACCCCTCAGAAGCCTAAATACCCTGTAAGTCTGAGAAGCTGTTTGTCCCAAAGAGAAGCAGCTGACTTAGAATTTTAAACAGGAAAAGAAACTGCCAGACTTCTTAGTTTGCTGACCGTTCATTTATTTGTTCAATAAATGTTTACCAAGAACCTACTATATTGCATATGCTCACCTAGGCAAAGGAAGAAGGAGGCTGTGGTCACAGACAGACATCAAGCATGTGATTCCATAAATAGATTTCCAGTTATAATGTAATCATCCTAAGAGCTTTGAGGGAAAGCCCAGGTGGTAGAAGAGGGCGCAGTGGGACACTGAGTGCAACACACACAAGTGGCCTTGGACTGATTAATCCTTCCTTTGCACAGAACTCCTCAGCTCTCCTTGAGAATATTTTTGGATTAGCTTTTGGTGGCATTTTGCCCATGGATTTATCTTCTGCCTGGGGCATCCACAGCGAGTATGATACACGGATGCTAACAGCTACAGTCAGGGACATATGGATAAATGTTTCAGCAGTGTCTAGGTTCTCACTCCATAAAAAAGCCTACATAATCCTCTCTATCAGGCAGAAACAGAGTGAGAAGGCTGTATAAGGGATGAAATATTTCTTCCATAGAACAAGCAGAGAATTCTGAAGCATGTTCAGAAATGTGGTTGGAAAGAGGGAAGGCTAAAGGTGGGGAACACAGCTGATCTCTGTGTCCAAGCAAATGACTGGGGCAAATCACATCTCATCTCATCAACCTTGGTTCTAAGAACTCTTGCTCATTTATGCTGGAAAGACCTATGACATCTGAACTCAGCCTTACCCTGAAAAGGACAAGACAAAACACAACCAGACAAAAACAAAACAAGCCCAGGAGCTAGCAGACCCCATGCAAACAGATCACTGGTGCACACAATAGCAGGGCTGAGTGTCTAGCATCCCCACCTCCTGTCTAAATCTCAGTGTGGTGGTTAGAATTTCCTTGGACCATGGGAAGTGGTGCTACTAGGAGGTGTGGCCTTGTTAGAGGAGGTGTGGCCTTGTTAGAGGAGGTGTGGCCTTGTTAGAGGAGGTGTGTCACTGTGGAGGGTGGGCTTTGAGGTCTTCTATTGCTCAAGCTCTGCCCCTTGTGAAAAGCCTCCCCCTGGCTGCCTGCAAAAGACAATTTCCTCTTGGATGCCTTTGGAAAAAAAATTGAGCTCTCAGACCCTTCTCCAGCTCCAAGTCAGCCTGCATGCTATCATGCTTTCCACCATGGTGATAATGGACTGAACCTCTGAAACTGTAAGACAGCCCTAATTAAATGTTTGCTCTTATAAGAACTGCCTTGCACATGATGTCTCTTCACAACAATAGAACCCTAACTAAGACATCCAGGCACCCACTTCTTGGGGTTTTGTGGATTTGTTGCCTGAGTTTAGAGGAGTCCTGTCATCCGTAGTTAGAAAAATTCTTCTTTGTATGGATTTAAAACAAAACAGTCCTTCTAGGCATGGTGGTGTATATTTTTAATCCCAGCATGTCAAAAACAGAAGCATATGACTGTGTGTGAGTTCAAAGCTAGTCTGATTTATACTGCAAGATCCAGGCTGCTCAGTGAGACCCTGACTCATAACAAATAGACAAACCCTAACAACAACAACCATTACAACAACTACTACAACAGTAGAAAAAAACCTAAAAAGCAATAGTCATTAAATATTTAGTCATCACCCAAATGGAAGCCTACAATAATGTATTCATGGACATCAGACTTATTTATTATTTTACCTTCTAAGCTACTTTATTAGTTTCACTATATGTAATCCGCATCTTTCCTTGCAACAAATAAAATCTGCTAAAAGAAGAATTACAAGCTGGGTAAAAACCACAATATTGAGTTAGAAGCTGGTAATGGGGGTGGGTGGGGAGTGGGGAGAGACCCACAAGAAATAAGTAATGCCAAAAAAAAAAAAGTTCCCAACAGTGTAGGTTTTAGAGGCAGGGTTCCATATTATCCTTAGAGAAACCCTCAGACTGGGGCATAAGGCAGGACCACCCGGAAGGCCATGGTGAGCGGCTCAGTGTTATCGGCCTACCACCTTTCCCCTCAGTGTTATAGGCCTACCGCCTTTGCCCCCATTTCTCTGCCAGCCTCCTCAGATTCTCCCTAGATCTTCCCATGCTCTGCCCCTCACTCATTCTTGGCTGGTGCCCTCCGACGCTGTGCATCTCTTCCCAGTACAGGATGGGTGATCTGCCACAGGAGTACCCGCCATCTTCTCCCAGTTTTTACCAGCCTCCAAGTGCAAGCCGGTCAGTGTGGCTCCTTCTGGTTTTCATTTTGCTGCTTTTCTTCCTTTTTCTGGTGGCCATCCTCTATGCCGATATATTTAACTGCTTGTTCTTTGGACTCCATTACTTGTAGGCTATCCTCGCCTTCTCCTCCTCCTGAAGCATAGCTCCTGAGTGTTTTAGCTGGTCTGGCCAGTATACTCTGTATATCAGGAGTAGATGTCTCATCGAGAGGTGGGGCAGAGGCCAAACTTTATTTTTTAAGTTTATTTACTATGACAAATGGGAAATTCATACCATACTTGCAAATAAAAAGGTTGTATAAAATGGATCCGTTTCCTTTTTGAAAAATTGACTGAATTTTCCAAAAGTCATACTTACTGATCTTCAGGTAGTCTTATTTTGTATCAATTAGATTCTTGCTATATATTTTAAGTGTTATCTAAAATTTATTATTTCAACCGTTTAAAGTGTAGAATACTAAAGTGTTAACTCTGTGTGTGTGTGTGTGTGTGTGTGTGTGTGTGTGTATGTGTGTGTGTACATTATGAGCAAACCTCTAAAACTCTCTGCAAAACCCTGACAGTCTGGGTACTTGGAGGACCCAGTAGCCTCTGAAATGCAGGCACCAGTAAAGGAATTGAGAACAGAAAGTCTATGAAGTAAACAGGTGAAAAGTAGGAGCTTCCTGTGACGACATCTATACAGAACCTCTGTTGGTTTGTTCTGAGAAAAAGGTCTCACGTAGTCTATGATAGCTTTGAAATTAGTATATATTTGATGAATGACCTTGAAATTCTGATCCTTCTGCCTTCACCTCCCCTGTATACCTCCATGCTTCTGGTGGGCAGAGCTGGGACCAAACATGGGCTTCATGTGTGGCAGACAAGCACCTGCCAACCGAGCCACACCCTAGCCAACTTTCTGTTATTCCTTCCCCTATTCTATGTACAGTCAATGCTATCCTAACAGACTGATATGAGTTGCAAATTCATTATATGCTATTCTAAACTGTACAGCTCTCTGAAAATGCACACTATCAGAAAGATTTTGTTTATTCAGATAGCATCTTGTCACTTAAATTTTCTTAGCTGACTTCTGAGGAAAGTATGCAAATGTTTGCGGTGACAGTTATTTTAAAATGCAAGGATACCTGGAGAATCACTATCTAGAGACACTGCTCCATTTGGAATTGAAAACTGAAGCCTAAATGGGTTACCTTCAGCCCACTCCTTTGCTTTAGTATTGTGAAGTGATATGAGGCTCCTAATAGCTCCGAGATTTCCAGTTATGTGCTGGTCTTGGTTTTAGGGATGCTGAAACAGGGTGGTAGCTAAATCAATGGAGCTGAGTCATAAAACAAACAAATGGGGGGCATAGATTGATCTCTATAGAACATCCTGTTTGTGTACTGTGACAGTTAATTTTAATTGTTACCTTAATTCAACCTAGAATTACCTGAGAGCCCCAGTGAAGGACGGTCTATTCCACGTTGGCCTGTGGGTATGTTCTGGGATGCAGAGGGCAAGGGTATCTTGATTGCGTTGATTGATGTGGAAAAAGCCTACATTAATGCTAACTGTGGGCAGCACCTTTTGATAGCACTCAGAGAAAAGGACCTGGTAGAAGGAAAGATGTTTGCTTTCTTGCTGGCTTGTGACTTTTCCCCTATTGCTGCCACTGCGGATTGTTTTACTGATCTTAGAACTAGCGGCTCCTGATTCAAGTGTGGACAGATGACCAGTGTCTTTCCAGGACTCCCACAGACTTTCAGCCTTGGAGGAAGGCCATGGAATACCCAGCTCTATGGAGTGGACACCCACTGAATTTTTGGCCTCTCTCTGTGAGGCAGCTATTGCTGGGCTGTTCTGATTCTACCATGAGAACCAGTCTAGTAGACTCATCTTTAATATGCTTATCCAGTCAGCTCTGTTCCCAAGATAACTGTAATGCATGCACGCACATGTGTATATATCCAAGGAAAACAAATATATAATACACATATAATGTACATATACACGAGAACTAGTGCTTCTGCATGTATGCATGTGCATGTGTGGGCACACACACACACACACACACACACTATAAGGTGTTTATGGAAGACAAAATTTAATTCTACTTTATTTGCCTAACCTGGAGCTCAGTGAATTGTCTTACGTCTATCTGCAATGGGAATGAATATCTCCTCTATTCCGTCCCTCAGTCTAGACATTATCTGAAGTAAAATCAGAAATAATGCTGAACTGGGTTATCTGGGAAGCCCATTATGCATCCAAGTTGACACATGAAACTGTCAGGAGAGTCATGCACGTGTCTACCTCCAAAGTATAGGAGCAGGCATTGGAAGGCAAAGGCTGCTTGTATTCAGGCTTCTTGAAGTCATAAAATGTTAAAATGGAGAAAATCTGGCTCTAACGAGGTGAGCATGCTTGTGCTTACCGGTGTTAAAAATCAATTTCACACCTGATAAATAAACACACCCAATCTGAGTTCCATGCCAAGACTGGCACGAGCCTTCCTTCTCTTTTGAAGGCCACATCTATCTCTCAAAGGTAGGGCTCACCATGCTCTTGCTTTCTTAACAGCAGTTCATATGGGAGAAGAAATACAAAGAGGACACAGATGGTAGAGGAAGAAGCACTTGGGCTGTCATTTGAGCTCCACCAGGTATGTACTGTATAACTCAGGTGATTTATTACCATCTTGGCTTTTGCAGCTATAAAATGTATGGCTTTGAAATAACATTAATGGTGCTTTCCCTGGGGGTAGTTGGAGTATGAAAGGAGACAATGCATGTCTTCACTGGTGCTTTGATGACATAAGTGATCAAAAAGATCCTGAAACACTTGCCTGCTTAAACATCTCTCTTTTAGCATGAGCACACATACTCATTGTGTGTGTGTATCACTCAATATGTTGCTAAACTAATAAATGTAATAATGAATTCCAATACTGAATTCTCCGCTTCCCTCCAGGAATGTCAATACTTACACGTTTAGTAACATATTGGCTAAGATGGAGAGGATGTCCTTGAGCCCTTAATTTTCCTGCTACCACCTCCCAAGTACTGGGACTGCAGGCATGCACCACCTCCTTTCTCTCAAGCAGTACTGGAGATCTATTCTAGGGCTTTGTGAATTCTAGGAAGACAGTCTTATCAACTGAGAATGTCTCATCCCCAGCTTTCTGTTATTTCTACCACTAATGCTTACCACTGGGTAAGCCGTACTGTGCATGACACCTCATCATTGAAGCCTTTCATTGGTGCATGGGAGTGGAGATATGGGTCATTTAGCTGCTTTACATCTGACACTTGGACAAAACTGCTGGCCTGATTTTCAGTGGTGACAGTCTTACCCCTGGCCTTCATCTTTGCCCTGCCCACCTTCTCATGAGTGTATGTTAGCCTCTCGTCTTTTAAAAATTACAGTCCACATGCTGAGTATGAAGTGCAATCTCTGTGTAATTTTCATTTTGTTAGTAAATAATAATGCTCAGTGTCCCTTATTTCTGTATAATCTTTGAAAATACATGTGTAGGAACTTTTTGTCCCCTTGACATGGTGTCTTGTCCCTTTGCTGTGAGTTGTGAAGGCCCTATCTTTATTCTGTGATTAATTTTATTTATATATTCTGAATAAATTCATCTTAACTATTCTGACTTCAAATATTTTCTCCCATTTTGTGGACCATCATTTCCCTTTCTTCAGAGCATCCCTAAAGAGGGCTTAAAAGAATACACAAGTTTTTAATTTTGGTAAAGCTCGATCATTTTTTGTTTTCTTAGGTGTTTAGTGCTATAGAAAAAAAAGAAGAACAAATCCAAGTTCATGATTAATTAAGCTATTTTCTTCTAAACAATTTATCTAGGGTCTTATTTGGGTCCAGCTTTACTTTCTCACATGTAGACAGCCAGTTGTCCAACAGCCAACACCATGGGTTAAGAAGAAAATACTTCTCCACTGAAGTTATTCGAACATTATTGGCTATCATAGTAATTGCTATGTATATTCAATGGCTATTTCTAGATTCTCAGTTTTCTCCACACTTATATGTTTGTATGGTCTACATTTGTGTATATACATTTGCATGTCTGTGTGCACATGTGTGCTATTGCATGTGAAAGCCTGAAGTTGACACTGAGAATCGTCCTTGATCATTCACTGATAGGGCCTCTCAGTGAAACCCAGAGCCTGCCAACAACTTTTCCCAGACTGTTTGCTCTTAAGACAGCCTATCTGCCTTCCAAGGGTGCAAGTGCAGCCACCACCCTGTTCACCTGGCATGTATGTGGGCTCCAGGGGTCTGACCTCTGATCTTTGGCCTTGTTCAGAAAGTGTTTCAGCCACTGAGCTATCTTTCTAGCCCAGACTCTCTGCCTCATTATGTTGATCCATGTGTCTGTCCCTGCTCTGCTGTCAGTGTCTTCACTGCTGTGGCTCTGCACTGAGGTTTTAACTGGAGATCATAGTTCCTCCTCTTTGTTAAAAGTGATCTGGCTTGCTTGGATCCCTCACGATTTCATATGACTGTTAGGAACTATTTAGTCTGTTGGCTTCTCCTTCACCAACCAATACAAAGTAGATAAATAAAAGGAAGGAAGGAACAAAAGAAGGAAGGAAGGAAGGAAGGAAGGAAGGAAGGAAGGAAGGAAGGAAGAAAGGAAGGAAGGAAAAGGAAATTGGGATTTGGTATCTGGATGGGACCTGCACTGGACCAATCCATAGGTTTGTGGACTCTTCTAATTCTTTCAAAATGAAATCTTTTGATATACAGCCCTAGAATGTCTTAGCATCTAAAAAGCCATTTTTAATTTATTTCAAAAATGTTCTGTAACTTCCATATATGTTTTGTACTTCAAGTGTGTGTACACATGTTCCTATGTGTACACATGTTTATGTGTGTACATGCATCTATGTGTACATGTAGAGGTCAGAGGTATACATCAAGTATCTTTCTTTGTCAATCTCCACCTGGCTGTTCTTTGCAACAGGGTCTCTCACTGAATCTGTAACTTGCAGATTTATCTAAACTGGCTGGCCAACAAGCTCAGGGACTCCTCCTGCCCCTACCTCCCACCCCAACACTAGGATTATAGGCATGTGGACCCCAGGCGTGACTTTTACTTGGGTACAGAAGATCTGAGCTCAGGTCTTCACGCATCAGTTTGAAGACTGAGCCAGCTCCCCACCCCCACTCTTGGATTTTTTAATTTGAGTTAAATCCTGATCCCTCTTACGCTGTATCTTCCCAGCATTCCTGTTCACCTTCCTTGATCTGCACAAATCTTTCTCAAACACTCATGTTTGTTTGCTTTTTGACCCAGTGAGATCAGCCAGGGCTATCTGTCTGACCATCAGTATAGACTATCCTGTTGAGTCTTGGTGAGCTCAGTAGAAGGTATACAACTGAGTATGGTGATCCCTACTCTTCCAGAATTTGTAGATCCCAATAGTTCAGAGGTAAAGGAAAGTGCTGTGTGAACCCCTTTCCCTTCCTTGATTTGTTTTGCTAGAGTTGGTCTTGTGTGGTCCCAGTAAAGACTACATACAGTTGTTAAGATTTGATGATTACAAGGGATTTGTAAGTATAGAAAATGGTGTTTCAATACCAAGGGGCCTCTCTTCCCAATGACGGTCAACTAGGCCATCTTCTGCTACATATGCAGCTAGAGACATGAGCTCTGGGGGTTCTGATTAGTACATATTATTGTTCCTCTTATAGGGTTGCAAACCCCTTCAGCTCCTGGGGTACTTTCTCTGGCTTCTCCATTGGGGGCCCTGTGTTCCATCCTATAGATAACTGAGAGCATCCACTTCTGTAGAGGCCCCCTTGGTATTGCAAGCTTTTATGCCCCAATACAGGGGAACAGGGGAACGCCAGGGCCAAGAAGTGGGAATGGGTGGGCAGGGGAGCAGGGTGGGAGGAGGGGAGAGGGAACTTTTGGGATAGCATTTGAAATGTAAATTAAGAAAATATCTAATAAAAAATTGAAAACAAAACAAACAAAAAAAGAAAGAAAATGGTGTTTCATAGCCCTTCACCCTGTCTTCCTTCTCTTACTTACTCTCTGCTTCTTCTTCTACAGTGTTTCCTGAGCCTTAGTTGGTGTGGTAGACAGGACTTGTTTAGGGATGGGTCCACATCTGTTTTCTCCATCTTGGGCAGGCATGAGACTCTATGATTACCAATACTCTTCTAGTAAGATTTATTTATTTATTTATTTATTTATTTATTTATTTATTTATTTAGATATTTTCTTTATTTATATTTCAAATGTTATCCCCTTTCTAGGATTCCCTTCCAGCCCCCCCCCCCATCCCATTCCCCCTCTCCTTACTCACCCACCTGCTTCCCTGTCCTGGCATTCCCCTACACTACGGCATCAACCCCTCTCAGGACCAAGGGCCTCTCCTCCCATTGATGTCCAACAAGGCCATCCTCTGCTACATATGCAGCTGGCATCTTGGGTCCCTCCATGTGTATTCTTTGGTTGGTGGTTTAGTCCCTGGGAGCTCTGGGAGTACAGATTGGTTCATGTTGTTCCTCCTATGGGGGTGCTAGCTCCTTCAGCTCCTTCGGTCCTTTGTCTAGCTCCTCCATTAGGGACCTTGTGCTCAGTCCAATGGTTGGCTGAAAGTATCCACCACTGTATTTGTCAGGCACTGGCAGAGCCTCTCAGGAGACAGCTATATCAGGCTCCTGTCAGGAAGCAGTTATTGGCATCCATAATATTGTCTGGGTTTGGTGACTATATATGGGATGGATCCCCAGGTACGGCAGCCTCTGGATGGTCATTCCTTCAGTTTCTGCTCCACACTCTGCATGTCTCTGCATCTCCTCCAATGGATATTTTGTTTCCCCTTCTAAGAACAACTGAAGTATCCATACTTTGGTCTTCCTTCTTCTTGAGCTTCATTTGGTCTGTAAATTGTATCTTGGGTATTCTGAACTTCTGGGATAATATCCACTTATTAATGAATGTATGTCATGTGTGTACTTTTATGATTGGGTTACCTCACTCAAGATGATATTCTCCAGATCCATCTACTTGCCTAAGAATTTCATAAATTCATTGTTTTTAATAGCTGAGTAGTACTCAATTGTGTAAATTACCACATTTTCTGTATCCATTCCTCTGTTGAAGGACATCTGGATTTTTTCCAGGTTTTGGCTATTATAAATAAGGCTGCTATGAACATAGTGGAGCATGTGTTCTTATTACATGTTGGAGCATCTTCTGGATATATGCCCAGGAGTGATATAGCTGGGTACTCAGGTAATACTATGTTCAAATTTCTGAGGAACCACCAAACTGATTTACAGAGTGGCTGTACAAGCTTGCAATCCCACCAGCATGGAGGAGCATTCTTCTTTATATCCTCACCAGCATCTGCTGTCATCTGAGCTTTTCTTAGCCATTATGAGTGGTGTGAGGTAGAATCTCAGGGTTGTTTTGATTTGCATTTTCCTAATGACTAAGAATGTTGATCATTTCTTTAGTTGCTTCTCAGCCCTGAGTTTCCTCAGTTGAAAATTCTTTGTTTAGCTCTGTACTCCAGTTTTAATAGAGTTATTTGAATCTCTAGAGTCTAACTTCTTGAGTTCTTTGTATATATTGGATATTAGCCCTCTATCAGATGCAGGGTTGGTAAAGATCTTTTCTCAGTTTGTTGGTTGCCATTTTTGTCCTATTGTCATTGTCCTTTGCCTTGCAAAAGCTTTGTAATTTTATGAGGTCCCGTTTGTCAATTCTTGACCTCAGAGGATAAGCTATTGGTGTTCTGTTCAGGAAAATTTCCCCTGTACCCATGTGCTCCAGGCTATTCCCCACTTTCTTTTCTACTAGTTTAAATATATCTGGTTTTGTGTAGAGGTCATTAATTCATTTAGACTTGATCTTTGTACAAGGAGATAAGAATGGGTTGGTTTTCATTCTTCTGCATGCTAACTGCCAGTTGAACCAGCACCATTTGTTGAAAATTCTGTCTCTTTTCCAGTGGATGATTTTAGCTCCTTGGTCAAAGATCAAGTGACCATAGGTGTGTGGGTTCATTTCTGGGTCTTCAATTCTATTCCATTGAATACTTGCCTGCCACTGTACCAATACCATGCAGTTTTTATCACTATTTCTGTGTAGTACAGCTTGAGGTCTGGAATGCTGGTTTCCCTAGAAGTTCTTTTATTGTTGAGAATAGCTTTCACTATCCTTGGTTTTTTTGTTATTCCAGATAAGTTTGAGTATTTGCCCTTTCTAACACTATGAAGAATTGAGTTGGAATTTTGATGGGGATTGCATTGAATCTGTATATTGCTTTTGACAAGATGGCCATTTTTACTATATTAATCCTGCCAATCCATGAGCATGGGAGATCTTTCCATCTCCTGAGGTCTTCTTTGATTTCTTTCTTCAGAGACTTGAAGTTCTTGTTATACAGATTTTTCACTTGTTTGGTTAGAGTCACACCAAGATACTTTACAGTGTTTGTGAAGGGTGTCATTCCCTAATTTCTTTCTCAGCCTGTTTATCCTTTAAGTATAGGAAGGCTACTGATTTGTTTGAGTTAGTTTTATATTCAGCCACTTTGCTGAACTTCTTTATCAGCTGTAGGAGTTCTCTGGTAGAGTTTTTGGGGTCACTTAAGCATACTATCATATCATCTGCAAATAGTGATAAGTTGACTTCTTCCTTTCTAATTTGTATCCATTTGACCTCCTTTTGTTGTCTAATTACTCTAGCTAGAATTAAAGTACTATATTGAATAGATAGGGAGAGAGAAGGCAGCCTTGTCTAGTCCCTGATTTTAGTGGGATTGCTTCAAGTTTCTCTCTATTTAGTTTGATGTTGGCTACTGGTTTTCTGTATATTGTGTTTACTATGTTTAGGTATGGGCCTTGAACTCCTGATCTTTCCAAGATTTTTAACCTGAATATTGAATATTGTCAAATGCTTTGTCAGGATCTAATGAAATGATCATGTGGTTCTTTTCTTTGAGTTTGTTTATGTAGTGGATTACACTGATGTATTTCCATATATTGAACCATCCCTGCATCCTTAAGCCTACTTGATTGTGGTGAATGATCATTTTGATGTGTTCTTTGATTTGGTTGACAACAACTTTATTGAATATTTTTGCATTGATATTCATAAGGGAAATTGGTCTGAAGTTCTCTTTCTTTGTTGGGTTTTTTTGTGTGGTTTTGGTATCAGCGTAGTTGTGGCTTCATAGAATGAATTGAGTAGTTTTCTTTCTGTTTCTATTTTGTTGAATAGTTCGAAGAGTATTAGTATTAGGTCTTCTTTGAAGGTCTGATAGAATTCTGCACTAATCCATCTAGTCATGGGCCTCTTTTGTTTGGGAGACTTTTGATGACTGCTTCTATTTCTTTAGGGTTGTGGGAGTGTTTATATGGTTTATCTGATCCTGATTTAACTTTGGTATTTGGTATCTGTCTAGAAAATTGTCCATTTTATCCAGATTTCCAGCTATATTGAGTATAGATTTTTGTAGCAGGGTCTGATGATTTTTTAAAATTTCCTCAGTTTCTCTTGTTATATCTCCCTTTTCATTAATGATTTTGTTAATTTGGATACTGTCTCTGTATCCTCTGGTTAGTCTGGATAAGAGTTTATCTATCTTGTTGATTTTCACAAAGAACCAGCTCCTAGTTTTATTGATTCTTTGTATAGTTCTTTTTGTTTCTACTTGGTTGATTTCAGTTCTGAGTTTGATTATTTCCTGCCATCTACTCCTCTTGGTTGTATTTGATTCTTTTTGTTCTAGAGCTTTCAGGTGTGCTGTCAAGCTTGTAGTGTATGCTCTCTCTAGTTCATAGCACTCAGAGCTATGAGTTTTCCTCTTAGTACTGATTTCATTGTGTCCCATAAGTTTGGGTAGGTTGTCGCTTCATTAAATTCTAAAAGATCTTTAATTTCTTTCTTTATTTCTTCCTTAACCAAGTTATCATGGGTAGAGTGCTGTTCAGCTTCCATGTGTATCTGAGCTTTCTGTTGTTTTTGTTGCTATTGAAAACCAGCCTTAATCTGTAGTGATCTGTTAGAAGGCATGGAATTATTTCAATCTTATATCTGTTCAGGTCTGTTTTGTGACCAATTATAGGGTCAGTTTTTGAGAAAGTACCATGAGGTGTCAAGAAGAAGGTATATTCTTTTGATTTAGGATATTTAGTTCTATAGATATTGTTTAAGTCCATTTGGTCCATAACTTCTGTTTGTTTCACTCTGTCTTTATTAAGTTTATGTTTCCCTGATTTGTCCATTGATGAGAGTGGGGGGTTGAAGTCCCCCACAATTATTGTGTGAGGTGCAATGTGTGCTTTTAGCTTTAGTAAAGTTTCTTTTATGAATGTGGGTGCCCTTGCATTTGGAGCATAGATGTTCAGTATTGAGAGATTTTCTTGGTAGATTTTTTTTTCCTTTGATGAGCATAAAGGGTCCTTCCTTATCTTTTTTGATGACTTTTGGTTGAAAGTCAATTTTATCCGATCTTAGAATGGCTACTCCAGCTTGTTTCTTGGAACCATTTGCTGGGAAAATTGTTTTCCAGCCCTTTACTCTGAGGTAGTATTTGTCTTTGACACTGAGGTGCATTTCCTAAATACAGTAAAATGCTGGTTCCTGTTTATGTATCCCGTCTGTTAGTTTATGTATTTTTATTGGGGAATTGAGTCCATTGATTTTGAGAGATATTAAGGAATAGTGGTTGTTGCTTCCTGTTATTCTTGATGTTATTTTTATGTTTGCGTGGTTATCTTCTTTTGGGTTTGTTGGAAGAAGATTACTTTTTTGCTTTTTCTAGGGTGTAGTTTCCGTCCTTGTGTTGGCATTTTTCATCTATTATCCTTTGAAGGGCTGGATTTGTTGAAAGATGTTGTGTAAATTTGGTTTTGTTATGGAATATCTTGGTTTCTCCATCTATGGTAATTCAGAGTTTTGCTGGGTAATTGAGAGTTTAGTCTGGGCTGGCATTTGTGTTCTCCTAGAGTCTGTACAAGATCTGCTCAGGATCTTCTAGCTTTCATAGTCTCTGGTGAGAAGTCTGGTGTAATTCTGATAGATCTACCTTTGTATGTTACTTGACTTTTTTCCCTTACTGCTTTTAATATTCTTTCTTTGTTTTGTATATTTGGTGGTTTGATTATTATGTGACAGGAGGAATTTCTTTTCTGATCCAATCTATTTAGAGTTTTGTGGGCTTCTTGTATGTTCATGAGCATCTCTTTCTTTAGGCTAGGGAAGTTTTCTTCTATAATTTTGTTGAAGATATTTACTGGCCCTTTAAGTTGGGAATCCTCACTCTCTTCTATACCTATTATCCTTAGGTTTGGTCTTCTCATTGTGTCCTGTATTTCCTGGATGTTTTGGGTTAGGAGCTTTTTGCATTTTCTTTGACTGTTGTGTCAATGTTTTTTATGGTACCTTCTACACCTGATATTCTCTCTTATCTCTTGTATTTTGTTGGTAATGCTTGCATCTATGACTCCTGATCTCTTTCCTAGGTTTTCTATCTCCAGTGTTGTCTCCCTTTGTGATTTCTTTATTGTTTCTACTTCCATTTTTAGATCCTGGATGGTTTTGTTCAATTCCTTCTCCTGTTTGGTTATGTTTACCTGTAAATCTTTAAGGAATTTTTGTGTTTCCTCTTTAAGGACTTCTAGCTGTTCACCTGTGTTCTCCTGTATTTCTTTAAGGGAGTTATTTATGTCCTTCTTAAAGTCCTCTATCATCATCATGAGATATGTTTTTAAATCAGAGTCTTGTTTTTCTGGTGTATTGGGGTATCCATGACTTGCTGTTGTGGGAGAACTGGGATCTGATTGTGCCAAGTAGCCTTGGTTTCTGTTGCTTATGTTCTTGCCCTTGCTTTTCATCATCTCACTATCTCTGGTGTTAGCTGGTCTTGTTGTCTCTGACTGTGGCTTATCTGTCCTGCAGCCTGTGTCAGTACTCCTGGGAGACCAGTTCTCTCTGGGAGGATTTTAGGTATGGAGAGCTGTGGTACAGGATCAGCACTGGGGTGCCGACACAGACCAGAAGGATCCTGTCCCCAGATAATCCTTGGTTCCTGTGTTCTGGTGGCTCTGGGAGATTGCCTTTTGGGCCAGGAATTTGAAAAGAAGTGGTGGTATCACCTGTGCTCTCAGGTGTGTAGGCACTCCTGGGAGACAGCTCTCTTCTGGCAGTATTTGTGTATGTAGCTCTGTGGCACAGGATTAGCTCTGGGTGCAGATGGAAACTGGAGGACTTCTGTCCTGGTCTGCCTCTCAGTTCCTGCATCTTGAGGGTTCTGGGTGAGTTCCTCTGAGCAGCAGTGGTGGTCCTACCTGTGCTCACAGGCTGTCCACACTCCTGGGAAGCTTGTGCCCTTCCAGCACTATTTGGGTTTGGAGCCCTGCAACAGAGGATCGGCTCCACGCACTTCTAGTAAGATTTTTACTAAGGGTTTTACTCTAGGTGTACTATGGTTGTGGAATTCCATTTACATTAATAGATGGTTTACAACTGGTGTATTGATGTACAATTAATTCCTTGTATCTTGAGAACTAGGTGGACTGGTTTTCATGAGTTTTGATCATATTTCTTGTGAGAGTCTATGTATAAAACATATCATCTATAAAAATAGAGATAATCTCCCCTCCTTGTCATATGAATGATATTCATTCTTTTTCTGGCTAAGTTTTCTGACTATAACTTCTGTTACAGGGGTAATAGATGTGAAGATAGTGGATGTCCTTGTTCTCATTTTTGGCAACTGCAGAAAAGTGTTCAGCCACTCATTATTTAGAATGCTAATTACCCATATGTTTTTCAAGTTTGGTTATCCTTTGGTTGTCCTAAGATAGCAGATTAGGTTCCTGATACAAAGCCATCTTTCTTCCACATACAGGCACTAATGTCCACAAGTTTTCCTTGTAGCCACCAATTTAGCTATATGATATATTTTACTATACTTTCTTCATTTTTATTTAATTCAAGAGTTTCTAATTTTTTAGTGATTTTTCCCACTAGTTACCGAAGAGTATATTGTTTAATTTCCACATAAACTATACAAATTCTATCCATTTTTCTCATATTAATTTTACTCTGTTTTGATTAGTCTACATCAAGAATCTCCATTTCTCCTCTCTTTCCTTGTGTTCTCTAATGATGTGATCTGTAATGATGCGTTTGCCGTCCTGATTCCCCTTCCAGCCAGCTCACCATCGTCCTGATTCCCCTTCCAGCCAGCTCACCATCGTCCTGATCCCCCTTCCAGCCAGCTCACCATCGTCCTGATTCCCCTTCCAGCCAGCTCACCATTGTCCTGATTCCCCTTCCAGCCGGCTCACAATCGTCCTGATTCCCCTTCTAGCCAGCTCACCATTACTACTGTGCTCCCTCACTTTCTGGTTAAAAACATTTTATCTTATCATTTCTATCTCTTCTCATTACTCTTTACTTGACAACATGCCTTCTCTTTTAAATTTGGTTTCTGTTACTTTCTTTGAACATACCTCTCTCAATGCCTGCTTTGAAGTCCTTGTCTGCTAAATACAATATGCAGGCTTTTTAAAGTCTTTTCATACTGTATTTTTTTTTCTTTTACTGTGTGAAAAACCCACTTCTTTATTTTTTCATGTTTTTATGTGTTGTGGTTGAGATTTTTAAACAATATAGTTAGCGTTAAACATGACACTGATCCATCCCTCCATCTCCCCTTCCTCACTCAGTGTAAGTATTTTAAACTATTTCCCTCTCTTTGGCCATTCCTTCTCTGAGGGTTTAGTCCTGGACATGCGCAGTCACCTTGCACTGACAACTGTTCCAGCTTGGCTCCCTGAGACCATTTCTTCCTCTGACCCCTGTGTTAAATTTCCCACACCGGTTACTATTGAATCCCCTGTTGTTTCCCCTAATATCAGCTGATTGCTCACTACTTCCAGTAGTGTCATAGGGAATAAGTCATCCTCCATTTACGCCTAGTCCAGTTTCTGCACTCAGTTTTTGCAGATGCTCTGTGGGCCTTGTTTCGGCTCCAGGTAAGGTTTCCTACCCATCTCCTGCCTTGTCTGCCTCTGTAAAACTCATAGTCATTTTGGTAGAACTGATAGACTTGAAATCAACATTCTATTCCAAATAAATTCAGATTCTTTGAAAGAAGCTTTAAAGTTCTGTGTTTTCAAGGCAGCCTCTACCCTCAGAAAAATTTGTTGTTCCATTTATTCCTACCTGGGGATTCAGTTTCTCTGTAAAGGCTCAGCCTTGAGATTTCATGCACTGTGTCAGCTGGCATCAAGCCCCCATCCCATGGGCAGAGTGCCATGAGGACGCTTGTGCCCAGCAAGACAGAACTTCCACTTACTGATGGTGAGTGTGTGTTAAAACTTATAAAAGGCAGGTTCAGAAAAGGAGCAGGCTGAGAACAATCCTTTAGAGAGCTTTATTAGGACAGAGACTCACTATTATGGAGGTCATGATCAGGCCTTCAACTAGAAGAACATTATGAGATACAGCTTCATACCAAAGCTAGCACTGTGTGGTCTAAAAGGATAGAACCATTCCTTTAAAATCCAGAGAGGATATTCATTAGACAGATAGCAATTGTGTATAGCATGGTAGAGGTCTGAGGGAAAAGCCTTTAATTTCCATCCAAGATGAAGGATTCTGAGTTTTGAGTCTTTGGGAGAGTAAAAATCCCCACACCATATACTTAGCCTTGCCTACCAACATACCAGGGGTCATGGAGCCACACAAAGGCAAACACTAGATATGACCATAAACTTATCTTGCAGTTACATAGGGGAGGGACTGAGCTTGCTCCCGCCTCCCCTCATAGTATGGAGTAACCTGCCAGGTCTTGTTTCAAAGGACTACAGAGAAGAATACATTGATTTCTCCTGAGCTGAAGCATCTTATCTATTAGAGTGACCATATTTTATGCAGCAGGCTCCATGATTGAACAGTGTGGAAGAAAGGACCCTCGTGTCTCTCAGATGATCTTGCCTGCAATCCTATGTTCCTGCCTGATCTTGAGACTGCAGTGGGCAGGCTTAAGTGGAGGGTCAGGGATGAGAAATGTTGGTGACCTCCTTCCTACTCCTGGGATGACAGCAAAACCCTATACTGAGAGATGGGGAAGGCTGCCCTATACTCTTGTCTATACTGAGCTGGAGTTGAGTCTCCATCGTGCCTAGCTAAAGAGCAGAGGAACGCCTCAGACTTTCACTTTCTTTACCATGCTAGTAGATTTTCTTGAATAACCATTCCTCCATTTTTACAGGTCCTTAAGACAGGATCCAGAGACTTAATTTTTTATATAATTTTTAACAGTTACTATTGTTTTTTCCAGAGAAGAATCTACTTGGCTGTTGACATTGTAACATGGAGAGTCTTGAAAGCCTTTTGTTAAGAATGATGGTGAGACCTGTTTCATATTTCACATATTCACAAGGGCCATAGAGCGGGGAGTCATACCAATGAAGCAATCATGGGAAAAGCTAATTACATGGGGGATTTGAGGAGAATTGTGGACACACACTTCGTATTGTATTTCTAAAAATATGTGGCCTCATTTCATTAGCAGATCCTGTTATTCCAGGAACATCAGGGCATCATAAGACCAGATTGTTATAATAACATCAACCAGCATTTGTGTGCCACTTAACAGCGTTAGTCTTTCATTTGCATAATCTTATAGTGGCTGGATGGTGATGAACGCATTCATGATGGGCTTGCTCAGGTCTTGTCAGCTCTGCCTCATCTTTCCTTTCTGTCTCTGTTTTGCATAAAGAATCTTGGGATGTGAATTTAAGCCCCGCTAGAGGAGAAATGTTTAGGCATTCATCTGTTCATTTATTCTTTCTTCATAAAGCATTCAGCTTATTCACATCTATTAAGGGTATATAATGTGTACAGCAGAATATGTGAATGTATATATTATTTATTCACATTGTACTTTGTTTCAAAAAAGAATATAAGTGATCTTTCAAAAAAACCCATTTAGCAAGAGGAAATAAATAAAAATAAGAAAGAGACAAAGAGGAATGTCAGTGTTGAGAAATAAGATGGTGCACCTGGGATGTCTGATTATACCACAGAAAGCTGTATTTCCAGGAAAATTCCTCAGTCCTGCACAAACATCCTCATGATGCCAGCAAGTCATCACTGGCTTCTTCCAATATGCCAAGCCAGTTCTAAGCATTTCATTCTTGTAACAACCCTATCTTGAAATTTACAATGATTTTTAACCAGATTATAAAACAAGACTGGAGTACAACAGCCTCAAGTAACTTTCTCAAGTCAGTGAGGTGGTCATTGGATGAGACTTGGACTCAAAAGATCTCCAAATCCAGAGCTGGGTACCTCAACAGAAGCCCCTAAATACACACTCATTCCCCCATGTGTTCTATTAACTAGATTTGTGCTATTCCTGGTAACAAAAATATTATCATTCACATAATTTATTCTATCCATAAAATAAATCATTTTCATATGAACCTTTTCAAATATGTGGCCCATGGATTTCTCTATGCAGGCACTGTTGTAAGTGCAAGGGATACAGCAATGTTTAAAGCACACAGGGCTGCTGCCCTGGTACTTGTCATGCCAGGGAAATGTATTAGAAACAAATGTATGTAATAGGAAGAAGGTGACACAAGAGGCTGGGTGTTGTTGAGGAGCACTGGGGTATTGTTGGGGAGCACTATCCTTTTAAATAGGGTGTTGAGAGTAGATCTCAATGAGAACGAGCCTGGAGAAGAGCACACCTCATGTCCATCTAAGGAAAGAATGTTTTAGGAAGGAGCCTGGGTAAAAAGGCTGCTTGGGAGGGACTCAGTGAGTCTGAGGATCAGTGAATGAAATGAGGGCAAGAAAAACAGGAAGAACAACACAATAATGAAGATCTTGATAGCTAATTTTTAGTGCAAACTTTATTGGATTAATGGCATCAGTGAGTCACACCTTTGGGTTTGGCTATGAGTGTGTTCCAGGGACAATTAACTAGAGAACAGAGATCCATCTTGCATGTCGGTGGAACTATCACACAGAACTTCGGATTTATAAAAGGGAGAAAAGGAAACGCCAGTTTAATATGGAACCCCCCTTTGCTCCGTTTCCTTGCCCACTATAGTGTGAGCAAGAAGCCTCATGCTCCTGCTGTTGTGATGGAGAGATGCTTTTATGGTTTTGCCTTCTCAACTGTGATGACTATATCTCCTCAAACCATAAGCCCAAATAAACCTTTCCTCCCTTTACTTGCAATTTGGTCTCAATGATGAGGAAATGAATGATCACAGACCTGGGATAGTGATATATCTTAAAGGGAAGAACATGAGATGGGACAGTCTGTGGTGGCTACTGTATGTGAAGTTAAGACTTGGAAGTTAAGTTAATAAATGGTATGACATTGCTTGTATATTAAATGGTATGACATTGATTGTATAGTAAATGGTTTCTAGTTGATGTGCTGGAAACTGACTTTAAGAAGGAAAAGGGAACCAGAGACACAAAACATGAGGCTAGACCATTTTCCAGGAGAGAGGGGACTGTGTCTAAGACTAGGACGTAGGAGTAGGGTTAATGAGGTCACATCTGGTCAATATAGCATTGAAATGGGTTTTATAGAATTTTTTTGGCTTAGATATAGGATGGTTGAGAAAAGGAGGGCCCAAGGAAGACTCCATAGTCTTAAGAAGCCTAAAAGACAGGGCAACCATTAACCAAAGAGTCTGTGGCTTAAGAACAGAAGTTCAGTTCTGGGTAGTATAAGTTTAAGGCATTATATGACAGCATTTAATAAGCCCCCTAGAAGTATGATTCCAGGGAGAGATTTGAGGCTAGAAATCTGTATTTGAGAATTGTTCGGCTCATAAATTACAGGACTCAGTAAGCGCATGGGAATGAAAGTAAATAGAAAGGAGAAAACGACTTGAACTGCTGGGCTTTCCTGTATGAAGAATCACTGAAACTATGAGAAATCTAATTTAAAGGCTTTCCCTTTAGAGGAAAGAGCCAGTGTGGTAGGAAGACATTGAATTGAACATGATGGAGGCCCAGGAAGAAAGACTCTCAAGGAGATGAGAACAGCTAGCTAACACCACTGGTGGCCAGGATGCACAGGACTGGGAGTTGGCTGCAGTCATGTGGAAGTCACTGTCATCTTGATAATAACATGTATTGGCAATGGAGAGCGGA
The DNA here is from genome assembly GCA_902729485.2 of Mus minutoides. Classification (NCBI taxonomy): domain Eukaryota; kingdom Metazoa; phylum Chordata; class Mammalia; order Rodentia; family Muridae; genus Mus; species Mus minutoides. Next base: position 955,194 of record LR749866.1, read on the forward strand.
ACAGCTTTAAGACACATGCCAGGGTCCAGCAAACTATGGTCTACCAGCTAGATCCAGCTTTCATATATACAGTCTCATTAGACTGTGATGACTTGATTTTATGTTGTTTGTGGCAAATCAAGTAGTCCCAGAAGAGCCTGCTGACCAGAAAAACCTGATAAAAAACATCTGCTGCCTCATGATATAGACAGTACTCAAGAGTTATCTTAAAAGCAGCACGATTTGGCTGCATTTTGGAGAAAAAGTTGAGTCAGAAAAGAGTTAAGTTCCCTGGAGAGAGGTTGCCATGTACTAAGCTGGATCTTTAAGTGTTTGGATCCAGAAAACTCTACACTGAAGGGCTGTTCCCCACAGCAACTCTCCATACTGGTCCAAAGTATCATTTCAAGGAACTATCAGCAAGGTATTTTAGGTGTACCTGTGTTTGTAGATTCCATTTTAACATAGAATTGGTATTTGTAGACCCATGAAGAATGACATCGTCTCCCACTTTTTTACTTCTTTAAAATTTTACAATTTATTTTTACTTGTGTGTGTGTGTGTGTGAGAGAGAGAGAGAGAGAGAGAGAGAGAGAGAGAGATTGAGAGAGAGAGAGATTGAGAGAGAGAGAGAGAGAGAGAGACCTGCTTATCTGTATGTGAACCACCTAAGTGCAGTTCCTGTGAGGGCTAGAAGAGGGCATCAGTTTGTCAGGCCTGGAGTTAAAAGCAGCTGTAAGCCACCTAATGTAGATATGGAGAACTGAACCAAGGTCGTCTGCAAGACAATATGCGCTCTTGATCACTAAGCTCTTTCCCCAGCTCCTTTTTCTTCTTTCTACTTTTATTTTTATCTTTAAAAGGTGTGTGTGTGTATGTGTGTGTGTGAAGACCAGAAGAGGCTACTATATATTTCCTGGAGTTAGAGTTGCAGACAACTGTGAGGTGATTGACATAGGTACTGGGACCTGAACCGGGGTCCTTTGCAAGGGCAGCAAGTGCTCTCAACAGCTGAACCTCACCTCCCTCCATATTTACATTTTATTTTAGATTGAAGGGTGCATAATTGTTGCTCTGGCTGCTTAGGCTTCCAAGCCCCAGAAGTGTGGATAATACATGCCATGAATCTGCAGCACAGTTGTATCAGCTGAAATGCAGTGACACTGTGGCCAGTTTAAAGGAGGAACTTATAGCTCCTAATCTGAATGAGCCAGTTGGGTATCTAGCACAGAAATAAGACAAGAATGTGTCTTTTTGACAGCACAAGTCAACATGAAACAACAGCTTAAGTAGCCAAGGCTACCTTATTGGCTAGCCTGAGCTATTGTTCCTTCTGCTCTTCAGGCTTTCCTATCTTAGTAGACAGTAATTCCTTCTTGTTAGCTGCTCAGGCTGGGTCCTTTGACCCTCGGTCCTCTCTCACACATCCCTGTCTAGTTTCTCAGGGAATTCAGCTAGCTTTGCCTTTAAGAAGCATCCCAAACCACCTGTCTCTCACCATCCTCAGGGCTAACCTCCTTTGTTCTTTACTCCATCCCCAGCCTTATTTATGATGTCCATCTTTCACTGGATTACAGAAGTGACCACACTACCAGTGAGCTGGCTGGGATGATTTTGCTCAACTGAGATGGAAATCACCAGAAGGAGAGGGATAGTTCCTGTAGTGCTCGGTGATTATACCAGTCAAAATTCTCTGGAAAAACATGACAAATAATGAACATCTATGACAAGAACATTTCTTGCATTAGATTCAGGCTGGGAGGACAAAGAGTGACCATCAGCATTCTAGACAGGCTGAGAACCTGGTATCTGCTTGGTGTCCTTAAAGCTGGATGCCTTAGTAGTCCCCCATCTAGTGATGAAGGAGGGTTCCTGAAGAACCACTGATCTACAGTTCACTCTGGGAGGCAGAGAAGCTGAGTTCTTATGTCAGCAGAGAAGAGCATCAACAACAGAGTAGATGCACTTATCCCCAGAGACTGACACGGGACTGAGAAGAGCAACGCTCCTTTCCCTTAGACCTCTTGGCATCGGAACTGGACAGTGCTGTCCACTTTGGAGAGAGAGTCTTCAATTAAGTCTTCTGGGAAACATTCTCACAGGTAAGATGTATCTCTTACCTCACCCAGATACGATCAAGTTGACAACCAAGATGAACTGTCACAATAATTATGGGTCCTTGAATGCTGAAGGCTTATTGGCTAGGCCAGCAGTCAAAGGCTTATAGCTCAGACCCCTGAGAATTAGAGTCCTCTAATTCCTGATCTTAGCATTCACAGATGAATAGGTGCTTAACTTAGAAGCTATTTTTGCTGTGTTCATAGTGCCAACAGCCAGGTACCCAGTAGCTAGTATAATCTTTAACCTTCAATTGAAGCCAGTAGTCATTGGCGGCTGTCAGCACCAACTAGTTACTGCTCTCAAGACGTGGGGTTTGGGAACCTAGCAGCTTCCAGGAGCCCTTCCAGTGACCATGGCTGTGCTCTCTCACCTAGCACCTTCTGCTTTCTTCAGGCTTGTCTCTGCCTTGCTTACCTTTTCTTTAATTCTACTAATTTTCATGATTGCATTTGGTCCCTTCTGATTCTGCCCTCGTCTGTCCTTCAGAACTGTTCAGCTTCTCTTTTCACACTCCAGCCACTGCTACTAAAGCTGCCGCCACCAAGACGTTAGCTGCTTCTACTTCCCTGTTACTGGCTCAGCCCTCTCTACTCATGATAAAACACCATTTAGCAGAAGCATTTTATGGGGCTTAATGTGGGAAAAACATAGGAGGATTTTTCTCTACTGACTTAAAGCAGTGAGATAAATAGCCTAATTATAAAACTCAGAGTATGCTGCGGCTTGGATGTCCTATGCAAACAAAGGGTTGTAATTCCACCAGTCACAGCACAGCTTTCAGATTCACTAATCACTGTTTTTTGGTGTTTTGTTTTTTTTTTGCTGGGGAAATGAAGAAGTGAGTGGTTGTCTTGCCATCATGAGTAACGATTACTTAAAGTCTACCAGGACTGAGTTTGCCTGGATGCTGCCTTCCCAGGCTGCTGCAGGTTGTCAGAAGCAGCCCTAAGTGGGAGCAAGGCCTCCTGGAACAGGAATTATGGATTCTGTTTCAATGGCCTTAGAGCCAAAGTGCTGCCAGAGTGATTAGAAAGCACCCAAATAGCGAGACAGCTAGGAGGGCAGTCTGAGCTGTTGTCGGATAAAGAACTGCTGGAATAGCAGCTTTTCACTCTTAAGCACAAGAGGAAGACTATGTTCTACTACTCAAAGGCTTGAATGGACAATTCATGGTGACGTCACCTTCAAAGGAAGAGAAACAAAACAACAGAGAGATAGGATGCCTACAAAAAACTCAACACAAAATGAACATTCTAAACAGGACTTAGCACGGTGTGATCCTAGCCCTTGCCTCCAAGCCCCATGGAGAGCTGGGTCTACCTAATCTATGTCAGTAGCAGACACCACAAGTTGACTTTCCCACCTGCAACCTACAATTAGCAGAGAGCCAGAGTGGATCCTTTGAGACATAAGCTGTACCAGGTCACTCTGCTCTAAATCTTGCAGGGTGGTCACCATGTCACACTGAAGTGGAAATTGCTGGTTCCTTTGGAGACTCAGTTGTCATCATGTGATGTTTTTCTGGAATCTGTCTTAAGAGATGGTGTTTTTTTTTTTTTTCTGAAGCAGACATGTGGGAGGATGTTTGGCTGAGAAAAGACATGGTGATTTTCTAGAAGCTACCTGGAAAAAGGTCATGTGATGTTTTGCTAGAATGGATGCTTGAGAGGACATGTGATATTTGGAAAAGATGTAAGTATAACCAACAGACAGTGAATGTAGCGGTGGCATTGGTTCACCTTGTCCCTTTTTACTGCTCATCATTTGTCATGACTCTGTAGAGGAAAACACACCAAAGAACTTCTGGTAGTATTCCAATGGCTTCTTAGCCTCATGGTTTCTTCTGGATTAACTGCTGTTGCTGATTCGTGCATGGTGTTTGTGAGTGAACTGAGCTTCTACTGATGATTCTTGTGAACAGAACTGCTGCTATACTGACAATGAAGACTGAAATCTCCCCCAAAGAACTATTTCTAAACAGGTCCACATCTTCCTTTGCCTTATTAACCTTTCCTTTCCACTACCTCTGGTGGGTGGTGGGCTAGAAGGGAGGTTAAAGCATTTAAGATCCCTTATTAAAGTAGGTTTTGAAAAAACATAAGTCTACATCACTCAGAGTTGAAGCTGAAGCTCTGAGAGTAGCCTTCAAGGTACAAGAGAAGGGATCTTTATATTGCTGCATCTTTGACTCCCCAGCTTCCTTTAATGATGCTGAATCCTTGCCTTTAAGCCTTGAATGGATCATGGAGTACTTTCCTCTGCATACCAATTTAGCTCATTCCCTCAAATCCCTGGGACTTTTACTCCAGATTCTACAATAAGGTGGCTTCTCTAAGCTTACCCACTATTTCCAAAATGCAGCCCTGTCCAGCCCTTATTTACTTCACTCATTTGTCTTTCTCATTCTTTATCCCTTCTCCCTTGGTTTCATGTCACCCATTCATAGCATTGACACCTGTGTTCTATTCATGGCTATTTGTCTATTCCTAGGTTGCAGATCCATGACATTCTTGGCCTGTTTTGTTGAGTACTTAGGACAGTACTTTGTACACAGTAAGATCAGTATATATTTGCTGAATATATTTGTGAACATGTACTAAGTATTAGGCATGGCACTGATTTGTTTATGTAGATCAGAGTTGAATATTATATAAATCAAAACAACCCTGAGATTCCACCTCACACCAGTCAGAATGGCTAAGATCAAACATTCAGGTGACAACAGATGCTGGGGAGGATGTGGAGAAAGAGAAACACTCCTCCATTGTTGGTGGGATTGCAAGCTTGTACAACCACTCTGGAAATCAATCTGGTGGTTCCTCAGAAAATTGTAAATACTACTACCAGAGGATCCAGCAATACCTCTCCTGGGCACATACCTAGAAAATGTTCCAACTGGTAATAAGGACACATGCTCCACTATGTTCATAGCAGCCTTATTTATAATAGCCAGAAGCTGGAAAGAACCCAGATGTCCCTCAACAGAGGAATGGATCCAGAAAATGTGGTACATTTATACAACGGAGTACTACTCAGCTATTAAAAACAATAAATTTATGAAATTCTTAGGGAAATGGATGGATCTGGAGGGTATCATTCTGAGAGAGGCAACAGAATCACAAAAGAACTCACATGATATGCACTCACTGATAAGTGGAAATTTCTCATGAAAGAAATGTCTATCATCATCATCATCATCATCGTTATCATCATCGTTATCAATATGTTGCCCAAGAAAATTTTTTGTCTGGACACCACAAAGAACTCTAGAGAAGAAATGTAATACACAACCACTGTTTTTTTTCCAGAATTTATTTCTGCTCCCTTGAGTGGAAATAGCCCAGTAAGTTGATCAGTTTTATCTACAATTAATTTTCCAGAGATATTCAGTTGCTTTTTTAGAGATTTATTTTATGTAAGTGCACTGTTGCTGTGTTCAGACACACCAGAAGAGGGAATCAGATCCCATTATAGATGGTTATGATCTAGGACCTCTAGAAAAGCAGTGTTCTTAACAGCTGAGCCATCTCTCCAACCCCCAGTTGTCTTTCTTTATAGCTGAATAAATAGTGTGTATATGTATGTGTGTGCATGTGCACGTGCGTGTGGGGGGAGAGAGGAGAGAGAGAGAGAGAGAGAGAGAGAGAGAGAGAGAGAGAGAGAGAGAGAGAACCAGTTTGGAGAGGCTCTGAGGATTTGTGCTTTACTAGGTCTTTGTGTGGCCCCAGGGAAACTATCCATCTCTACAATGGTGGTAGCCATGTGTGCTGGAGAGTTTTATGCCCACTGGACACAAGCCAACATCATCTGAGATAAAGAAACCTCAATTAAGAAAACAGAAGCACAGAGAGAAGACAATGTATCCAAGATCACACAGTCAACACATGGCAAAGCTGCGATTTAAATAAAAGTACTCATGTTAGCAGGCAAAGTCACAGGTTTTATCATAGCATTTTAATATATCACTGTACATTACTGTACCTCCTCTCCCCTCATCCCATCCCCTCCCATCCCCTTTTATAATCCTCTTTCTGGTTCCCTTCCTTCCCTCAAATCTTCCCTGTGTTTGCTTCCATGTCACATATATTCCATTACATTCTTTTCCTTTTCTCCCCTTTGCACTAAGACCTCTTCCTCCTTTCTCATGACTTTCCTTCTAGTTCTCTCTCTCTCTCCCTCTCCCTCTCTCTGACACACATGATTAAAAAACAAATAAATCAATATTGAAATTTGTAATTATATTTTCTTTATTCACTCACTTGTTGATGGGCATCAAGGCTGGCTCAGTTCCCTGGCTGTTGCTAGTAGTGAGGTAGAAATTCTGTGATGGGCTTGGCTTCTCTGGGCACACACTTAGGAGTGGAATAGATGGGTCATACAATGTTTTACAAGGCACCACTGTACTGGCTTCCAAAGAGGCTGCATCTGTTTGCATCCCATCAGCAGTGTCCAGGGCTCCCCTTTCCCCACACCCTCACTGGAATGTGTTTTTTGTTTTCTTGATTTACATTTCCCTGGTGGTTAAGGATGGCGAGTGCCTTTTCAAATATCCACTGGCCATTTATAGTTCATTTAAGAACATTTTTTTTTTAAATTCATTGAGCCACTTGTTATTTGGAGTTTTGTGTTTAGTTCTTGGGATTCTTTTTAGATTATAGACATTAATCTTTTACCTAATGTACAGTTGCTGAAGGCTTGTTTTTAACCATCTCTTCCTAGAAGTAGGATTTGAAATCCATGGAACAATGAGAGACTTGAAGTAAAGACAGTCCTTATAACTCAACTTAAACTTTCAGGGGTCCTGACTATGGTGCCTTGGACCTCGTGAGGAAAGGGAAAGCTGGTTGAATGATGACCCTGAACTTGTGTGCCATGAGTTCCCACGCTGCACTTGTCCACTCACAGCTCACCCTTCATCCTTACAGAACTGTTAATAGTCTCATTACTTTTCTTCAACTAGGACTAGGAAAAAAGGTAAGGTCAAGGGGGCTGAAAGATGGCTCAGCATTTAAGAGCATTTGCCGTTCTTGCAGAGGACCAGAGTTCTGTTCCAAGCATCCATGTGGAATGGCTCACAATCATCTATAACATCAGTTCCAGGGATTCTATTCTCTCTTCTGGCTTCTTTGGGTGCCACACTTGCAGGAACATACCACTCACAAACATACACACGTACAGAATTGAAAATAAAATCATGCTAAAAGGCAGTTTAGAGGGCTCATACTCTTTGGTTTGACAATGTGATTTAACTTCCTATTCCAGGCCTGATCACCTTATCTGCAAAGCAAGACACTGCATCACCCATTTGAATCCTCCACTCGTGTTTATAGACCAGGCTGTAACGTGTGTTGTTGTATTATACATTTCTCCCACAGAAACATGACCCAGAAGCCAGGAGAGAAAGGGGCTGGTTGTAAATGTGTCCAGCACTTTTGTTTAATTAAGGGATACTAAACCTTTACAGCAATAGGAAGAGCTGGAAGTAAAGGCCTGACTCTGATTTCATGGCAATAATAAAATGAAGAAGGAAAGGTGTCCTGCTGAGTACATCCTATTTCTGTCAAGGATGTTTATGACTCAGTGTGGAGTCGCACAGTTCCGAGTCAGAAGACTCACTCAGCCAGATTTCCAAAGCTGAATAATACATGCCAGGGTGATATTTACTGGAAACCGGAGACTTGTTTCTTCCTCTGAGTTTTATATGCTTCAATTCATTGCCCAAGAAAACCTTTTGTCTGGACACCACAAAAGAACCCTGGAGAAGAAATGGAATACAGAACTATGTCAGCTATTTCTCTACTATTCGTTCCCCAGAATATGTCTCTGATCCCTTGAATAGAAATAACCCAGTAAGTCAATCAATTTTGTGTACAATTAATTCTCCAAAGACATTCCATTATCATTCTTGATGGCTGAATAAACAATGAGAAATAGGGGGAAAAAAACAGTTTAGAGAGGCTCTGAGGATTTTCCTTGTGCCTCAATAGGTTCCTGTATGGCCCCAGGGAAACGGCACTTCTCTACAATGGTGATAGCCATGTCTGGAGAGTAGTTTTATGTCCACTTGACACAAGCTTAAATTATCTGAGATGAGGGAACCTCAACTGAGAAAATGCCTCCATAAGGTCAGGCTGCAGGCAAGCCTGTATGGCATTTTCTTTATCAGTAATTGACAGTGGAGGTGCCATTGCGGGTGGTGCCATCTGTGGGCTGGTGCTTCTGAGTTCTATGAGAAAACAGGTTGAGAAAGCCAGAGGGAGTAAGGCAGTAAGCATCACCCTTGTGGCCTTCATATCAGCTCCTGCCTCCAGGTTCCTGCCCTGTTTGAGTTCCTGTCCTGACTTCCTTGATGATGTGATGCAATGTGGAAATGTAAACCAAATACACTCTTCCCTCCCAAAGCTGTTTTGGATCATGGTGTTTCATCACAGCGTAGTAATCCTAACACAAGTTGGTACCAGGAGTTGGGTATTGTGACAGATCTAATAATCACTTGGGGTTTTTTGTTGTTGTTGTTGTTGGGTTTTTTGTTTTTGTTTGTTGTTATTGTTGTTTGTTTGTTGTTTTATTTTTTATTTTTTGCATTGTGGAAGGACTTTGGAATGTTGGGTTAGAAAAGCTATTGAGTATTCAAATCTTGGTGAGTTTCTAGGGCAGTTTGGAATATAAGACTGTGGAGAGCAATGAAGATAATGAGGGCTGGTTTATGAAAATTCAAAGGGAAGTTTACAAGTCCTTTAATAACTCTATCAGGTCTGTTTAAGAGTCTGTGGCTCTGGTTAGCTGGGGCAGAAGAGTTAGTTATGATGAACAGGATACCAGAACCATTGAAGGCAAACCGTTGCTTTATTGGGATAATGCTGGTTAGCTGGAGCTGAGAAATTGGCAGTGATTAAAAAGAGACCAGCATGACTGAGGTGAAACCATTTTCTCAGAGTCACCACATGCAGGCTGTGTTCTTGAGGTTGCCAAGGTTGTATCTTGTGCTGCCATCCAAGTGTGGTCCTATGTAAGTATGTCCCAGTGGCCCTGGTTTGGAAGGCATAAAAAGGTTATGGAGAACAGTTGAGGCATGGCACTGTGATAGGCCAGGAGAGGAAGTGAGAGGTGGAGGTACAGCCAGCAGAGTAGTAGTGGAAGCCTCGGGATTTAAGGAGCCATAAAGAAAGTTGAGGCTTTGTCCCATGAGGAGAGCCCAGGAGAGGCTAATGGTGAAAGTGAAGCCCAGACATAGCCAGCACCATGGCATGATCACCAAAACCAGAAACAGGCATGGAGTGGAGTCAGCCAAGCCTAGAAGGCAAACTCTGTGTGTTGCAGAGGGTAGAGCCTGAGAAGTGAACCAGCTCTTTGGAGGAGCCCAGAAGATCATGAGTGAGTCCCAGATAGTGGTTATTGGGTGATTTATACTCTTAGAATTTGTTTTTACTTTGACCTGATTGTGTCCATGCCCTGGATATTCCCTGTTGAAATAAGAAAGTATTTATGAAATAAGAAAGTATTTAACTTTTTTTTTTAATTTCATAGGAGCTCACAGTTGAGATACTTTTGATTTTTTAAAGAGACTTTTAAAAAAGATACCGAATTTTTAAAGTGTTTGAATTTGTAAGACTGTGGGGTTTTTTTTTCCCGAGACAGGGTTTCTCTGTATAGCCCTGGCTGTCCTGGAACTCACTCTGTAGATCAGGCTGGCCTCAAACTCAGAAATCCGCCTGCCTCTGCCTCCCGAGTGCTGAGTTCAAAGGCATGCGCCACCATACCCGGCTAGTGGGATTTTACTTTTAAGTTTGTAAAATATTTTATATTGCGATGTTTATATTAATATGTAGTCTTGAGGATGAACAAAAAAAGAAAGGTTGTGGATTTACAGTGATGTGTCTGTGTGTCAAGTTGACAAGGGGTCAAGTGTGCTAGATAGTTTTATGTCAACTTGACAGAGTTAAAGTCATCTTCATTGAGGGAACCTCAATGAAGAAAGTGCCTAGATAAGAACTGGCTGAAGACAAGCCTATAGGGCATTAAAAAATTTCACTATTAAGCTATTGGTGGTGGAGGGCCCAGCCCATTGTGGGCGGTGTCATCTCTGGGCTGATGGTCCTGGATTCTATAAAAACATATGTTGAATAAGTCATGAGGAGCAAACTAGTAAGCAACATCCTCATGACCTCTGAGTGAATTCCTGCCTCCAGGTTCATTCCTGCTAGAGTTCCTACCCTCAGGGTTGTGCCAATTAACTATTATTTTGAACTGTGAGTGACATAAACCCTTTCTTCCCCATGTCATCTTTGGCCATGGTGTTTCATCACAGCAACCCTCATGAAGACACCATGAATAGTTGTCTCAGTGGTTTCTGTTTGGTCCCACTATAACTGTCCTTACACTTTATCACATTTAGTTCTTGTGGTAGTTACTCTTAACTACCACAGCTGTGCATTTAATGGTATCTAAAATTACCTGGGAGAAGCCTCTGGGCATTTATATGGGTAATTATCATGAATAGCTTAACTGAAGTGGGTAAACCCACCCATTATGGGTGGCACCATTCCCTGGGTTGAGATTCTGGGCTCTATACAAAAGAGAAAATTGGCTGAGCATACCAATTTGTCTCTCTGGTCTTAACTGTACTTGTCATGAGGTCATCTCCCCTATGCATCTGCAGCTGCAGCTTCCCCACAGTCATGGATTATACCCTTGGACTGTGAGCCAAAATAGACCCTTTCTCCATTAAGTTGCATCTTATCACAGCAGCAGGAGAGATGATAATTCAGACAACCCAGAATGACCTATTGCAGCTGGGATAGGAAGCAGCTCCATGTGGAAGGTTTGGCTCCAGCTGGGGAATTCACTCAGGAGAAGACTGGATCATGGGGGCTCTGACTTCACTAGAGGTTTGCTCCTTGAACAGAGTTGCCATTATCAGCTTTATTGGGAGGTGGTAGAAATTAGGAGACAGGCCTTGCTGGAGGAAGTGGGCCCTAGAGGACATGTATTTGAAGGGTACACTTCTTCTTGGCCCTGTCTTTTCCTCTTTCTGCTTCCCAGCTGCCACAGATGAACATGTCTCTGTCATGCCCATCTACCACGCCCCAGAAGTGACACTAGAATTAATATTACATGGATGTAGGAAAATGTTTTTTTTTTTTCTTTTACATAAGGATGGTGATGGGGATGTTGATCAGATGGCTCAGCAGGTGAAGACACTTGTGTTGCAAGTATGACAACCTGAATCCTATCCCAAGGACCAACATTTGCAGAAAGAACCACCTCCAGTAAGTTGTCCCCTGACCTCCACATCCATGCTGTGGTACCTGAAGATACACATATGTACACATCAATCAATCAATAATATGTGACATTTTAAAATTGTTAAATTGAATTTAATCTGGAGATGAGGACAGAATTTCTAACAGTTTCTAAAGTAGCTCAAGAAATTTGTCTGCCATCTTGTACCATGTAGCTCTGCTAAGTCAGCATTTCTGAGTACAAAATGGCCTCTGAAAAATACTGAAGATATTCTGTGTTCTTCAGTATCAAGCATTAAGTTAAGATTTAATTCTTCAATGTAAAAATAATCACATTCATCTTATGAGTATACAGGTTTGCTTTCGCCTTTAATAAATGGTAAAACAATACAAACACCAAAGAATTGTTTTAATGTGGATTTTGTTACAACTTAGTAAATGTTTGATGCCACACACACACACTCACACACACACACACACACACACACACACACACACACACATATATATATATATATATATATATGTATATATTTTCATGAAAAACTTTCTTGGGCATGCTGCCTAGACTCCATGTTAATCCTTTGGAGTCTGATTTCTGTTCTGACCTCCCTAGTAAACATGGCCTTCCCTGTTAGTTAGCACCCACCTGTAAACAGACCCAGTAGATCTCATCCACTGCCAGCCCCTCTCCCCATTCTGTGACATTACCTAGTGCATGATGGAGCTCTTTCCACTCTGATTCTGTCTCCCTTCCTGGTTTCACCTGCACAGTTCTCTCCAGGGCATCCTGAGATGACCTCTCTGTCTTATCATTTTCCCATTGTCCCCTTTGAGTGAGCATTCCAATTCTCCTGGTTCCCATTACAGCCACTGTCCAGGCACTCTAATCTCCAGCTCACTGTAATCTCCAGCAACGCAACTTAGTAGATTGTCCTCTACAAATGAGCCCAGGAGAATCAAAGGCTCTTCAGAGCATCTTATCATTTTACATCACCTAGCAACCCCAGTGCTTATCATTCCACCACAAGCATCTTTCCATTGCAAAAGTAATGCTCTGATCCCACAGCATTTATAAATGTGTAAACTTGCCATTAACTGGATGTCCTGGGTCTAATGCTTGGATTTCATTGGACTCACTTTAATAGCATCTATAACCTTGTAATTATTCATATACTTGTATATCACCACAAGGCTCAAACTCTTGCCCAGAGAAGGTCACTTTCTTCTGCCCCTAGATACCCAGACTATGATATCCTGGAGGGATGAGCCAAGTGGGAATTGAATAGCTGATGCATGGGAAAACAAACAAACAAACAAACAACAACAAAACACAAACATACAAACAAACAAAAAACTAAGCTTTCTCAAATGGAGGCCCCCAGAGGCTGGAGACGAAGTGTCAGGGAAATGGTAGATAGGACATAGGGTTCAGACACCAAAGTGAAAGAGGAAACAAAGATACACTGCCAAAACGTCTACTTTTTTGCTAGCTACACACACCCTATGTCCCTGAAACACCAGAGGTTAATGGCTACACTTTCTAAATATAGAGCAATGTGTAAACTACAGGATGCATAAAGAATGAAACAAGAATCTCAACACTCCCACTACCCCAGGGCAATAGTGATCGACTTCTATTTGAGCAAATGTGCTTAAGGTTGTGTCTGTCATATTGCTTTTTCATTTTAAACCATCCTGTGTGTACAAACCTGCATCCACTGTCTGAAGTTCAGATCATGGCTTTAGTGTTGCTGATGTTGTATGAGGAGACAATCTGACCATAGTATTTTGTTGTTTCTTCATTAATGCATTGACTCTCATCCTATGTATCACCGTGGTTTGCTGAGGACTGAGGTAGGAACATCTTCATGAGTTTGAGGACAGCCATTTCATAGATTTCAGACTCAGGTCAGCTATATGAACCCATTGCCCTTGGACTGAAGAGAGGCACAAGCCATTCATTTTTAATTTTTATGAAGACATTTTGTCCATTAACTTTGATCTTTGGCTTATTGAAATCTAAGTATATTTCTTAAAACTTTTAAAATAAAATGCTATTTATTTATTTATTTATTTATTTATTGGGGGGTGTATATGCATGCCACAGTGTGTGTGTGTGTGTGTGTGTGTGTGTGTGTTTGTGTAAGACAGGGGCAGCTGGCCCCTTCTAGTGTATGCACATTGTGCTGGGTAGTCTTATGTGAACTAGACACAAGCCAAAGTCATCCGAGAGGAGGGAACCTCAATTAAGAAAATATCTACATAAGATCTGGCTGCAGGTAAGCCTGTAGGCCATTTTCTTTTCTTCTATTTTCTTTTTTTTTAACTTTTTATTGATTCTCTGTAAGTTTCACATTATACATCTCAGTCCCACTCATCTCCCCGTCCCCTCATATCTACCCTCAGCCCCTGTAACCTCTCCCCACAAAATAAAATAAAAACAAACAAAATAAATAAAATAAAATGAAGAATAGAAACATCTCAGCTGTAGTGTACCACAGTGTGTCCCACAGTATATCCCTCTACCCAGACATCTTTGCTTGTAAATGTTCATTACAATGTTGTTTTGGGGAGGATTATGGAACTTTGGGCTAGAAAAGCTACTAAGTGTTCAAAGTTCATTCTGTAGAAGCTTGGAAGATAAGAATGCTGAGAGCCCTGGAGAAGATGGAAGTCTGTCTTGTGGCATTTCAGAGTGAAGCAAAGACTACCTGGAGTTCTGTGTGGAGAATCTGTGGTGTCTGGTCAGCTGGAGCTGAAGAATTGGCTGTTGTTAGCAAGATACCAGAACCACTGTAGTAACTTTGTCTTACTGGGACAATTGGTGTTGGTTATCTGGAGCTGAGAAATTAGCAGTGATTTAGAAGAGACTGGTATAACTAAGGTAGACTCTTCTGTGGAGTGTTTCCTGAGAGTCAGCACCCAGAAGCTGTTCCAGAGGCAGCCAAAGTTGTACCTCACAGTGGCAGGTGAATTTGGTAGTGTGATGGTACAGGTTTTGAAGGCATGAAAGGGTTGTGGAAAGCAGCAGAGTCTAAGGCCAGGCATTAGTGAAGGTGCAGCCTCCGTAGCAATAGAAGGCCCAGGGTTGAAAGGGTAATGGGGAGATGTTGAGACTCGACACCATGAACAGAGCCCAGGAGAGCTTATTGGTAAAAGTGCATACCAGTTACAGCAGAGGACCTGGCATTTTGAGGATGCCAGTATCATGGAATGATATCCAAGAGCAGCAATAGGTGTGGAGTGGAACCTGCCAGAAGACAAGCTGTGTGAGTTACAGAGAGCAGAGAGAGAGAGAGAGAGAGAGAGAGAGAGAGAGAGAGAGAGAGAGAGAGAGAAAGAGGTATCAAAAGCACTTTGAAAAAAAAAACCAAAATTATGAGTGGATCCAAGAAATTACGCATTGTGCTATTTAAACAACATTTACATGCTTGGTTTTACTTTGTTCAGATTGTGACTATCCCTCTACAAGTAAAAAAGTATCTAACTTAATTTTGACTTTACAGGAGCCCACAGCTGAGAGATTTGAAACTTTTAAATGAGATTTTGGATTTTTAAGGAGACTAGATATTTTAAAGTGACTGCAATTTATTGTGTTTGAATTTGTAAAGATTGTGAGACTTTTAAAGTTATGTAAGATCTTAGAAATGAGTAAGAAGGGAATGTTGTGGCTCAATAGTGATGTGTTTGTGTGTCAAGTCGGCAACAGGTTAATTGTGCTGCAGAGCTTTATGTCAACTTGACACAAGCAAAAGTCATCTGAGCAGAGGGAACCTGTTTTTCTTAATTATTGATGGATGGAAGAGGAGCCAGCCTATTGTGGGTGGTGCCATTTTTGGGCTGGTGGTTCTATAAGAAGGCAGGCTGAGCAAGCCATGAGGAGCAAGCCAATGAGCAGCACCCCTCCATGGTCACTGCATCAGCTCCCGCTTCCAGGTTCCTGCCCTGCTTGAGTTCCTGTCCTGACTTCCTTTGATGATGAACTGTGATGTAGAAATGTAAGCTAAATAAACCCTGCCCTCCCCACATTTCTTTGATTATGATGTTTTATCACAGCAATAATACTCCTAACTCTGACACACATACACACATACACACACAAACGTGTATACACTATTAAAGTATGCTAAAAATGTTTCCTTTGTAAAACATTTATATTTTTCTGGAGCTAATATGTACTTCACCTTATATTTGCTTAATTGTTTTCCAAAATTCTTCAGAAAATCTGCTTAAAAATATGACATCTGTCCATTAGTCCTGTGATCTAAGTACATTTGATATGTGCACGCTAAGTATGTTTGCTTTCTTATCTCCTTCCCTGAGACTTTAATTCTATTGCTCTAATTTGACTTAGTCTATCCAGAACCCCTCTCCCATGTTGTTGTGCCATTTCCTGGATTTTCCAGCTGTTTTAGTTAGCATTAATTGACATCCTTACACATCTTAGAGTCATTTAAAAGGAAATCTTTCATTGAAGAATAATCTATATAAATTGGCCTGTATGTGTGCACACATGCACGTGTGTGTGTGTGTGTGTGTGTGTGTGTGTGTGTGTGTGTCTGTGTGTATTTTGGGAGAATTATCTTAATGGTTAATTTATGTATGAGGGCCCATCCCATTATGAGTGGTACTACTCCCTAGGCAGGTAGTCCTGGTCTGTAGATGAAAGCTAGCTAAGCATGAGCCGGAGCAAGCCAGCAAGCAGTGCTCCTCCATGGTCTCTGCTTCAGTTCCCCTTTGAATTCCTGCTCTGACTTCCCTCAGTGATGACCTGGGTCCTGGAAGTATAAGCAAAGTAAATCATTTCCCTCGTGTTGTGTTTGGGCAGAGTGCTTTATTACAGCAACAGAAAGGAAACTAGATCTCCGTCTTACTAATCCTTTATTTACTCCTTAATTTTCGTAAAATACTTCTTCTAGTATCTTTCTAAGAAAAAAAACAACCCACAAGTATAATGGATATCCAGTTCATGTTTAAGAACAACTCTTTTACCTTCATTTGTAACTTGAATGAGGCAGAGTAATCATTGGTAATTTTCTTCTCTAAGGATTTGGAAAGCCTTGCTCCACAGCCTTCTACTTTAGGCTATCAAATAGTTTGATGTGATTCTGATAGCATATTCTTGGTTTTGGATTTTGTTGATTTGATTTTGAGACAGCGCTTCCCTATGTAGCCCAGCTTACCTTGAACTTGAAGCAATTCTTCTGTCTGCCTGGAGAGTCCTGAGATCACAGGCATGTGCCATTACACCTGACTTGAGAGAAAATTTCTGCCTGTGTATATGTGTGCGTGCAGGTGCCTATGCATATGAATGAAGAAGCCAGAGGTTATCATCCATATCTTCTACCTCTCTCTACCTTTTTT
The DNA here is from genome assembly GCA_902729485.2 of Mus minutoides. Classification (NCBI taxonomy): domain Eukaryota; kingdom Metazoa; phylum Chordata; class Mammalia; order Rodentia; family Muridae; genus Mus; species Mus minutoides. Next base: position 971,903 of record LR749866.1, read on the forward strand.
TTTTTCAGACACAGTCTCTCATTGAATATAGAGCTCATGGAATGACTGGCTGGCCAGTGAGCTCTGGAGATCTCCCTGTCTCTCTCCTGTCAGTGTATAAGCTGCAGATACATGCCACCATGCCCATATGGGTGCTGAGGATCAAACTCAGCTCATCATGTTTCCATGACAAGCCCTTTATGAACCACCATCTGCCCTCCCTGCCAGGTGTGTGTACCTCTTTGAAAAAAAAAGCTGTATCCCCAAAGTTCCACATTCATCATTTCATTCTACTTGGCATTTTGATGAGCATGAAACCTAGAAACATGACCTTCATTTCTAGAAAGTTCCCCAATGGATTTTCTCTTATTTCCTCTAATCCCCTTATAATTAAAACTTATTCAGCCTCTTGAATTGATTTTATGAAATTCCTTTCTCTTCTACCATATTTTTGGGATATGTTTTTCTCCCTATATTTCTAGAATATTTTCTCACTTCTAATGATCAACTCTTCCGTTATTGTATTAGCCAGACTCTTCATCGCCATGAAAAGTGTTTGGTCAATACAATTTAATGGAGGAAACTACCTAAGGTCACACTTTCAGATGTTTTGGTCATGGCCATGGCTCAGTAGATTCTGGGCCCATGGAGAGGAACATCATGGTGGCAGAATCCTGTAGTGAAGGTTTCTCACTGCATGATGGACAGGAAGCAGTAAGTGAGATGGGAAAGGGCCACTTCTTCCAGCCAGGTCGCACCTCCCACAGTCCCATTTCATCTAATACACTCCTCAATTTCTGAATTCATCAGTGGATCAACCAGTTTTTTAGGACAGAGCTCTCTGGGTCTAAGGTCTCTGAAAATGCCCTCACAGGTACACCCAGTGGTTTGGCATCTCTCAATCTCGTCTCATGGGCAATCAAGGTTGTTCATCATAGCTGCTCTTAGAAAAATACGGCTATTCTTTTTTCATGTCAACTTTTAAAAATTGTTTTCTTTTAAAATTTCTACTTTGAATATTTCTTTAAGAAACCAAGTTCTTATCTTAACCTGTTTTTATCTTTAAAGAGAACATTCTAAAAACTACTATTTTCCAGGCTCGGCACAGCTCAGTGGGAGGGTGCTTGTCTAGCACACTAGACCCAGGATTGATCCCAGCAGAAAAAAAGCCACAAATAAGCCCCAAAACTAATTAAGAGATTATTTCAAGTAGCTTCAAAACACAGTAATTTAACTGTGTAATCCTATTGTAATAAACACCAAGAGAAAACTACCCAAAAATATGTGTAAGCTCTTTCTAGCAATAATACTTGTATAGGTGATTTATTCATGCTAAGATAATAGGATGGGTAAAACTGCCAATGTAAAAATAAATAACTAATCATATGAAATTCAAATTTCATCTTCAATGTTGTTGAAACCAGTCTCAACACAGGAGAAAGATCAAGATAGGAAGGTGAAGCTATGTGATTTATTCAAAATAGATTTGAATTAAAGGCATTGTTTTACATTGATCACATACTTTATAATCTAAAAATCCAAGTACCATCTACTGAAAACACCCAGGAATAATCACTACCCCAGCGGCAATAAGTATTTCTAGCATCCGGGTTAATAATCTTAGGCTAACATCGCCTGTACACGCAGGCAACAATTCTTAGAGATTTGGCTGATTCCTGGCCCATAACAAATTGTGAGACAGACAGCAAGAAAAAGAATCACAAACGATTAATGACAGCTTGTCAAAAGGGCTCAGGTGCTCACTTTTAAAAGGCCTTGCAGCTGAAGATCAGACAGCTGAGCATCAAACAGAAAAGTAAGTGCAAGGGATTGAGACACATTAAACATGTTTAAAACCATGAGCTCATAAGCAAATCAAAGAAATTGAATTGATCAGCCTCAGAGATCACTGGGGATTGGACCCATTAGTTTGAAAAATGGTAAATAGAATCAGGTGGAAGGAGGTTTGGGGGAAGTATTGCATGAATAAATGAAAAGGGAATTATAAGATTTCAAGACCCCAATATTGTAGAATGAATGGATGTAGGTATGCAACAGCAACTAAAATTCTCCCAGAAAAGACCCAAGGAATCCCAATGTACCTTCTGGAGACAGAGCCAACACCAGCTATGAAGAGTCTTGCTATGGAAGCCCAGAATCCTGCCAGCTTTCACGTCTAGCTCTTGTAGTAAAGAAGCAGAGTTCAAGAGACCTTGCTTACCTCTTCCCAACTTACCACTGAAAGAAACACACCTCAGGAAAGCCTTTGGCCCCAGACAGACCAACAGAGCTGTCACTCCAGACAACATTTTTAAAAAGACATCAATGGCTGAGTGTGGAGGTCAGTTACCCTAAGGCTTCAGGAGCCTGTGGCATGAGGATCCCAAGTTCCAATACAGCTCGGACCAGTCAGCAAGACCTGTTAAATGAAGCAAAATAACAATATATAAACAAAATGTAGGAATGGTCGCCATAGACTCATGTATTTGAATGCTTGGCCATAGAGAGTGGCACTATCAATCCTAGCAAGAATTTACTACCCTGACAATTATTAGGTTTCATTCCTCTTCTGACTTTATAAGGTTTTCCCTTCCCAGACCCCTTAGCCCCTGGGTCTAAGTTATGAAGTATCTTCTAATTCCCCTGTCCTGGACAGTTGTATATACCCACACAAACCTTGTCCCCAGAGACTCTGGTCATCTCTCCAGGGGCATAAATACCACCACCCCCACATACACACGCATACTCCATTAAATTGAACCAGTTCTCTGAAGCTATTCCCCAATGTGTGTGTTCTTTCCTGATCACACACTGCCAACCAAAATCTTGCCTGCACCTACTTGACCCAGCTAAGCCTACCCCATGGTAGACATGGGCCAGTAGAACAAGGGGGCTATATTTCAACCCCAGCAAGCAGCAGAACTAGGCAGCTTCTGCCATGTGGTTCTGGCTCTAGAGTTGAGAATAGAAGAAAGAAGTTATGGAATTTCCCTTCACTACTAAGGAGAGCTGCTAAGGCATAAGGCAGGGGTTCCCCTGCAGGGAGACCCAGAAAGACCATTGTGTGTAATTGTGAAAGTGGAGCCTATTTTGCCTTGGAGACCTCAAGAGGGTAGAGATTCTTGATCATGCAATACCTGCCAAGAAATGCTCCTAACAGGAAGTGAAAACCAGCCCAAGAGAAAGAATTGTGTTGCAGTCAACAAAGCTGAAAATAGTGGGAGCAATGAGATGCAGAGTTTGGAGTTCTCCCGACTATTTTTCAGCCTTTCTTTGGTCTAGCATTTCCGCATTATCCAGTGTTTCCTCCATTTTGGAATGGTAATGTATATCCTGAGTCATTGCATGTTGGAAGTATGTGATCTGAATTTTTTTTCTTTGATTTTATAGTGGATTATAGTTAAAAGATTGCATGAATATCAGAAGACAGTTTGAACTTTGCACTTTTAAGCAGGGTTGAAACTGTTATAGGCTATGGGTAGAGTTGAGGTTGAACTGAATGCAGTATTATGGTATGGTTACAAGCCTATGGGGGGACAGGGAGTGGAATGTGATGACTTAGATAGGAATGACTCCATAGATTCAAGATTCAAGTGTTTGAATCTTGGCCATAGGGAATGGCATTATTATTAGGTGTGGTCTTGTTGGAGAAAGTCACTGTAGAGGCAAGCTTTAAGGTTTTATATGCTCAAGCTATGCCCACTATGGCACAAAGTCTCTTACTGCTGCCTGTGGATCAAGATATAGGTCTCTCTGTTCCTCCAGCACCATGTCTGCCTGCATACTTCCATATTTCCTGCCATGATGATAATGGATAAAACCGCTCCAATTAAACTATATATATATATATATGAGTTGAGTTGTTGTGGTCATGGTGTCTCTTCATAGCAATAAAATGCTAAGAGAGTTGGTTTTCATTAGAGATCTTCAGCTCTAAGGAGCCAGGGGTGGTGGGAACATAGATAAAGGGCCAAGATTATAAGAAACAATGAGGGTGGTCCTTCCAGCTGCCATTTACACCCAAGAGCTGGAGCTGTTCTGTAACCATCTATGCATGGTTCCTGCCAGGGAAAAGTTAGTCTCCAAGGAGTGCTCTGACTCCTGGGCTCAGAGGTAAGATCTCCAGTTTTTCTCTAGTGACTGTCTAAGGCAAGACCAGCCAGGAGTGCACATTGTACAGGAGCTGTGGAGCAGCTGGGACAGGGTCATTCTGATTACCTTCTGCATCCAGAAGCTGGGGCTGTTCCACAGCCCTCTGTGTAAGGGTCCTTCCAGGGGAGAGCTGGTCTCCTAGGAGTGCTGACACAGGCTTACAAGCTCACAGGAGGGACAAGCTCGAGCCAGAGAAAGCAAAACCAACTAACACCAAAGATAACCAGATGCTGAAAGGCAAGCACAAGAACCTTACCAACAGAAAGCAAGACTACATGGCATCATCAGAACCCAGTTCTCCCACAATAGAAAGTCATGGATACCCCAACACACCAGAAAAGCAAGACTTGAATTTAAAATCACATCTCATGATGTTGATAGAGGACTTTAAGAAGGACATAAATAACTCCCTTAAAGAAATACAGGAGAACACAGGTAAACAGCTAGAAGTCCTTAAAGAGAAAACACAAAAATCTTTTAAAGAATTACAGGAAAACACAACCAAACAGGAAAAGGAATTGAACACAACCATCTAGTATCTAAAAATGGAAATAGAAACAATAAAGAAATCACAAAGGGAGACAAATCTGGAGATAGAAGTCCTAGGAAAGATTTCAGGAGACATAGATGCAAATTTCACCAACAGAATAGAAGAGATAGAAGAGAGAATCTCCGGTGCAGAAGATACCATAGAAAACATTGACACAACAATCAAAGAAAATGCAAAATGCAAAAAGCTCCTAACTCAAAACATCCAGGAAATACAGGACACAATGAGAAGACCAAACCTAAGGTTAGTGGGTATAGAAGTGAATGAAGATTCCCAACTTAAAGTGCCAGTAAATATCTTCAGCACAATTATAGAAAACTTCCCTAACCTAGAGAAAGAGATGCCTGTGAACTTACAAGAAGCCTACAGAACTCCAAATAGATTGGACCAGAAAAGGAATTACTCCCATCACATAACAATCAAAACAAAGAAAGAATATTAAAAGCAGTAAGACGAAAAGGTCAAGTAACATATGAAGGCAGGCCTATCAGAATTACACCAGACTTTTCACCAGAGACTATAAAAGACAGAAGATCTGGGCAGATGTCATACAGACCCCAAGAGAGCACAAATGTCAGTCCAGGCTACTATACCCAGCAAAACTCTCAAATAACATAGATAGAGAAACCAAGGTATTTCATGACAAAAACAAATTTACACAACATCTTTCCACAAATCTAGCCCTTCAAAGGAGAATAAAGGGAAAACTCCAGCACAAGGAGGGAAACTACATTCTAGAAATAGCAAGAAAATAATCTTCTTTTAACAAACCAAAAAGAAAATAGTCACATAAACATAATTCCACATCTAACAACAAAAGTAACAGAAGAAACAATAGCTTTTCCTTAATATCTCTTAATATCAATGGACTCAATTCCCCCAATAAAAAGGCATAGACTATCTGACTGGATATGTAAACAAGACCTAACATTTTGCTGCATATAGAAAACCCACCTCAGTGACAAAGACAGACACTACCTTAAAGTAAAGGGCTAGAAAACAATTTTCCAAGCAAATGATCCCAAGAAACAAGCTGGAGTAGCCATTCTAGTATCAAATAAAATCGAATTTCAACCTAAAATTATCAAAAAAGATAAGGAGGGACACTTCATACTCATCAAAGGTAAAATCTACCAAGATGAGCTCTCAATTCTGAACATCTATGCCCCAAATTCAAGGGCACCCACATTCATAAAACAAACTTTGCTGAGGTTCAAAGCACACATTGCACCTCACACAATAATAGTGGAAAAGTTCAACACCCCACTCCCATCAATGGATAGGTCATCGAAACAGAAACTAAACAGAGACACAGTGAAACTAACAGAAGTTATGAACCAAATGGATATAACAGGTATCTATAGAACATTTCATCCTAAATCAAAAGAATATACCTTCTTCTCAGCACCTCACGGTACCTTCTCCAAAACTGACCATATAATCAGTCACAAAACAGGCCTCATGAGATACAAGAAGATTGAAATAATCCCATGCATCCTATCAGATCATCAAGACTAAGGCTGGTCTTCAATGACAACATAAACAATAGAAAGCCCACATACATGTGGAAGCTGAACAACGCTCTACTCAATGATAACTTGGTCAAGAAAGAAATAAAGAAAATCAATATACAGCAAACCAGTAGCTAACATCAAACTAAATGCAGAAAAACTTGAAGCAGCCCCACTAAAATCAGGGACTAGGCAAGGCTGTCCTAGCCAGAGCAATTAGATAACAAAAGGAGGTCAAAGGGATACAAATTGGAAAGGAAGAAGACAAAATATCACTATTTGCATATGATATGATAGTATACTTACTTAAGTGACCCCCAAAATTCCACCAGAGAACTCCTAAACCTGATAAACAACTTCAGCAAAGAGGTTGGATATAAAATTAACTTAAAAAAAAAAATCAGTGGCCTTTCTCTACTCAAAGGATAAACAGGCTGAGAAAGAAATTAGGGAAACAACACCTGACCTCAAGCTGTACTATAGAGCAATTGTGGTTAAAAAAAAAGAAAACAAACAAACAAACTGTATGGTATTTGTACAGTAACAGGCAGGAAGATCAATGGAACAGAATTGAAGACCCAGAAATGAACCCACACCTGTGGTCACTTGATCTTTGATAAAGAAGCTAAAACCATCCAGTGGAAAAAAGACAGCATTTTCAACAAATGGTGCTGGTCAGGGATGGTGATTTCCCTGGAAGTTTTTTTATTGTTGAGAATAGTTTTCACTACCCTGGGTTTTTTGTTATTCCAAATAAATTTCAGAATTGCTCTTTCTAACTCTATGAAGAATTGAGTTGGAATTTTGATGGAGATTGCATTGAATCTGTAGATTGCTTTCGGCAAGATGAACATTTTTACTATGTTAATCCTGCCAATTCATGAGCATGGGTGATCTTTCCATATTCTGCAGTCTTCTTTCTCAGAGATTTGAAGTTCTTGTCATACAGATCTTTCACTTGTTTGGTTTAGAGTCACACCAAGATATTTTATATTATTTGTGACTACTGTGAAAGGTGCCCCAGTATAGGGGAATGCCAGGACAGGGAAGCAGGAGTAGGTGTGTTAGTGAACAGGGGATAGGAAAGTTTTTGGAGGGGAAGGGGATAACATTTGAAATGTAAATAAAGAAAATATCTAATTAAAAAAAAAGAAACAATGAGGACCTTACAGTCTGTTGATTCCATATTCCCCTATGCATCAAGTGTTATCATCTTATATGATCATCTCAATGTGCATGTAAGCACTACTTTACATATTTAAAAAAACTTGTTGCACTTGCTTATTTTAGAGGGATGGTGTGTGCCACAGTGTACATTCACAGTCAGGACAGCTTTCAGGTGTTGGTTCCCTCCCCTGTATGGCTTCTATGGATGGAAATCTGGCTGACAGCCTAGCTGTAGGCACCCTCACTGGCTGAGGCATCTCACTGGTCCTGTTTTAAAGCTCAGAATTTGAGTTCTTGCTTTAGATCATAAATTCATATTTGACTCAGACACCAGACTTTCACTTTTGACACTTGGGATGGCTAACCTACATTGTCAAGTTGAGAGGAGCAGGACACATTGCAGACGTTAGTAAGGCACACTCCTGGAAGTATGTCAGGAAGGGCCTTTTCCAGAGAGGATTAACTAAGGAAGAGGGGAGAAGATGTGCCCCAGATTTGGGAAGCAACATTCAATAAACCTGGAGCCTAAGTGGAAAGAGAATGTTTACCAGACTGAGTGTACTTTCTACTTCCTGACTACCCTGGGATGAGCTGCTTTGCTCAACCACATGCTCCCTGCCATAGACTGGAACCTATAAAGGATGAACTGAAGGGCTTGAGAGATTGCTCCATAGTTAAGAGCATTTACTGCTCTTGCAGAGGACCTGAGTTCAGTTCCCAGAATTCCCATTGGGCAACTCACAACTGTCTGTGACTCCAGCTGCAAGAGCCTCTTCTGGCCTCCACAAACACCTGCACTCACATGTGCACATTCATATTCACACACACACACACACACACACACACACACACACACACACACACTTTAAAAATATTTTTAAAAACAAAAATAGAACAAATCTTAAAACAATGAGACAAAATAAATGTTTCCTCCTCTAAGTGGTCTGCTGGGGCATCACGTGGTTTGGAAGCTAGCTAACCCAACAGTGGAACATGGCCAGCCTGGCAAGCACTTCTTGCATCTTAAGAACAAAACAAAACAAAACAACAACAAAAACTTCATAGGCATCCTTGCTATGGTTCCGTATCTTCTTGTGGACTTAGGATAATTTTGTGTTTCTTTTGTTGAATGAAAAAACATGCCTAGTCTAGTATATATCATTTTTTTCTGAGTTCTTTCTGCCACTGGAGATATCACTTCTAAGGGATGTCTATATTTTTAAATATAGCAACCAAAACAGATATAGTCTCAGGCTGGTGTTGCAAACTCTATGCTTTTTCATTGTCACTGTTTCCTTTCTGCCTGGTCATTGTTCCCTAACACTTGTCCTCGGGTAAACCATGCTGCTCCCTGACTTCCCATATGGCTCATGTTATCTTCCTCATGTTGAACACTTGGAATGGCTCACTTCCTTACTCGCCCATTTACACAGTGCTTCTCCTGTTTGCCTTCAGAGCAAAATGTAGAACTCTCAGCTCCTCCTGCACCATGCCTGCCTGGATGCTGCCATGGTACTGCCTTGATGACAATGGACTGGACTTCTGTACCTGTAAGCCAGCCCCAATTAAATGTTGTCCTTAAAAGAGGTGCCTTGGTCATAATGTCTGTTCACAGCAGTAAAACCCTAACTAAAACAGGTAGGTAAGAGCTGCTAAGAGAGGGGACATCATTTTTCTTCAGTGGTGTACCCACTGGTAAGCTGCCCACGCTACAGTTATATACATGAAAACAATTTTACTTAAACTTAATGAACTATTTTTAAAAGTGGGAGGGATGGAGGGAAGGAGGAGATGATGGAACTATATTTTAATTTTTAAACAGGAAATGAAAATAGGAGGGAGTATGTTGGGAAGAAGGGTTTTAGGGGGAGTGATGGGGTTCAGAGAGGGGGTCTGGTGAAAGAATATGGTCAAAATACATCATATTCAATATGAACTTGTCTAAATCAAATTAAAATGTTAAAGAGAAGAAGCTTCCTGTGATTTTATGATTAATATACAAAGCTTAGGTCTGTCTCAAGAGGGTTCTCAGTTTTGAGGCATCTTGGTTGTTGGAGAATGACTAGCTTGTTCTGTGAGGTGCTTGGAGGAGCAACATAGACACACCAACTTCTCTCTCAGGCATGACTAGTGTGCTCATGACCCAAAGAACAGGATAAAGAGTGCTCCCAGAATGAGAAGGAGTGTTTCCAACCTGAGTTTGATTCCAGCCAGCAGTACCTCCTGGTTTAAAGAAAGGAATGATAAGGCTCTCTGGGATTTAGAACGATGGGATTATGGATATATATATGGGAAAGGGCCATTTCTGTGGCTCTATGGCGTTCATACTTCAATTATGGACTCCTAGAACAAGGTGATCCTCTCTCCTTCTCTCTCTCTCTCTCTCCCCCCCCCCAGCCCCTCTGTGTGTGTGTGTGTGTGTGGGGGGGGGGGCCTGAGATTAATTCTGGTGTCTTCTTCAATCTCCTCACCTTATTTTTTGGGGACAGAAACTCTTACTGAACCTAGATCGATTTGGCTAGATTGTCTGACCAGAGAACTCCAGCAACCCAAGGAGGTATTTCTGAATCAATAGAGAGATAGAGGTGACTTTACTCACACTCAAGGGACATTTGGTAATGTCTGGAAACAATTTCTATTGTCAGGATGGGGCTAATGAGCTACTGATGGTATCTAGTGGACAAAGGATACTGCTGAACACCCTACAGTGGAGAGGGTTTACGTTGCACTGGAGGTCTCTAGCCCTCCATATCCTGTGTGCTGAATTTGAGAAAAACCCTGATTAATGCCAAGATGAAAAGTCAGACTTCAGGCTCCTTGCTGATCAGGCTGGAGTTCAGGGCCAAAATCCAGTAACAATAAGAAGAAAAATAAACAAAATGAAACCAAACCCTGGGAACATGAGCTGAGGGCCAGTTGGATGCACCAACTACAAACATTGGCAGAAAGGGAGGATGTGTCTCCATGCTAACATCTCCCATACATCTGCTAGTGCCAGTAACTTGGCCATAGCAGATGACTCCAGAGACTATTCAGAGAAAGGAATGCCTGTCTGTGTGAGTGCCTTCCATGGTTACTGCTGGCTAAGAGAGGGTCAATATAAGTAACTGAAAATGACTCTCTAGTACTGCCTATGTAATCTGAGGATAGAGTACAATCTCATGCATATTTATATCCTCCGTAATGTGGAACCCACTGTTCTATAGTTCTCCAATTAGTGCATATTAATTGACCTACTGATGGATGATGTCCTTAATTGGCCATGTCATTCACGTCCATCTCGACTCAGCATGGCCAGGACAACTTGGACATGTTTCAGCTTACTGAGGAATGATCTCCCAGTGAGGACCCAAGCAATCACACCACCACTGGACTTGGACTCAACTCAGAATCTAAATAGCAATAAAACAAGCACGCTCCAACCCTGCGTGGAACAAGTGCTGTAATCAGCTTACCGGTGGTGGCTTGGCCCCCATGAGGAATGATAGTGATAGGTAGCCACTGTGGTGATGAATCACAGAACAGCTTCATATAGACAAAGCACCCCACCAGCCTCTGGAGAAATTAATGCACCTTAATTTTGAATCAGAGGCTAATTTGAAGTCAGCTATTTTACATAGCTAGTTGAAGCTTCTTCCCTTCCGGGGTTATTTCTTCCCCCTCTACATGCTGTGATCTGGCTCTGGCAGCTATATATCGAAACTCAACACTCTGCAAATCAGATGCTGAAATATGAAGAGGGGGCGTGGGCTGCATCCTAACTTCTCCATTAATGCCTAGCTTTGTGCTTTTTCTATAGAGCCTCGATTCATGCTCATTTTCAAAACTGCCATTAGTGAGTCTGGGAAACTGTTACGTCCTCCCAAGATGACTTCCTGGTAGCAGAGAAACCTAAAAGTCAGAAAGACTGCATGAACCAAAGCAAATTATTGTTCAGTGGTAGGAATAGAGAAAACCTCTCTGGTGGTTTGATTGAGGGATGTCCCATAGGTTCGGATTTTGAACACTGGATCCCCAGCTGGTGGATCCCCAGCTGGAGGTTTAGAGGTGTGGTCTTGCTGGAGGAAGTGTGTCATGGGGACAGACTGAGAGTTTACAACTTTACCCCATCTGTAATTACCTCCCTCTGCTTCAGCTTGCAGTTAAGATGGGATCACTGTGCTTCCAGCAGCTTCCACCATCAGCTGCTTGCCGCCATGCTTCCTGACACGATGGGTCAAAGTAAATTCCTTCCATGAGTCCCCTTTGATCATGATGGAGCTGAGAGCCAGTTCCTCACAGGTCCAATGAATCCCAAGAGGTACTGGTGACACAGAAGGTCTTCTAAGTTTCTGATGGTCTTTATTGCTATGGCGACTTCTCTTCTAGCACATGTTAATGGTTGGGTGGGAACCATTAACTCCTTACTTAAGACTTTCCCTCCCTCCCTCCCTCCCTCCCTCCCTCCGTAGGCTCCTGTGTTTGTAAGTTGGTCCCTAGCACTGTATTGGAGGGTGTGGAAAGACCTGGAGCTTGCAGATAGAAGAAGACCACTGGGTGTGAGCCTTGTGGTTCTAGCTTAGGTCCACTTCCTGCCTGTGCTCTGCTTTCTGGTTGGAGAGGCAACGTGACCCACAGCCTGTCACGTCTTCACTGCCAGGACAGACTGTTTCCCCTTCTAAGTGCCACCCTGTGTCTGGAAACTCGAAGCACCGTTTCTAGGCTGGGTTAAGCAACAATTTATTTGTTAACACGTGCTCAGGTTGCCTGTCAGGTATTTGGTCATAGAAGTGAGAACAGCAGCATGTTTGCAAAAGACATTGATGCGGCTTGGTACTGTGATGAAAAGCAACAAAGCTAGTTCCAGAGCTGGAGTAAGACTTATTGTAACTTCGGGCATCTTAATGAGACTTCCGTCTCCTGGATAGGAATAAAACATGTCAGAGAGGATATGACTGACTGAACTGGGGCTCTGTACCATGAAGGAAAAAAGAAAACAAGGCCAAGAGCCTTTTCTCACCCTCCAGCAAATATACAAAAAGGACCAGTAATTTTGACTTTTGGAACACTGGGTTGACCTAAAACTACAAGTTACTTGTGTATTTGGGGGTGGGGAGTCAACCATAGGTATACAGAAGGGGGAGGGGGTGAACTGAGAGGCAGATTCACAGAGTGGCTGCTTTCCCCAAGTACGGAATGCTACAAGATTAGAATGCGTCTAAACCAACTAAGAATTAGAAAGCACTGTTGTGCTTCTGTTGTAAGTGGCCAGCAAACAGTACTAGCTAAAAAAAAATGACAAAGATTTATTTGTGCCCTCCTTCTGTGACTCTTCATCGTGGGATGTTGTTTGTTTTCATGTCAGAAACAACAACAAATTAGGCACAATTCAGGGCACAGTGCCACCTACCTCTAATCCAAGCACTTGGGAAGCTGAGGCAGGAGGATCACAAGTTCAAAAACAGCCTGGGCTATACAGCAAGACAAGCCAGAAAAATAAACCAAGGAAATACAGGAAAACTTATCTCCTTGTTCTGAAAGTAGCACCTCTCCTCAACCTGCTAGTCACACGGCTACATCTGACTTCAAATGGGAGGGAAAGTCTTTCTTCCATGTTTCTAGAGAGTTTGTAAGCTGATTCTGCGTGATTAGCATTACTAACTTCATGAAACACATGAATAAAAAGAAAGTCAAGGAATGATGTATTTAATTTCTTTGTTGCTAATCATAGACTGAAAACTCAATAAGCCGCTTAGTGCCCACCCCCACGTGGTCCTTCAGCCTAACTGGTTGGAAATCGCCTAGTAGACGTGCCTCTTGGGAATGTCTGTGAGGATGTTCCCAGAGAGATTTAACTGAAGAGGGAAGACCCACATTGAATGTGGGTAGTACTGTGTCTTGGACTGGATCAAAGATGGGAAGATGGAAGTCAGCAGAGCCAGGACTCCTGGTCTGCAGAGACATGAGCATGTCCTCAGTCATCTTTGCAAGCTGCTCTGCCCCACCGCCCGCCCCACTATGAAGGACTACAGTCCCTGAATCATGAACCCAGATAAACCTCTCCTCTTTACATTTCCTCTGGTCACCACACTGAACAAAGTAACTAATACAATCTTCACTGCTGCCATGGGTGGAAAGCTTGCAGATAGTCTAGGTGGGTTTTCGAGGCGGCAAAAGCAAACCTTTGGGATACATCCCTGATGTAATGCTCACTTTGATTTTCTACTCATGTGCTAGGGGGAGCAAAGTTCTAAGTGGTATGCAGCAGTTTCCATGGTAGCACACTTGACCTACTAGTAACACTGCACATACTAGGTGTGCTATTCTGTGCCCTGTAATTAGAAGTGCTGTTTCCAGACTGGGGAAACAGTATCGGAATACTTACTTATAGCTTGTAATATTAGCTCCTCAGTCAGGAGCTGTGCCACACAACGGTGAACTGGTTTCCTTTTGGCTGCAGTCATAACCAATCATCAATATCAGCTATGTATTTTCTTGCTTTCTGTAGTCTAGAAGTTTGAACTCCCAGGCATCGGCAGGGCTGTGCTCCCCCTAGAGGCTCTAGGAAAAATCCACTCCTCCCTCTTTCCAGCTCTCATCTTAGTCCTGTTTTCCATATTGCCTCTTCCTCTCCTGTGTGGCTTCTCCTCACATGGCTGTCCTCAAACTTCCCCTGCCTCTCTCATATAAGGTGGCTAGTGATTGAATTTATCTTTAACCAGATAATAAAGATAAACTTCTCTTGAGATCCTTAACTTGGTTACTGAGGTGTCCCAGTAGGCAAAGGTGCTTGCTACTAAGTCTGATGACCTGAGTTCCATCCCCAGGACCCATATGGTGGAAGATGACAACTGATTCCTGCAAACTATCTTCTATACTCTCCCACATAAACATCCTCCTACATAAAATTAATAAATAAAAGGCATTAAAATTTTAGAGATGCTTAGGTTAGGGGCTGGTGAGATGGCTCAGCAGTTAAGAGCACTTGCTGTTCTTCCAGAGGACCCAAGTTCAGTTCTCAGCCCTAATAGTAGGAGGATCCCAACCATCTATCTCTAGATGGTTCAGCTCCCTATCCAATGCTTCTGGCCTTCTTGGGTACTTGCAATCACCTGCACATACCCACATGTAGAGACACACCTATACATAATTTAAAATGATAAAAATATGTATTTACAAAAGAGGCTTAGCTTAGTCACATCTTTGGCCACATAAAATAACATTCACTGGCTGCAAGGATTAAAATGCAGATACATCCTTTGGGAGATGTACTATGTAGGCTATAGTCAGCTGAGAAAATTGAATCTTAATTGAGAAAATGCCTCCACAAGATTGGGTTTGTAGGCAAACCTGTAGAACATGTTCTGAATTAACGACTGATGAGGAAGGTCCTAGCCCTTTGTTGATTGTACACTCCCGGGGTTAGTGGCCCTTGGTCCTATAAGAAAGCAGGCTAAGCAAGCTGTGAAGGGCAAGCCAGTAAGTAGAACTCTTCCATAATCCCTGCATCCGCTCCTGCCTCCAGGTTCCTTGCCCTGTTTGAGTTCCTGTCCTGACTTCCTTCAATAATGAACAATGATATGGAAGTATAAGCCAAACAAACTCTCCCCGGGTTGCTTTGGTCATGGTGCTTCATTGCAGCAATATAAACCCTAAGTAGGACAGAAGACCATCAGCCTAGGTGTGATACCCTAGGAAAACCCAGAAGGAAGGACTGTTCAGAGAACCTGACCCTCAAAATATGTTCTTCAGATATGCCTGAAGCATTGACTAGCTATCAGGCTGTAACTGAAGGGTGAGACCCAGATAGCTTGGTCCAAAGACAATGTGAGAAGGTGGGAAACTCAGAGGAGACATGTCAAGGGTCAGTGACTCAAGGAAGCAGTTTGGAGTTCAAGGTTTCCAACTTAATCCTTGCTTTTAAAAAAGTAAATTGGAAGAACAGAGAGGAATTGAAAGCCTCCATTGGGGAAGTGGCTACAGATCAAATTTCCAAACTTGTTCTTCCAACCTTGACCTGGAGGAAGTGTCTTGCTTGTTCTGACACTGGAGGGGACATGCTGGCTTGGTGTCATCTAGACACAAAGGTTTCTGAGGGAGTGTTGGGACCCAGTGGATCACCTTAAGGCTTGTAATGAGACCCCACTTCCTTACTTCTACATTCTCACTGCAGAGGCCATGTGACCACCCCAGCTTGTGGTACCCCTTCTTCCATCAGCATAGCTGATATTGTGACCAAGCCTTGAGAAGCCGCGCCCGGCGGCATCTGTTGTCTTGTTAATTAGGCTTGAGATAGCCCGGTGGCCCTGCAGCCTGCTTCTGTGTGTTCCCCAGGACCTCGGCTCCGCCCAGCCCACCTACGACCAGCCCACCTGCGCAAACCTGCGAGATCTCACGATACTTCAGGCTTCCCGCCAAACTCCAGACGCCTGCGCAGAAGACTGGGGGCGGGCCTTCCTTCTTTTTCCCCAAGTACTTGTCCTCCATTAAACAGTCGCTTTGAGCAGCAGCAACCATGTAGCCTTGGCGATCTTTCTTTCCCCATCTCCCTTAGTCTCATTACAGCTTCGGGCCATTCTTCCAGGGAAACCCGGTCTATCGCAGGCAGGCGGTGGGCCCCCACTCCAGCTGACCCTGTCCCTGTGCACATCTGCATTTGTAACTAAGTAACCTCCATTTCTGAGCATAGCACTGGTGATTGGAGATGAGGTTTAGTTGAGACCTGGCTCAGACATCTCTGCTCAGGTCTTACTGGGGTTCTTGGCAACATTTCCCATTGATGTGGATTTTTCTACCCCGTCTCTTGCCTCCCTCCCGCACTCCACGCCCTAGATGGAGACAAGGACAGGAGCCTGCGGCAGTGAAGCTTTGCTGCACACCCACAACTGCCCAGGAGTTATCTTAGGTCCACAAATGAAAAGCACACAGTTAGCTTATTTTTAAAAATGCTTTGGCCATCTCAAAGGCTGGGCATTCCTAAACCTTCCCCTGTTACTCCAGACCCAATCAGGAAGGTGGCCGGTGCCCACTTAGCTGAAATCTCACGTGGCTGGTAGGCTTTATCTCCTGCTGCAACTGCTGCTACTGCATCCCGTCCTTCTTCCCCGAATCACGGTGATTCTCCCATTCCTCTCCATGTTCTACTCTCACAATTCTAAGTGTCCTACCCCATGACCAACCATTGGCCATTGACATCTTTATTGATTGATTAAAAACCATCTGGGGACAAGGACCTTCAGCTTCTGGACATGCAGATTCTTGATTAAATCAAAGCATTAGAACCAATCTCCAAGAGGAGCCTTTTGTTCCCAGGCTACAATTACTCACCTGCCCTTTACCAAGTGCCCTTCCACTGGGGAGAATGTACATTGGAGAGCTGGCACTATTTTCTCTTTTGTCTCTTTGATTAACAGTCACAGTAAAGGGACAAATGTTTAATTGCTTGGCTGCTGATCTGATTGGATATTAGTCAGGTTCTCTAAAGAAACAAAACTGACTGGATGTGTGTGTGTGTGTGTGTGTGTGTGTGTATAATCTCATTAAATCAGCTTATGTTGAAATGCTAACAACAGCTGAGTCTCCCCTTAGAAGCTAAAAACCTACTAGTTGTTTGAACATGAGGTTGGGTGCCTCTGTAGTTAGAGTTATCTCTGTAGTTATAGCTATATGGCTGCTTCTTATAAGGGAGCTACAGTCTATAAAGAGGGGTTCCCCAGGAGTCCTAGTGTGTCACCAAAGCCTTGAAGGGTTTCTGGGAGAGCCACTGGTCCTCAAGTCAAAAGTGGAAGCTGGAAATGCTGGTTCTGGTAGCATCAAAGGAATCCTCAGTGGGGACGGGGGTGGAGTAAATGAGCTCACTGGCAAAGGGGAAGGCCTAAAAAGCAAACAGAAAACCATCTCGCCCTGCCATACCCTCTTCAACCTGGCTCCTGCCAGGAGGTGCTCCTGAATATGGGGTGAGTCTTCTCACACCAGTTTAAGATGATTGGGAAGTTCCTCAGCTGCAGCGCCCTACTAGGTGATTCTGGTTAAGGGCAACTTGATATCAAAACCAGCCATCAGAGCCTCCTAACATCTGGCAGCTCTCCCCATCTGGCAGATGTCATGTAAATGATCCAGCTTTCAAGAAAAACAATGAGGCATGTGGAAAAACATGAGAAGGATGCCTCCACTTAACATGAAAAAGGAGGAGTAGCAGGAAGAAGAGGAAAAGAAAACACAAACTAATGTCTATGGTTAGCAGACACACTAAGGCAGCCATTATACATACATTCAAGGATTTAGAGGAAAATATACTCATAAGAGTCAACAAGGGCTCCTGTCTAAAGGAAATACAGGGACAAAGAGTGGAGCAGAGACTGAAGGAAAGGCCATCCAAAGGCTGCCCCACCTGGGGATTCATTCCACATGCAGACACCAAACCCAGTCACTATTGTGGATGCCAAGAAGTGCTTGCTGTCAGGAGCCTGCAATAGCTGTCTCCTGAGAGGCTCTGCCAGATCCTGACAAATAGAGACGATGCTCCCAGCCAACCACTGGACTGAGCATGGGATCCCCAGTAGAGGAGTTAGAGAAAGGACTGAAGGAGCTAAAGGGGTTTGCAACCCCATAGGAGGAACTACAATATCAACCAACCAGACCCCATGCCCACCCCCAGAGCTCCCAGGGACTAAACCGCCAACCAAAGAATACACATGGAGGGACCCATAGCTCCAGTTGTATATGTAGCAGAGGATGGCATTGTCTGGCACCAATCGGAGGAGAGGCCCTTGGTCCTATGATTCTCCAGTGAAGGGGAGTGCCAAGGCATTAAGGTGGAAGTGGGTGGGTAGGAGGGTGGCATCTTCATAAAAGCAGGGGGAGGGGATGGAAGAGGGGGGAGGTTCCAGAGGAGAACCCTGGAAAAGGGATAACATTTGAAATGTAAATACATAAAGTATCCAATAAAAAAGAAAGAAATAAAAAGAGTCAACAAATAAGGAATTCTGGTAGAAAACAGACACTGTATCAAAGTACCAACTATGAATGCTAACACTGAAAAATAAAACTATTGAAGTTAAAACAATCATTGAAAATGTGTGGTCAGTTTGAAGTCTGACTGGTGGAAGTTATCTAATTAAAGGTAGTCATCCAATGAGAAGGACAGAGGGAAGAAGAAAGTGCTAAAGAGATGGCTCAGTAGCTAAGAGTATTTGCTGCTCTTCCACAGAACTCAAGTTCATTCCCAGAACCCATCTTGAGTAATTCACAAACAACTGTAACTCCAGCTCCAGAAGAGCCAATGTTTGGCCTCCATGGACATTGCACACACACACACATTCATTCTCTCTCTCTCTCTCTCTCTCTCTGTCAAACACACACACACACACACACACACACACACACACACACACACACTGCTTAAGAGATCTGCTGCCCTTGCAGAGGACCCAGGTTTGACCCTACCATGAGTCCATAACTCCATCTCTAGGGAATCTGGCTCTCTCTTCTGGCCTCTGTAGGCACAAAAGCATGGTGCATTTACATACACACAGGCAAAATACTCATACACAGAAAACAAAAGTAAATAAATAGTTTCAAAAAAACCCTTAAGTCACTCAGAGAGTACTGAAACCATTTATTAAGCAATTTTCTATAATATAATAATAGAAATTCTACTGAAGAAAAAAAGAATGGAGTACAAAATGTATTTATAGAGACAATGAATGAATTTTTCTGAATGGCATTGTAGAGATCCAAAATGTAGCACATGCTAGTAGAAAATGCAAAAGAAAAAAAAATAATTACATCACTACACATAACAATCAAGCTGACAAGATCTAAAAGCCCAAAGGAAGATTTAAAAGCAGGCAGAGAAAAATCACGCAGTATAGATGGAGAGAATGGTCACAAACCATGACTGGTCTCTTACTAGAACAACTGAGGAGGGAAAAGAGCAGCCAGCTGTGACTCATGGCTCAGACGCAGGATACACTGTAGCTAATAGTCAGAAAGCTGCTTTAATTACCCCCCACAGACTGTAATGACAGAGATTAAGAGCCAGTCGAGTACACATTATGCTATTACGCAGGCAGTGGGCAGCCTCTGAAAGGTGGGTGGACAATAAGATGCCAGGTTGGAGAGGGACATAGTGACTCAGGCCATTTCTGTGTAGGCAAATCTAAGGAAGACGTTGTCTAGGAGATGTCAGATGGGAGAGTCAGCTCAGAAGTGTTAGTGATGGAAGAAAAGTTATGACGACGATAATGGCTGTGTATGGCCCTGATGTGCCCAAGCCATCCAGCCTCCTTTAATAGTTAAATAAAATTGCTTAAATCCCTGGTGCATTCCAGCCCCAGACACATGACTACATGGTCACCTCTGTCTGCCTCTGCCTGCCTGCCTTCCTGTCTTCCTGTCTTCTCTGTTTCTTTGTTTATCTCTCCTGTACACATTTGAGTGTGCTTGTGAGCACACACATGTGCGCATGAGTGAACACTCACTCTACTTATTGGTATTATTTGCCATCTGATCTCTGACAGTCATCATCTCACTTCTTCTTTTTCTTTTTTTCTTTTTTTTTCTCCACTTCAGGGGTAGAACCAATTACTTTCTACTCATTCCCTGAAGTGCTAGTAACTCAAGGTTACTGTAAGAGAGAGCTGTGCCCAAGATAATAGAGAATAAATTCTATATAGCGTGTTGAGGCTGCATGTCAGACAGTGTTCCTGGAGGTTATTAGTCAATTTAATTGAACAGGGGATTTCCCACTGACTGTTCCTTTCTTAAGCTTCTAATTCTTCTGTGTCGTTTGGGCTATAGGAAGCTGCAGTCTCGGCCTATTGATTCTCTCCTTTCCACTGACTTCCCTCTGGGCACTGCCTAGAGCTGAGGGGTAGTTCCCAAATACCTACTAATTTATAACACGGAATGAATTAAGTCTTTTATTTACATTATTTCTTTGCAAGAGTAACTCAGGAGCATAGCCCCGTATAACAACAACAACAACCACAACACCCACCATTTTTTTTTCCACAAAGAATTCTTCAATCTCTGAACTGTACTTTCCAAGCTAGGGACCTGGGATTACAAATCGGTGAGAGCCCGCATGGAAACTCAGGAGCGCATCAGAATCCTTTAAAGGTAACTGAGTTTAACAAACTCGTCACAAAGGTTGTGGTGGAACTTGGGGTTTATCTGTCACCATCTTGCTGCTGCAACAAAATACACAGCAAAAGCAACTTGAGGAAGGGTGGCCTTGCTTTGACCTACAGTTAGAGTGTACAGTCCACATAGCAGGGAGCCATGGGGGCAGAGAGCCGCAAGCTGGGAGCTGCACGCTGCTGGAAGCTCGCCTTCCGCTTTTGATGTAGTCTGAAGCCCCAGCAGGTAGAAGAGTACCACCTACATGTAGGGTGGGTCTTCTCACCTCAATTAACCTAATCAGATTCGTTCCCATGGTGACAAGGAGTCCTGCCAAGCTGATAATCAAGTCAACCCTCGCACGCAGCAGTAAGAACTACTGCTACTCACTATTCCAAGAGAGCAAGAGCCAGAACTCCAAGCCAGAGCAAGACTCGGTGCTAATGATGTTCGCTGAAGAGGAGAGAGGCCTCCTGTCAGCCCAAAACAAAGTAACATGGGGGATACAGGGCTGGCATGAAAGCAACTTTGTCTCCCACCTTTCCCTCATCTTCATTCACTGGGCTTAGATGTGGACAGCAAAAGGGACCTTCAGAACATCTCAGATGTCAGCACTCCCATTCCTCAGGAGAGACAAACTAGGGCACCTGAAAGGAACCCTTGGCTCAGAAACACTGAGGAGAATCGTTTCCTTGCTGGTTCTTCTAAGAAGTTCCCAACTGTGAGAAATGTAATTCTCAAGGAGATTGTCCGATGAGTTTCCAGGAACGTGACTTGACACGAAGTTGGGCTAGTTTGTACAGAATTGATTCTCTGTTATCCTACCTAAATCTGTTTCTTCTATTTTCAATAAATCTCTCAGAGATATGTTTATACATTTTCACTTTTGAAAGAAAATGTCCAGGGCTGTGGATATAGGGCCATGGTAGAACAGTTGCCTAGTGTGCATGAGGCCTTAGGTCCAATACCTGGCACTACGTAGAAAAAAAATGAAAAGAAAAAAATAAAACTAAGATGTCATAGTCTATATGAAATCTGTAAGACTCAAGAACAAATAACAATAATGTTTCTAGCCAACGTTTTGTCTTAATTAGTGTTTTCTCTCTCTCTCTCTCTCTCTCTCTCTCTCTCTCTCTCTCTCTCTGTGTGTGTGTGTGTGTGTGTTCCTCTTTCTCTGACAACACAAACACTTTTGTGAATTTATAAGAATAAATTTTAGGAGTTGGTACATTTCATTTTAAGTATTTCAAATTGTACCACTCCCAATAAGACAATTTCTGAAATAAGACAGTGTCGTTGTGGAGCTCAGAAATGTCAATATAATATTCAATATGTTCTAAGTCAGGCGTAGTGCCTCAGGCCTGTAATTCCAGCACTCAGGATGCAGGAGGAGGGCCAGCCTGGACTACATACATAATGAATCCCATGCCAGCCTGGGATAAAGTAAATCCCTGTCCCATAAAGCTGTGTGTGTGTGTGTGTGTGTGTGTGTGTGTGTGTGTGTGTGAGAGAGAGAGAGAGAGAGAGAGAGAGAGAGAGATCCACATATTCAAATTTTGTCAGCTATTCTCACAGTCTTCTGTGCTGTTTTAAAATATCTTGGGTTCCATATGGTTTGCATTACATTTGGTTATTATATATCCTTTAGTCTCTGTCTTAGTCAGGGTTTCTATTCCTGCACAAACATTATGACCAAGAAGCAAGTTGGGGAGGAAAGGGTTTATTCAGCTTACACTTCCACATTGCTGTTCATCACCAACAAAGTCAGGACTGGAACTCAAGCAGGTCAGGAAGCAGGAGCTGATGCAGAGTACATGGAGGAATGTTCTTTACTGGCTTGCTTCCCCTGGCTTGCTCAGCTTGTTTTCTTATAGAACCCAAGACTACCAGCCCAAAGATGGTACCACCCACAAGGGGCCCTCCCCCTTGATCACTAATTGAGAAAATGCCCCACAGCTGGATCTCATGGAGGCACTTCCCCAGCTAAAGCTCCTTTCTTGGTGATAACTCCAGCCTGTGTCAAGTTGACACACAAAACCAGCCAGTACAGTCTCCTCTTATCTAAACTGATACTTCTTTACCTTTTATGACATGCTTTCTTTTGAAGACTGTGAGCCACTTGTTTTATATAATTGTCTTCCAATGAATTTTCTTGATTGTTTCCTTATGGTCCAGATTATACATTCTTGGCAGCTGTCTTAGTTTGTCTTCTGTTGCTATGATAAAACATTGACCAAAGCCACCTGGGGACGAGGTGGGAGGAAAGGGTTTATTTGTCTTACACTTCCACCACAGTCTGTCACTGATGGCAGGCATTCAACCAGGAACTGAAGCAGAGACTGCGAAGGAGCGTTGCTTACTAGCTTATTCCACATGGCTCTCCCAGCTTGATTTATTATATAACCCAGGCCCACTTACCCAGCAATCTCCCACATCAATAATTAATCAAAAAAACACCCTCACAGACTTATCCACAGGCTAATATGACAAAGGCAACTCCTCAACTTAGGTTTCCTTTCAAGGTGACTCGACTTTACATCTAGTTGACAAAACCAACCGATATGAAGTCATGTGACTTATTTGCAGTTGAGAACCACTGCCAAATTGCGACCAGCTCTTAATGTTTTGAAAATTTATACTATAAAAGCCACCATTAAATTTTCAGCACTAGCAGATGCGTATCCTATCCATTCCATATGCTGTCTCATTAACTTTCATAACAATACAGTAGTTACGGTTATTATAGCTTCAAAAATGAGGAGACTGGAGCTAAGATAATTCTACTGCCAACAAACAGCACAGATGGGGGTGAACTGCAGACCTGTGCAACTCTCAGATTGATAGCAGAGCCAAGCATCCCAGAAGTCTACGCAAAGGTAATCCAGAAGAAGATGGACAGTGGTTGGTCCAAGCTTGGGGCAGAGCTGGAAGAAGAAAGAAGCTGCAGAGGTCTGGCAGGGCTCCTTCGCTGACCATGGGTACCCAAAGGGGTATGATGTGGTGGGGCAGACAGTCACACTATGAACAGTCCAGGAAGATGGGTGCCATCCAGGTGCTTCATTGGAGTATCTGACGAGGTACTCATTGATTATGGAGTTAGAGCTAGCTGTGCAATGGGTCAACTTCGGAAAGATGGGTAAGCCAAAAGAATAGCTAGTGCAATCAACAGTCAGATAAAAGACGGGGCTGGCTTGTACAAGCTAGTCAATAGGAATGTCTGTAAGGTCTACCCTAGCTAGAAATCAGGCATTTGTTTATGGGATGGAGACCATATTGGTTAACATGGAGCAGCTAGGTTCAGGCAAGTGTCAGAAAAGACATGGGAAGAAGGAGGGTATTGACCAAAAGCTCCATGGCTTTCAGCATCAATGTCAGGTTTAGAGCTACACATGTAATAAATGAGGCTGTCAGGACCTTGGGTGTCAGAAATCTACAAACGTAACATTTGCAGTTCACAAAAGACCTGCTAGCACCTTAGATCTCTGCCAGGGCACAGATGGCCACACTGAATTCAAGACCTGGCTGTTAGGATGGAAATGGACAATTAAGACTGCAACCTGAGGCTCCAGAGTCACTAGAACAAGAATTGCTCAGATTTATGGGTTCCTTCCAACCATCCAGTAATTAGGAGGTTGACGGAGCCATTTCTCAAACACTTATGTTGAATATAACTTAATTCTGTCAGGGTGATTCTCCCTGCCAGCGTTTATCAGCAAGTATCCCTGTGTGTCTTGCATTCTAGTGAAGGAGAAAATAATGAGAGTAAGGTTTGTGTTTTGTTATAAAGATAATAATAGAAACAGAAGTGGTTACTTGTGTATGCTGGAGGGGAACTCCAAGTTTACACGCGTATGTGTGTGTGTGTGTGTGTGTGTGTGTGTGTGTGTGTGTAAATGCCAACACACCTGTGTGGAGATCAGAGAACAACATAAGTGATCTATTCTCTTCTTCCACCATGTAGGTCCCAGAAACTGAACTCAAATCAGCAAGCCCAATGGAGGCACATACCTTTACCGGCTAGCCACCTTAACTGCCTGGAATTTCAATTTTAAATGAGATAGTCAGCATAACTCACTTTACTTTGAAGATGACATTTGACCAAAGTCTTTTTTAAAAATTATTTTGTGTGTGTGTGTGTGTGTGTGTGTGTGTGTGTGTGAGTGCGTGTGTGCGTGCGCGTGCACATGTGCCTGTCTGTATAAGAATCACATACATGCAGTGCACATAGAGGCCAGGAGACAGCATCACACACTCTGGAACTGGAGATGTGTGATTCTGTAGGAAATAAACCCAGGTCCTCTGCCAGAGCATTAGCTGCTCTTAACCACTAACTACCTTTCCTGCCTCCTGACCAAAGTCTTTCATGGAAACTAGTCCCATGGCTTTCTCAGGAAAGAGTGTATGGAAAGAAAATAGCCAATGCAAAAGTCCTAATGTAAGGATGTTATATAAGGTGGGTGTACTGGCTGGTCTTGTGTGTCAATTTGACACAGGCTGGAGTTACCACAGAGAAAGGAGCCTCCCTTGAAGAAATACCTCCATGAGATCCTGCTGTAAAGCATTTTCTCAATTAGTGATCAAGGGTGGGAGGGCCCATTGTGTGTAGTTCCATCCATCGGCTGGAAGTCCTGGTTTCTATAAGAAAGCAAGCTGAGCAAGCCAGTAAGTAGCATCCCTTCATGGCCTCTGCATCAGCTCCTGCTTCCTGACCTGCTTGAGTTCCAGTTCTGACTTCCTTTGGTAATGAACAGCAATGTGGAAAGCAATGTGGAAGTGTAAGCTGAACAAACCCTTTCCTCTCCAATTTGCTTCTTGATCATGATGTTTTGTGTAAGAATAGAAACCCTGACTAAGTTAGTGGTTAGATTAGGAGTAAAGGACCGTGTAAAGGAGAGTGAAGGAACAGTATGTACTAGAAACTTCCATGTCAGTGAAGCTGTATTAGACTGTAGGCCTTTCTTGGTGGTTTGGGACTTGAGGCTCCACCCAACACAGGGATCCACACTATTAGGTCCAGAGTGGGCTGTTGAAAATAAGGGAAGGTTTAGTATGAGGGAGACTTCATAATCCCTCTGGAACTCTCTTACAAGGTGCTCCTTTCTGCCTTGTTGTAACACAGCAAGAAAGTCTGGCTCTTGGCCTTGAACTTCTTTTTTTTTTTTTTTTTTGAAAGGGTAAAAGTTCTTCTTGATTGCACCCAGAGTTAGAATTCAATACATCCAAATATCTAGTACATTTGTTCTACACAATTTACTGTTTCTAAAATAAGGAATATGTTTGTGCCTCCAACTGATTAATGTTACTTCATTCAAATGGTTATGTCTTTTTTTTTATTATTAGATATTTTCTTCATTTACATTTCACATGTTATCCTGAAAGTCCCCTAAACCCTCCCCCATCCCCCGCCCTGCTCTCCTACCCACCCTCTCCCACATATTGGCCCTGGCGTTCTCCTGTACTGGGGAATATAAAGTTTGCATGACCAAGGGGCCTCTTTTCCCAATGATGGCCAACTAGGACTGCTGCAGCCGGGGATCCATCCCATAATCAGCCACCAAACATAGACACTATTGTATGTGCCAGCAAGATAGTGCTGAAAGGGCGCTGATATAGCTGTCTTGTGGGAGGCTATACCAATGCCTGGCAAACACAGAAGTGGATGCTCACAGTCAGCTATTAGATGGAACACAGGGTTCCCAAGGAAGGAGCTAGAGAAAGTACCCAAGGAGCTGAAGGGGTCTTCAACCCTATAGGTGGAAGAATAACATGAACTAGCTAGTACCCCCCAGAGCTCATGTCTCTAGCTGCATATATAGAAGAAGATGGCCTTGAACTTCTTAATCACAGGACTATGAGCCAAAGACATTTCTGTGCATTGTGAATTACATTCTCCAGTATTTTGTTATCACAACATAGTATGGGCCAACTCACACATTAAGCTCTCTCCATAGAAATGCCAGTGCTGTCACCTTTCTTCCCCTCAGACCTGGCAGGATGTGGGAAATGTTCATGTAGCTAATTTCTAATTATCATCTGTGGAGCTCTTATTAAACTGAAGATCTATTTGTGCCCTTGTGATTCACAAACAATAGCTGAATGACATTCTGATGTCTCACTGTTTCCCAGACAGCTGCAGTGTGTTTCTTATTGCTCCGAGCCAAGCTTTGTAGATTAACATTTATTATCCTATAATTCTGACTTCCATCTAAAGTTTTAGATGGATGGACTGGCTCTTCACAGAGGCTCCCGGGTAAGCCTGTGTCTGTTCCCTGATGCCTCACGGGTCCTCTACCTATTGGGTTCTATTTTATTTTATTTTATTTTAGCACCACATGTCTAACATGTCATCTTCTTTCCCTCTTTCTTTCTATGCTTCAGCCACCACCCTGTTACCTATGTTGGGTGTTCCTGTCTCCCTTTTACGTGGATAGTGGTCATGCTGGTGAGTGTTGATTGTCAGCATGAAACATCTTGAGATGCCTAGGAAGAGATAATCTTGGTGAGAGATTACCTATATTAGTCGGGCTTTGGGCATGTCCATGAAAGACTGTCTCTATTAAGTTAAATGATTTGGTAACGCCCTGCCCACTGTGGACAGCACTATTCCCTAGGCAGAGGGTCCTAAACTGTGTAAGAGGGGAGGAAGCAAGCTGAGTGCCAACAGCAAGCATGTGGCATGCCATTTGGCCTTTCCTTTTGACTGTGTGATGTGGCTGGTTGTTTGGAGTCCTGACCTCGACCTTGACTTTCCTACAAAGATGAACTCTAACCTGGGGCTGTGAGGCAAATAAACCCTTCCTCTCCCAAGCTGGTTTTTATTTTTCCATGATGTTTTAGCACAGCAACATGAAACTAAGACAATAGTGATGACATTGGGCTCTGTCAGATAGTCTGGGATTTGACTCAAAATGTTTGTTTGATCATGTCTACAAATCCTTCTTTGTTGGTAAGGAAACATCTCATTGGTTCTGGAGACTAGAATGTAAAGGCCTACAGGAGGCCACTATTCAGCTAGTCAGTTTAGGAAGTGAAGGGGGAAAATAAGAAAGGAGAAACCAAGCAAGGAAAACAGAGGGAAGCACCTGGTGAACAGGAGACCATAGGATCACCCAGATGCTGCCGACGAGCCTTGGAAGCTGCCCAAGGCAGCTGATCTGGAAAAAGCTATTCACAGCAGCTAGCAGCCACAGAGAAACTTCTATCTACAACCACCGAGGCTTTAGACGACTACCCAAAATACCACAGAGAGGCTTAGAATAAGGACTAATTTAGACACTAAGAACCCCATGTGCCTGTAGTCCCAGCACGCAAGAGGCAGAAGCAGGAGGAGCATGAGGTTTTCAAAGCTAGCCTAGACCACATAAGACTGCAAGATACTGTTTGATGGGTTGGGAAAAGGGAGGGAGAGAGGGAGGGAGGGAGAGCCTGCTAGGCGTGTCATAGCAAAGAGCATGTACATGCTAGCTTAAGTAAGAGAAAGTTATATCTCATAAGAGACTACAGGTCCAAGATCAAGGGGTAGCAGGCTTGCCTTCTCCTTCAAGCGAGCTTTCTTCTAGGCTTGCAAACAGCCTTCTTGCTATGACCTTACATGGTTTATTGTCTCTCCTGTCTCTTCCTCTTCTTATAAGGACATCAATCTTATTAGGTTAGGGCCACTTTGTGATCTCATTCTGTCCTGATAACCTCTGGGAAGGCCCTGATACCTTATAAAGTCCATTTGAAGGTTGGAACTTCAGACGTGAGTTAGTGTGGGGGGCAGGTGGGGAAAGCACAGTTTTTTCCTTAACTATAGGTTATCAGGATGTTCACAATGCCAGGATTGCACCCCATATTCATAGTATATTAGTAGATGAGACACAGACACATAGGACAGCTCAGGATGTACAGATACTATGCTCAGGAGGAAGGGGATCTAATTCCACTCAGTCTGCAGTCTCTCTTCCATAGTCTGACTGCTGAACGTTTCCTTGGCTGACAGGCTAAGATCAACAAAGGGAACAGAAGCCCTGTGTGGCCCAGGATGTACATTTGGTCTGGTTAGCTTTGGCTTCCAGCTGCAGGGTTTAATTGATTTGGATTTGGGTCACTCACAGTTTCACAGATGGTAGATTAAGCTGTATTCAGCGCTTTCTTTCCCTGGGAAGAAACCAACTTCATTTTATAAAACTTACATTTATATAAGCATATTTCCATTTAATATTTGAAAATTTCAGGTAAAAGGTCTTATGGTGAGATCTCCTTTGCCAGTACTAAAGGAGGCTAGATGTGCATGTGAGAAGCATGGTAGGAAATGTGAACTCTGGGGTCAAACTTGTAAAGCTTGCTAGAGCTGGGAAGACAGGAGCTGGAGAGATGGCTCAGCGGTTCAGAGCACTGACTTCACCCAGAGCATCTGGGTTCACTTCTCAGTACCCACAACTCTCTGTAACCCTAGTCCCAGGAGATCCAACACCCTCTTCTGGGCTCGAAGGGCAAAGGCAAAACACCCATATACATAAAATAAATACAGACAAATAATTTTTAAAGCTGGGAGGAAAGGCTTGACTTGAGCAGGGCTACAAGGTTAGGAACAGGGGTAGTGCAATAGGGTCTTGCATGAGGAAAAAGAAACTAAACTCAGCTCTGACTCCAGCAAGGGTAAATAGGGACTTATAACCAAGGAGAAGTCAGTGAGACAGATTACTAAAAGAAAACATTGAAATAGGGAATTCTAGTCATCCTATGAAGTCTTGTAGGATGACAGGATACCAAAGGTGGTGATATCAGGTGGGACTGGTAGGAGTGTTTGTATCAGTGCTGCCTAAAAATGGACTTTGTATGTTGTTGTTTTAGTATTTTTTTTATTATTTTAAGAGTGTGTGTGTTTGCCAGGCACTGGCATAGCCTCACAAGAGAGAGCTATATCAGGGTCCTGTCAGCAAAATCTTTCTGGCATATGCAATAGTGAAGACCAGGAATAATTTTCTCCCTTTGCATGACTTCTCTAGTATATTTTACTGTTTTTAAGTCAGAGTCTTACTTTGGAGACCAGGGTGACTTTGAACTCACAGAGATCCACCCATCTCTGTTTCTAGAGTTCTGGGATTTAGGCATACAGCACCACACCTGGTTTATATCGTTTGGTTCTTAAAATAGGATATTAAGT
The DNA here is from genome assembly GCA_902729485.2 of Mus minutoides. Lineage (NCBI taxonomy): Eukaryota > Metazoa > Chordata > Mammalia > Rodentia > Muridae > Mus > Mus minutoides. The sequence goes on from LR749866.1 coordinate 1,001,511, forward strand.
ATTATGTCCCCCATGGCTAAGCAGCAGGGACCCATTTAAATGCCAGACAGACAGACAGACAGACAGACAGACAGAAGTATCTCTGTTCATATCTAATGGGTAAATATAAAAGAAAACAAAACAACAAACAAACAAAAACGTGTAGGGTGGATGATAAAGAGACAAAGAAACTTGTAACTTATTGAGAAAATTTGCTGGTCTGGAGAGATGGCTCAGCTGTTAAGAAGCTAGGCTCACAACCAAAAATATAAGAGAAAATTTGTCCTGACCACCAAAAAGTTTCACCTGTAGCTTTGAGGAAAGTTGCCCCCTACCCTCAGAAACCTGACCCTATCTTGAGGACAGAGAAGGCTGGCCGATTAGAATAGTGTATGACTTAAAGTTGTGGAAGGCATGACTACATAAAAGGCAGAAACAGGGTGCAGAGCTATTTGTATTTATGCCTAATAAGCTTAATATAGCAAAGAATCACACGAGGACTTCCATGTTGACCCCCCCAAAACAACTGATCAAAGCCAAGTGTGGCAGATTAGGAGGGGCAGACACATCTAAACAAAAGCCTTGGAGCCTCAAGAAGTCAGAGATCAATATTGCCCACAGGCCATCGTGCCTGCCAGTGAGATTAATGCAAGCCTGGGTGGTATTAATGATCTATTACCCAGGGATACACTAGTCAGACTCACTTGATCTCTTCCGAGTCACAACTCAAGAATATTGGCAGGTGGAAATGCTAAGGCGTTGAGCCAAGAGGAAGATGGAAGACCATATTTAAGATTTAGAAGACCTGAGTTATGTTTAATTTATTCAATAAAGGTTTGCTGTGTGATTGGTTTATAACAGAGGTTGTCATAGTTATGGTGATACAGTCCAAGACAAATGTTCCATCCTGGAAAGAGGAGATTCCAGGAAAGAGCAATAGCTGACCAGTATTCTGTAGACAATCGTTGAGAGGTATATTGGTGGCCCCAGGGACAGAGGTATAAAGATTAGGGCCCTCAGGACAGCACACTTTTCTTCAATACTTAAGGAGAGAAACAAACCCAAGTAAAATTCTTAACCATCAGTTGTCTGGGAAGGGTGAATTGTCTTGGCCTTAGCAGGTTCCCTTTTTCTAGAATTGTTAATATAGGAATGCTTATTCTGTTTTTTTTGTCCTTTTGTGCTGAGGCTCAAACTCAGGGATTTACCCATGCCAGGCAAGTCCTCTGTAAAGCATCAGTCTCCCAACACCTCCAGTTCTCTCTCTCTCTCTCTCTCTCTCTCTCTCTCTCTCTCTCTCTAACAGAATCTCATGTAGCCCAGGATAACCCCAAGAGAATTATCTTGTGATTCTCTTGCCTCTATTTCCCAAATGCAGAGATTGCAGAGCCACTTACCCTAGTGTATGTGGTGCCATTGATCAAAACCAGGGCATCATGTATGCTAGGCAATCACTCTCATTCATCCCAAGTCTTTCTTCAATTGTTTTAGGGACATTTTACATGCACATTATTAGACATTTGAGAATTAAAAGTCAAATAAGAAAGAAAGAGAGATTATGCAAAATTTTCCTAAGTATATAACATGAATACTATCTTTGTATTGATTATTGAAATCTTGCTGTTCTTGCAGAGGACCTGAGTTCACTTTTTAGTACCCACAGTACATCTTCCTGTAATTCTAACTACAGGAGATCCAATGCCCTCTTCTGGCCTCCCTGGGCAACTGTACTCACATGTACATACACACAAATAAATAATAAAATTAACACTATAAATAAAATCTTGCTTTTGGCCCTTTTAAACATCATAATTTAGATAAGTAGTATTTAACATTTAAATATTTCCACATTACTTAGGGTTATTTACAATATCATTTGCTAGTAGAAGATTATCAGTGTATGCGCCACAGACTTCTAAACTCTTCTATGAGGATGTGGGGTTAGGGGGAGGACGGCGGATGGTAACCTTGGCATTTGTTGCATGTCTCTTTGGTTGTAAATGACTTTGTGAGGAGCAACACTGTGGCAGATGCTCTATCACCTGACATTTACCTGGGATAGAATTTTCAAAGTCTGGTCACTGTGCCAAGTTGAGGGTATATATTAAAAATCAATTTCAGGAGGGACCAATCCCAGTTGAATTCAATCTTACTGTACTTTGAGTGAACAATATGATCTTTAATCATTTTAATTTCATGGACAAAATCTAATGTCACATTTTTATTTATTTCCTTACTGAGGGGTAAGAGTAACTGTTTCAGATGCATCTGAGTTTCCCACTTAAGCTAGGAATTTTTTTAAAAAATTAATTTGAACATATTCACTTCTACATGGGCCTTTCCGGGCTTTCTCATACCTTTGTGGGAGTATCTCTTCCTTATCCCCTCAGCTCTTCGGTTTTGTAGATTTTTTTTCATCAGGAACAATGCTAATAAACGTAATGTTACACAAGATAACCTTCTTCGTGTCTTAATTAGGGTTTTACTGCTGTGAACAGACACCATGACCAAGGCAACTCTTATAAAAACAACATTTAGTTGGAGCTGGCTTACAGGTTAAAAGATTCAGTCCAGTATCAAGGTGGCAACATGACAGCATCCAGGCAGGCATGGTACAGGCAGAGCTGAGAGTTCTGTCTTCATCTGAAGGCTGCTATGAGAAGCGAGACTTCCCAGGAAGCTAGGACTAGGGTATTAAAGCCCACACCCACAGTGACACACCAACTCCAACAAGGCCACACCTCCTGATAGTGCCATTTCCAAACCATTACAATGTTATGAGATACTATAAAAATAAAATGTGTAGGGATGCAGGGATGTCTCAGCAGTTAAAAACACTGGCTGATCTTCTAGCAAGCATGGGTTGAATTCTCAGCACCTACATAGCCGCTCACAAACCATCTATGACTTCAGTTCCTGGAGATTGTAAGTCCTCTTATGGCCTCCATGGGAACTGCACACAACTGGCACATAGGCATACATGTCAGCTAGCAAAGCATCCATACACATGAAATAAAATATTTTTAAATATAACATAAAATTATAAACGTTCTCATCAGGTATTTTCTACAATATATTATAACATTTAATGTTTATACCTCCAAAATATACTAAAGTGTTAAAATTAAATAAATAGTAGCAAAATGCACAAACACAGAGCAAACATAGTTTGTACTAGTAATGGAGTAAATTATAATGCCATCTATTTAGTAACTGACACACAAAAGTGCAAGCTAACAATTTGTTAATATGCTATGGATGAAGATTACTTTTATCCTCGCCTTAGTAAGTCCAGCTGGGGACATCCCACTGGCCTGTTAGAGATGAGGTAACTGAAGGTATTAATTGCACTGTTAATGCTAACAGTGTAGTGGCAGGCTCAGTGTCAGCTCTAAGGAGATGATTTAAGGCAGGAGTATATGTGTCCTCATCACAAACTGGGCAGGCTGCTGTGGGCAATGGCATCACTGTGGAAATAAAAAATATGGCAGCAAAGGAAGCTTTAATACAAAGTTCCTGAGGCAAAATTGAGGCTAGTTCAAGGAATTAGGAAACAACGAGGAAAAATGGGGAAAATAAGGACATCAGAGGCTGCATTTGAAACAGTCAGTTTTGAATGAATCAGAGATGTTTCTAGATTGAAAAAAAAAGTCAGATCTCAGATGAAAGGCTGGAACCAAAGTGGCAGCCGGCTTGCTCTCTCTCTCTCTCTCTCTCTCTCTCTCTCTTTTTCTTTTAAAATGATTTTATTAGAGTAATTAAACATGTAGAAAATGATGCTATCTTTCCACTGTTGTGCAAGAGCTCTTTCCTAGTCTCCCTTCATCTCTGGAGCTAAGTAAATCTATAAGTAAATCTATAAGTAAATCTATACATAGCATCGCTGCTACATACTCCACTTGTTAGCTCTCTATATAGACCCAGTGGCGCCATCGGTTAGCATGCGGTACTTATAGACAGAGCAGCAACTTTCTTAACAGCAGCACGGGAGGCTGGAAGACCAATGTGTCTTAGACAGAGGACCTGAACGCCTGCTGCTAGATAGTGTTGTCTGGAAGTGACAGTGGCACGGGAAATCTCAACAAGGTTGGTGTGTAAACAAGTAAACAAGGCCTGCAAAAGGGCAACACAGGTTGGCATGTGACAGGAGATTCACAAAGCCCCACAGTTACCTAAAGAGGTCAATGGCTGTTGAAAGGCAGGGGATCGGTTTTCTCAGATGAGCCTCCTGATAGATTATCTAATCCCAGTGATCAGAAACACTAAATGGACATGGTAGGGTGTGTGTGTGTGTGTGTGTGTGTGTATGTATAAAACAATAATAATTAATGAGCAGGTCATGAATATTAGAGAGGGACACAGAAGTTTTATATAGAGAAGAGGTAGAAATGGTGTAAATATAATCTTTATATGTGAAATTCTGAAAGAAATTTAAAAAACAGATGCAAAGTAAAGTAAATTTTAAAAATCTGATCTGAGGAAAAAATGATTTTTCAACCTGAAATTTTATGTCCAACCAAACTATTAATCAGGTAAGAGAATAAAGACATTAATTATTATTATTATTCCTAATAGAATCTCAAAATAAATCTGAATTTATCATTGTCCAAGTTTTTTGTAGAAACCACAGGAGGATTTTTTTTTTGTCCTCAGGCATAATAGCAAGAAAGGGGGAAATATAGGCCTTCCTGAGGAATGGTATTAACCTAGAGAGTAGTGAGAGGAGGAATCCAGGGATGCTAAGGAAGGCAGTAACCAAGCAGAGAGCTCTGCAGCACATTTTACATCTGGTTTTGTTGCTATAACAAAATACCTGTTGTTGGGTGAGATATAAGGAAGAAAGGTTAATGGTTTTAGAGGGCCAAGTACATGGTGCTAGCAATTGCCTAGTTTTGTTAAGGCTTCTTGAACTACATGGCAGCACCAATAGTAGATTCATGAAGAGGGATACAGGAAAGAAGATAAAAGGTAGAAAGGGTGGGAGGGGCCAGTATTGACCTATATTTTTCAGTTTCTATGTATATATATATATATATATATATATATATATATATATATATATATACATAGGCATGTGTCTGTGAATGTACATATATGTTTGGAGGCCAGAGGGAATCCTCAGGTGTCAACCTCAGGAATGCTGCCTATCCCATTTAAAAAAGGGTCTGTCACTGACCCAAGCTCACTCTTAGGTTACAATGACCGGCCAGAGAGCCCCCAGGTATCCTCCTGTCCAGACCTCCCCTATGCTGGAATTACAAGCATGAGCCACTGTGTCTAGCTCTTTTGTGAGGATTTTGGCACTTAAACTCGGGTCTTCACACTTGCAAAGCAAGCACTTAACTCACTGTGGAATAGTATTTGCTCTTGTGTAATCGCTCATTCTACCAGGAGAGATGAGTCTCATGAGAGATGGTTAATTCCTTCTGGGTGTGATGTCCCCAGTGATCTAATCACCTCTTTCAGAGCTCTTACACTGAGTGAGCTGGACTCCAGGGCCTCCATCATTTTAGACAAGGGCTTATCCAAGTTACTACCTCAGCTAAAGGCTGTGTTTCCACGGCATACACACCACTGGGGGCCAGAGCACACCCCAGTTCGAGCAACATCTGGCAAGAAGCCTGTGTTGATGAAGTTGGCTAGAGAAAGGCTCTTGGGGTGGATGTCTCCTGTTTATCCTAATTACCAACACCTGACATAAGCCCCACCCCACACCGGCTGTGTGAGAAGTGGAACATGCAGAGAAGAGGCCAGGAATGCTTCAGACACCTGATAAAGAGCAAAGAGTTTCAAAGTAAACGCAGCAATTATTTAATTAGGCAGCACGAACCCTCTGGAAATGGAAGGAATGAGAAAGCAGGTAACAGAGCCATTTCTTTATAGTTTACAGAACACTTCTCAGTAAAAGATATGCCACTTAAGCTCTAATTCCTTTTACACATGTTAGCTCGTTCAATATTTACCGTTTCCTTATGATTGATATCTCCATTATATGGGAGGGAAAAAGAAATTGAGAGGGATTTACAATCAAATCATCCCAGGCTTTAAAAAGCCTCTTGAGCTCTGAACCACACATCTAGGAAAAGAAATTTAAGAATAGGTGTTGCTTCGCTCATCACTGGGCAATGACTGCACCATTAACATGATGAAACCAGAAAGTATGACTGACCTCAGAGTGATGTGCAGACATAGTGTCTTAGGAAGGGAAACCAGAGCTGAAGTCGACAGAAGAACAAATAAGAATTAATCAGTAGGGGGTGGAGAGGTGGCTGCTTTTCCAGAGGACCAGGGTTCAGTTTCTAGGACCCATGTGGTGGCTCTCAGCAGTCTGTAACATCAGCTCTGGGTGATCTGACGCCCTCTTCTGGCCTCCACAGGCACCACACATACACATGGTGCACAGAGATATATGCATGGAAAACATTCATAGGTACAAAATAAAAACTTCTTTTAAGAAAGAGAACTTAATCTAAAGTAACAGAAAAATCAGTAAATACCTCAACACATGTGTATGCATATATGTGTGCATAGTACCTGTTTACATATATATTTAGGTATTTAATTTCTTTTGCTTGCACATTTTATATACACACATATGTGTATTGGTATGCATAGAGAGGTACACTTACATGCGTATATACACAAAAATTAAAATAAGGAATTAAATTCCAGGTATAAGGGAAAAAATGATAGCTTAGGGCAAATATTTACCAGCATTTTATTTTCAAGTTAAGGCTATGTTAATGGGGCTGGGTGAGATGACATGGCAGAAAAGGCATTGTAGCCACGCCCAGTGGCCTGAGTTCAACCCCAAGGACTGACACCCACAAGTTGTCCTCTGACCTCCACATAAACACTTTCTCTCTCTCTCTCTCTCTCTCTCTCTCTCTCTCTCTCTCTCTCTCCATAAATAAATGAATACAAAATATTGCCAAACAAACTATGTTGATGCATTGCACATATACTTGTATTTTCTATATCTATCATAAATCTGTTTCTATATATAGTTCATGTTGAAAAAATTTAAAAAGAAAGTCATCACATAGAAATAATTATTCAATATTTTAATTATTATATAAATAATAGTACATGTTCAATTTAAAATCCTACATGTTTATACTTTTCATATAGAAGAAGAAGATAACAGTAGCCACAGTGATTAGCCTAGAAAGGAAGTTGACACATAAGTCCCTTCAGAAGATGCAGTTTATTGGAAGAAAGGCCCAGTTATAGTCTTGAAGTAGGAGAGAATTAGGCAGAGACAACCCATGGAGACCTAAACATTGTGAGGGCTCAGAAGGAAGCAGCGATTCTTGGCCTTCGCTGTGCTATGACCCTTTAACACAGTTTTTCATGTTGTGGTGACTCCCCGTTCATACAATTATTTTCACCATTACTTCATAACTGTAATTTTGCTACTATTAGGAACTATAATGTAAGCATCTGTGTATTCCAATGGTCTTGGGCGATCCCTGTGAAAGGGTCATTTGACCCTTAAAGGAGTCACAGCCCACAAGTTGAGAACAACTGCTTTAGAGTTCATGGAGGAGCTTCATTAAGGGTGAGAATAAGAGAGACGAAGAGTGGGGACAGACAGACACACAGACACACAGACAACAAAAAAGCCAGACAGACTCCCTAGCCAGGATGGCAAGGGCAGAAGAGCATTTTCAGAGAATAGCCTTTGTAGAACGTCCTCCAACCCCCACAGATGAAGCAAATCCCAAGAACAAAGGAAACATCAGACATATAAGTTTTGGGGGTCTGGCAGGAAATTTCACAGCACGATTTAGTTCAACATAGCATGTGTGACATAGCATGGAGGAGCCATGTGCTAGTTAGGACCATAGATCAAAGAATGCTGGGAGACCACAGTACAGCTCAGTAGTTCTCTGTCCTGGAGAAAGCTCAGGGTTCCTGGCCTGACTGATGTTCTGGGATCTGGGCTGGAGGGGCAGGTCTGTCTTATAACAATGTGCTCATACTAGGAAACCTCTCACATCTCTAACCAAGTCTCTGATATTCTTCCACTCTGTCATTCCCTGAGGTCTGTCAGGAATACATGACACATTCATGTGATATTTGTCCTAGTTGGAAACAATACTTTTTGTCCTGTTTTTTTTTTGTTGTTGTTGTTGTTTTGTGCAATAGGTTCTTGTCCAGGCTTAGTTCAAACTCACCACCCTCCTGTCTCTGCTACTTCGGTGCTGACATCACACACCTGGCTGAGGAAATCACCTATCAACTCCATGCTCACCCAGACTGAGCTCAAAGCTTAACACACTGCCCGGAAGCAGTCAGTGGCAGACTGTGGAGATGTAGCCCAGTGCTGGTGACACAGGGGTGTGACTGGAAACTGAAAAGAGGACGGTCATACCAGAGGACAGCTGTCAGAAACCTTCTAGCACAAGAGAAAGGGGCAGGGCTCACATTTAGGATTTGGAGCTCTGAGAGGAGGTGAGAGAGAAGGAAGGAGAGGGAAAGGAGGTGTCTTTCTTAAGAATCGGTCTTAAACTTTCCTACTAAACACCATAATCCTTATCTTGGAGACAGAAATAAACAGAAGGGATTGTACTCTTAGTAAATGGATCTATCCTTTCCCACAGAAGGTCAGAGAACGCTGGTATTGAGAAACGCGACAAACATTGGGTGATTTCCCATTATATACCAACCACTGCCAAATATTTGGATAAAATGTTTAAAGTAGAAAAGGAGTTATTCGTGGAAATCCCTACTTTAAAAAGGCAAAAATAACAACAACAAAAAAGCCATTCAGACCAAAGGAATGTCCAAGCACACAGTGTGACTAACCTGAGGGAAGAGCATGGAAGTTTACAGCTAAGTAGACTCAGAAAACAGATGCAGGGGGCAGAAGCCAAGCATGTCAAGTCTCATCAGGGACTTTGGTTTTTATTGAAAGATGTGGGAAGAATGGAAAAAACGCTAAAGAGGTTGATGTGGTTTAGATTTTCCAGAACAGACTGTTGAAAGGTTTCCTCTGGCCAGTGTGCCAAGTAGACAACTGAAGCTAACTTTGACAGACCAGGTCTCCCCTTCTTTTTTTTTTTTTTTTTTTTTTGGTTTTTCGGGACAGGGTTTCTCTGTACAGCCCTGGCTGTCCTGGAACTCACTCTGTAGACCAGGCTGTCCTCGAACTCAGAAATCCACCTGCCTCTGCCTCCCCAGTGCTGGGATTAAAGGCGTGTGCCACCACGAAGGTCTCCCCTTCTATAGTGTGTGTGTCCCAGATACAGACTTGAGTACTATCAGGCTTGGAGGCGAGCACCTTTTCCTGCTGAGCGGACTCATTGACCCACACAGTTTTGAAGTGCGTCTCTCCAGTCTTTCACTTCACTGCTTCCTGGCGGCCATGAAGCACGTAGCTTTCATTCCATTGTGCCTGATGTCCAACCTCACCACAGCCCTAATCAGCCATGGGGCTAGGCAGCCATGCTCTGAAACCTCTCAGACTGCTAACCAGCAGCTCCTCCTGTGAGTCAGTTCCCTCCGGTGTGTCGTCTCAGGGCCACAGAGCTGAACACCACGAACAGTATTCAGTAATGTTCTTTTATGCAGTTTGAAGTTGCTCTTGTAAATTAACAGGTAGGCCTTTTTAGCATATGGGGAAAGCTGACCATCCCTGAACCACAGAGGTTTGGCATCTCTGAAGTCCCCCAATAGCAGAAGAGAGGAACATTCTGAAGGCCATGCTGTCAAGTGTCTCACAATGCTGCCGTGATGGAATCACCTAGAGACGATTAAGGATGTAATTCTGGGCCCTACAATTGTGATTTGAAGCTGAAATGTCCCTTGCAGGCTCATGTTTTGAATGTTCTGTCCTGGCTGCTATTATTTTGTGAGACTAGAACAGTTAGGGGTTGGTGTCCAGCTGATGGAAACAGGTCACTGGAGGTGGGCCATTGCATTTCTGACACTCTCTCTGTTCTCAAGATATGAGCAGCCACTACCACATGCTCCTGCTGCCCTGGTCTGAGTTGCCCTCCCTTGCCTGACTCCCCACGAGGGGCTGAAACCCCCTGAAACCATGAGTCAAAATCAGTAATTCCCCACCTCAAGCTCTTCCTGACAATATTAAAATAACTGCTGTGCTATGGTGCTTGACACTGAATGTCAGCTTGACAAGATTTAGAACTAGCTAGGAGAAAATCCTGCGTGTGTATCTGTGAGGAAGTGTCGAGACTAGGTTCATTGAAGTGGGAAGATCCATCCTAAATGTGGGCAGCAGCATTCACAGTTTGGGCTCCTGGACTGAGCAGAAAGAAGAAAGACAGACGTGTTAGATTCACTTCCCTGCTGTGGTATGACCAGCTGCCTCAAGGTTCTGCCATCTTGATTCTTCCCATGGTGGACTGTGCACTTATACTGTGAGTCACATAAACCTTTCCTTCCTTCCTTCCTTCCTTCCTTCCTTCCTTCCTTCCTTCCTTCCTTCCTTCCTTCCGTTCTGTTGACAGGCATTTTGTCTCATAGTGTGTGAAGTAACTAACCTGTCACAGCCCTTGAACCTCCTGAATCTGACTCTCTAAGGGGAAGGCAGGTGTCTATGCTCTAACAAGCTCCCCAGGCTGTTCTTTGGCAGAGTGAGTTACGACAACCCCTTCCCATGAGCCTTTTGCCCTGGTTCCTAAGCAGCCAAGGCTTCAGTATGAGGCCAGGAAATCAGGGGAAAGAGGTTAACCTTGCCTCACCCTTTGATTAGATAAAAGAGCTAAATAAATAGGATAAAAGACCAAGAGGGAGGAGGAACCGCTCATAAGACGATGAGAAAATCACATCTGCAGTGAGGACATGCTCAAAGAGCTTGCTATGAGAGGAGACAGCTCAACCTCACAGTGATAAGGGCTCCCAAGAGGCAGGCAGGACTTATTTTGGATATACTTCAGACCAAGGACTTGACAAGCCACTGTCTTTGGTTTCTTTAACAGGTAATTTCTTTATGGCCTTCCTATACGACAAATGAAAGCTTAACCATTAGCTAGAATATACAGGGTTGTTGATAATGTGTATGGTCCACATGAGTCTAACACCTACTTTATCTTCTGCAAATCATACACGGTAAAAAGACAATGGTGAGATATCTTGACATGCCACCCATCAGTTTAGCACGTGGATAGAATGTAAAGGGGAGGGGCATTAAGGATGATTGACAGGGTCTGTAGTCTCAAACACATCCATGTTACCTGTCAAATGCTGGTGGTTTGCTGGTAGAATTTTCTACCTCCAGAAGACATTAGCACATTTACCCTTGACGTCTAAGATCCCAGTGATAAATCCTAGTAGATTCCACCAGAGTTCACCCACAGAACTGATGAGTTCCTAAAAAGCATGGATATGGGTTTATAGACTGGAATATTGGTGACCTCAGAGCAGCCATAATGGAAAGTCTTCAACCAGAGTGAACAATGGGTTTCATTAACCTCATAGGTGGAGTCTCTTCAATTAACCTCTTCCAGCCTGTATACTCTAGTTCCTCTATAGACTCTGAGGCCATGTGCAATTAGAATATCCCATTGACTAGAGAAAAGGCTAAATACTCAGGTGTGGGTCTTTGGACCCTCCTAGCCCCCTCCATCTGAGGAAATTACCATACTCCACAGGCCCAGCTGTTATAGCCTCGATCATAAATAAGCACAGCTGGTCTGATGAAGATGGTAGCTATCTTGCTGGGAGGATACTGCGTTCAATATGGTTTAAATAGATACAGTGTTTCAGAGGGCAGTTTGGAAATGTGTACCAAGTGTTCCCACTCTTGAATACTGAGATATGTTTATTCTTGGAGGTTTACACTGTGGACAAAGTTGTCTACACAAAGAGTAAGTGAAGCACGCACCACGTGTCCAGTACAAGCTAATTTATGCTAGTTAAATAAGTAAGTGTCTGTGTCAGGCAGGGTTCTCTAGAGGAACAGAACTGATAGAATGAATGTGGATCACAGAGGGAGATACAATGGATTTGCTTATGTGATAGGGGCTGGGTAGTTCAACAGTGTCCACTGAGAACTCAGGCTATGAAACTGCATGTCTCAGCAGCTCTGGGAGGATGGTCTGGAGAATTCCTAGGGAGTCATTGCTCTTCAGTCCCTGTCGGTAGGCCCAAGAAGTCTGATGTCAGAGGGGGATGGTGGCTTCAGCAGCAACAGAGAGAGAGATTTACTCACCAGTAAGAGGCAGAGGTGAGATAGCTCAGCAGGTAAGAGTAGTTGCTGCACAAACCTGATTGCTTCAATTTAATACCTGGAACTCGTGTAAAATAATCGAGGGCTGGGCGGATGGCTCAGTGGGTAAAGCTGTCTGCCACAAAACCCGATGACCTGAGTTCAATCCCTGGTTCTTACATAGGAGAAAGCAAGAACTGACTTCCTTAAGTTGCCCTCTGGTCTAACACACACACACACACACACACACAGAAACAGAGACAGAAAGAGAGAGAGACAGGGACAGATAGACAGGACAGATGATAGATAGATAGATAGATAGATAGATAGATAGATAGATAGATAGATAGATAGATAGATAGATAGATGATAGATAGATACAGTTTTTAACAAGAATATCAGATGTGGTGGCATCTGTAATTTGAGCACCCCTATGGAGAGAGGGCAGGCAGAGACAGGAGACTTGTTCAGAACTTTCCAGCTGACTAGCTTGGAGTATTCAAGTGTTGCAGAAACAATAGACTCTGCCTCAGCATGGTAGAAGATAAGAACTAACACCCTCAAGTTGCCCTCTGATCTAATATGTGCACATGCTAGCATGCACAAGCACACACACACACACACACACACACACAAGTTAGATGGTACCTAGTTGCTATATTCTTTCTCACACCTGTCAAGAAGGTTCCATAATACGTTTTAAAAGGCATGTAATATTTTGCTTGGATGGAGAAATAAGCTGTGTGGGACTGTTGGTTCATGATGTATATGAGCACTATGAAAAGACTACTTTTCGTGTTTCCTTTCCAAAATTACTTTTCACATAAAATGAAAACAGACATTTAAATGTTAACTAAACCAAAGTCCTGGAGCAACAGGGAGATAAGTCCTGTGAGGCCATCTGTAAACAGTCGGGAAGTAAGCCATGGGCTGTTTTCTGTCTTGATGTAGCAGAGACAGTGACTCTACTGTCACCCAGGGACCCTGTTCTAAGGTAGGTGCTTGTATGAGGTCTCAGGATTATTTGCCCCAACAGAGCCCTGTGCACTGTGTCCTGTCATTCTGCAGGCGGTGTGTGTTTATGTCTGTGTGTGTTTGTATATGTATGGTGTATTTGTATATGTGTATATGTGTGCATATGTGCTACATCCACTCCAGTAGTGACCCGCCTGACAGGCTGAAAAGCCTGGTTGCAGTCCCAAGGCGAAAAGTTCATAGAAACTTAGTCTCCTGGAATTGTGGCATCCTGTATAAAGAATGCTCCAATGTCCTTGCTTTAGTTGGTAAACAGATCTGTGTGCTTTCCCTTAATATTGCTTCATTATAAGTGCTCCTAAGGATTCATATTTTGACATATAGCTAAGTTAGATTCTTGGCAGTCCTTGATCCAACCTTGGGCATGGATAGCTAAGTACACAGGAATTCACCATTATCTAGGGTGATCTAAGAAGGAACTAGAGTAGATACTTAGAACTATAGCTAGCTGACTTACACCCATATACAAGTATTTACAATGAGTAGATACTTAGAAGTATAGCTAGCTGACTTACACCCATATACAAGTATTTACAATGAGTAGATACTTAGAACTCTAGCTATGACTTTGGCTGAGTATGAATGCTGCTGCCACCAACACTCTTGCCATTACCCAACTTTTCTTGCTCACAGAGTTACACCCATATACAAGTATTTACAATGGCCTAGGGGGAAGGTGGACTATGGCAAGGGTACAAAACCCTTCCCCTGGCTTCTAAGTTTAAGCTGACCTTAGGTGGAGTTGTTTTTTATCCCAGTTGTTAACATCGAATTTTATCCCAGTTGGTTCCTGCCAGTCCTTTCCTGTTTGCATTCCTCTGTTTTATGTTAGAATCCAATAACCTCATTGTCACCTAACTCCCCTAGTTTCTTCTGTATAAAAAGTCTGATGCTCGATTTGACAAATTACATTCAGATTCATACTCTCTTGTGTCGTGTCTGTTTGTCACCCCACTTTCGCCTACTCTTTGCCCACCTGTAACGGAACCCAAGTTTTGCCTGTGGATCGAGGACCCAAGTGAGGTTCATCTGAGGCACATAGGTATGTATGTATGTATGTATGTATGCATATTTGTGTGTATGTATATGTATGTATATTTGTATATGTGTATGTATGAGCATGTGTGTATATGTATGTATTGTATATACATCTGTGTGTTTATGTATTTGTGTATATGTGTGTGTGTGTGTGTGTGTTTTGAGTCAATAGAGAGTCCAGATAAGTTCAGAGGCTCCACAGTAAGCAAGAAGATAAATGTCCAAAGTCCAAATGTACCCACCCTACACTCTAGATATGGGAGACTGACGTTTTTAGAGTCCCCTTACTTCATACAGCCTTGTCTTTAAATCTTTTTTTTTTTCAGGACAAGCAGTGGGGAGAAAGACAGTGGTAAGCTGGGCACTCACTCTCCTTGATCTGCCTGAGGGGGCCAAGGGAGGCCTGATCTATGCTGACAGGGGATACCCTCTCCCACCAAGGGCACAGCTACAGCTCCTCAGGGGGATCCCATCCATCATCATGTTGGGTGGACACTGCCAATCATTAGGGCAGAGATCTATGAGCAAGAAAAGTTGGGTAATGGCAAGAGTGTTGGTGGTAGCAGCATTCATACCCAGCCAAAGTCACCAAGGTCCCCTCTGTGTCAGGGGAGAGTCAAGAGGAGGCCATGAAATTGTTCCTTGGATCCAGGCCTCTCATAGTTCATTGAAACATGTGTTAGAGAGTGATTATGGAGTGTCCCAGAAAACACACTTTGATGGCATTGTTAAAAGGTACAAGAAAACCTAGATGTCACTTTCTCTACCTCTTCTTGTCATGTGTCTGATCAGCACTGAGTTTCACTTAATGCCAGTGCTAGAAAGAAGGAAAATAGCACCTATATACATAGATTCAAAGGGACCTTTGTAAAATTACTGTGAGACAAAGATTAATGTCTTTTATACCTCCCTGTATTAACTCCATGGAAGAGTGAATTGGGAGGAATTAAAATAGCATGTCTGGATGGTATCGGAACCAGGATAAAAGGTAATTTATGCACCATTCTTACAGAACAATGAAGACTAACTACAGTGTTTGTGCTCGGTCATGAGCACACAGCTTTCAGTTTCTCCATGATTGAAGGGTGATTGTTTCCAAGGACCCATTTAATAATATAGGTCTGACACCATTTAGTATAGTATAATAAACTGAAGTGAAATTTTATTTATAAAAATTAATGGGGTCGTGACCTCACCATAATATTTTGCAGCCAAGATGCAAGTGTGTGGAGGAAAAGCAAGATTCTCTTGGTGAGATTTACTGATAGGATCTGCATCTCTTTGAATGTGCCTTCAACAAATCAGAGTTCTGGCCTGGAGAGATGACTCAGGAGAGTGCTTGTCCCTCAAGCAGGAGGGGTCTGAGTTTAATCCCCAGAACCCACATTTTTTAAAAAGTTATGGGGAGGTCTAGACTCGAGTATGTCTGGGGTTTGGCAGGTAGCTAGCCTTGTCTACTTGATGAGATCCAGGGCAATGAAGGACCCTGACTCAAGTGGATGGAGCCCGAGGAAGGATATCTCAGGTTATCTTCTGCTCAAGCCCTCTACACACACACACACACACACACACACACACACACACACACACACATTTAAAGGGAGAGAATCGAATTTTTGATTATTCATACTGGGACCTTTCTAGAAGAATAGACTATTATGAAATTATATCAAAATAAGGCTGTCTTCCCAGATTGGTGTTAGCCAAAACTGAATTACCTTCAGCATTAGGATTTGGTTGTAATTAAGTCCAACCCTGAAGCTGAAATAAATTGGATGAATGCAGAAGACGATATCTACATTTAGGATATCTTGGGTGAAGGAACAAGTCCTAGGGCTATGTTTGCCATCTGTGAAAGTTCCGTCAGGCCCAAACTGACATATGCCTTCATGGGAGAATGGCCAAGATGAATGACTTACATAAAAAGCAGATGGGATAAGCCATGGATGGTGATGGCCGAGGGATTCCATTCTGTACTGGGCAGTTGTGGAGATAAATCCTGTGGAGACACTGGGCATGTGGAGGCTGCTCCTTTTGTGTATGGCCTGGGGCATCTCACTGGCACAGGAACAGATCTGAAAAGGGTCTTCGATTCCAGGAGTCAGCAAAAGTCCACACCTTCAATAGAGAAATAGTAATTCCCTGGCATCTCTCCCACCATTCCTAATATAACAGCCTTGCTCTCTTCTTTAGAGACTAGAAAGCTGGAAACCATGCATCCCAGACTTCCCTGGCACTGAGATAATCAGATGCATTTATGCAAAACTGAATTTTAGAACCACATGGAACTTTTCTGATCTTGACTTATCTTGATCTCCCTGCCCCAGCTAGGCTTGAGAGTTGTCTGATCTTGAACCCATCATGGAGTATAGTGGCTTCCTGGGCGACAAACTTTCTAATTTGGTCAACTTAATCCCAGAGACCCAGATTAGAATTGGAATTACTCCATTTCTACCTTCCAATCCCTTTCTATTGATGAGCAATTGAAGCCTGAGACACAGCCTTTCAAAGGGTCGGTTATTCTGTTCTCACTCATGCCTGGAAGTCCAGACTAATACATCCTAGAGCAGAAACGCTGAAATTGTATTTTATTTCCTCTGTCTCAATTCCCATTTCCCTTCTCTTTTAGGCTTCAGTACTAGCTTTACTTTCCTTCCTTCTTTCCTCCCTTATCCTTTCTTTCTTTCTTTCTTTCTTTCTTTCTTTCTTTCTTTCTTTCTTTCTTTCTTTCTGTTGGTCTGCACTTCTTTCCTTCTGTCTGTTTTTCTGTCTTTCTTTCCTTTTATCTGTCTCTTCACTCTCTCTCTTTCTTTCTTTCCTTTTGCCTGTCTTGTCTTCTTTCTTTCTATCCTTCTGTCTTCTTTCTCTTTCTTCCTTCCTTTCCTCTTTCTTTCTTTCTTTCTTTCTTTCTTCTTTCTTTTTTTCTTTCTTTCTCCCTCTTTCCATCTGTCTTGTCTTCTTTCTATCCTTCTGTCTGTCTTTCCTTTTCCTTCTGTATTATTTCCCTCTTTTTCTTCCTTCCTTCCTTCTTCTTCTTCTTCTTCTTCTTCTTCTTCTTCTTCTTCTTCTTCTTCTTCTCTCTCTCTCTCTCTCTCTCTCTCTCTCTCTCTCTTTCTGTCTCTCTCCCTTTCTTACTAGCATGTATGTATTTGCACATATGCATGTTCATACATTTGTGGCCACATAAACATGAGGGAATGCAGGTAGAAACCAGAGGCTGGGCCTGTGTGTCTTCCTCACTCGCTCTCCACTTTATTTACTAAGTCAGGCTCTCATTGAAACTGGAGCTTGCTGATTTGGCTAGTCCAACTAGCCAGCTTTCCCTGGGGCTCCCCTGTCTTTGCCTTCTCAATTGGAATTATAGGTGGGCCAACATGCTTATCCAGCTTTCTTATATGTCAGGCTTATTAGTCTTTATGTCAGTCTGACACAACTTGGAGTCACCTGGGAAGATGAGATTTCAATGGAAGAATTGCCTAGATCAGATTGGCCTGTGGGCAATGTCATTGTTTTGATTGATGATTGGTGTGGGAAGCAGTCTAATGTGAGTGTCACTGTCACCAGGCAGAGGGAAACGGGCCTGTACTGTATAAAAAATAATAATAATACTTGAGCATGTACCAGGAAATGATTCATCAAGTCATTAGGCAGCTTTCTTCCATGCTCTCTTCTTGAGTTCTGGCCCTGACTCCCTTCAGTTACCTAGAAGTATGGATAAATCCTTTTCTCTTCAAGCTGTCCTTGGTCAGAATGGATTGTATCACAGCAACAGGAGAGCAAACTAGGACATAAGGGTTCTGGGGATTTGATCTCTGGTCCTCAGACTTTCTCAGTAGCAACTTTATCAGCTGAGCTCTCCTAGCCCTGCACTCAGAAGTAAGCACGTAGAAAATAAGTCACACACTTGACTTTGGCTTCATTAACAGAATTACAAATTGTTCATCAAGTGCATATTCTTGAAATCTGATGCATTACTGACTTACAAGGGCTGGGTATGTAGCTGAAAAAATAGCTCTTTTTCAAATTAAAAAGGAAAAAAAAGATTGTGTTCAGAAAGGACAAATTGCACAGAGTTTATATCATAAAACATACAGATTAAAATACATTATTTTATAATGGTTTTCATTTCTAAATAAGGTAAGAGCCTAAACAGCTGGAAGAAATAGAAGAAATTTGATGACAATGTCAATACAGCCTAGATCTCCAAGAGACTCACCCCAAACTCAAGTCCCAGACACTGTGTGTATGACAGGAACCCCAGGCATATTGTAGAGCCAGCTTTAGGGCAGAGGGTATGTGGCTGTGGTTCATGCATCAGAGCATAGGCCAAGGCTGATAGCCTCACCTATATTGGCCCAGGTGGCAGAGTAACAGCACTGTATGGAGTAAGGGCAGATGTATTCCACTCCCGTTCTTCTCAGCAGAAAGAATTAACTGCAATGTTCAGAGCTCCCCACTTACCAAGTGAGAGATCTGGATGAACACACTGTGCTGTCTTAAATCAGATATCATAGTCATGGTCACTGAAGACAACTATCTGGTTCCCTCTGCTACACTTTCATGAGGCAGCAGTGAAAGGGCACCAATGGTTTGGAACTGTGTAGAAGAACACTACACTGAGGATTGATGTCAGTGAGGTATTATGACACTTGTCTTGCTGCTGTGACAAAACACGCAGCAAAATCAAGCTAAGGAGGGACTGGATATTCAAGGGTAGACTCCATCATGGCAGAAAGTCATGGAAGTGGGGTCTTGAAGTGTCTGGTCATACTGTAGCTGAGGCCAGAGAGCAAGTAGCAGTGGACACAGGAACTTGGGAAACTGTCCCTTTTTATGCAGCCTAGGACAAATCTTGCCCACTTTTAAGGAAGGTCTTTCTACTTCCATGAGTGCTACGCTCATCCCAGTAAAGTGGCTTGACAAGCTGAGAGACTTGGAAGTGCTCACGAGACACAGAGTTTCAAAAGAAACTCATTCTCCTGGGAAGGCATTCTCATAACCCATATATCCCTGCGTTAGTCTGGTGTATGGATCCACGTGCTCTCTTTCAGTATTATTTTATTATAAGTGCCTTTATAGATTGAATCCTGACATAGCTAAGCCTTCCAGTGTTCCAATGGTCCTAGAGAATCCTTGACTTCAGTAGGAATTCAGCAACTATCTAAAGGGGTGGGGGGACTTATTAGGCATTACAAAGAATGGAGCTGGAATAGCTCAGGGCTATTCTGCAGAGCAGCCACCCAAAACAAGGGAATCCACAATGGCCTAGCTAATAGGTGAGTTTACTATGAAAGAGTTAGATTCCTCCTGAGACAGGCCTCTTCACTAGGCCCAAAGGAACAGCATAATCAGGCATTTACTAAGAACCCCTGGTGGTGGGCTTAAAAATAGACTAGCATCACACCTGGCTTTTTGGCAGCAGACTGCTCTCCGCCATCTCTTGATGTATACATTCCTTTTGTATTGTGTCTCTGTAACTCCTGGTTTCTTGTTACTCTTCTGTATAAAAAGTTTGATGCTCAACCTGAAAAAGTACATTGATATTCTACACACCCTCTCGTGTGGTCTCTGATTGTCACCCACATTCGCCAACTCCTTAGCCCACTTGCCTCCAAAAGACCTGATCCACACAGACAGGGGATCTAAAGGGTCTGCGACACATGAGTCCAGTCTAGAAACTCCCTCATGCTGAGATGTGTTCTGGAGACATTGGCAGGGGAACCCTTGATTAAGACAGAGATGTGATTCCTCCTCCCCCTTCCCTCCTCCTTCTTCTTCTGCTTCTACCCTCTCTCTCTCATTCTTCCTCTCCTTCCTGGATACCATCAAGTGACAAGCTATGTCCTACCAAACACTCCTTTCCATGATGTTTGCCTTCGCATAAAATGAAAATGCTAAGTGACCATGAACTGAAACTAGGAATTGTCATAATCTTTCCTTTTTAGGGTTGCTTATTCCAAGCATTTTGTTATAACACCAGAAAACTGACTAACATGGAAGTTTTCAAACTCCCTATTTGTTTTGTTTTATGTAAAACACTACAAAATAGAATTTATTATCAAAGTATATCCTTTATGAGCAGTGTCCTAGAGAGTGTGTTTGTGTGTGAAATCCCAAATTTTATCAACTCTACTAAAGGGAAGTCTCTCTACTCTGTATGGATGAATGATATTCTAAAATTATTATCATATACAAGGCAATTGAAGAACATATCAAAATAAAGGACAAAATGTTTGTGATATGTTAGGTTTCTTTAATAAAAAAATGTATTTACTTAGAAGCATTCAGAATGTCAACAAAATAGCTGCTTTTTTTTTTGCAATTACAGAGTGGTATTCAGTTAACAGAATGATAATTATCTTCGTATAACCAGCATCATTGACTACTGAAGATAAAAAAACCAAAAATAAAACCAAAAAAAAAAAAGAAAAACAAAACAAAACAAAAACTAAATTACTGTCCCCATATATAACTAATTTGTGCTGTGCACCAACAAGAACCTGCTTTAAATTTCCATGCCAATTTACAACCCACAGACTGTACCAGGCAAAGTTAGTGGCTATTGAAAATACCACCAGGACAGGGCTATCTAAAGACACATTCAGTAGTGTGTTAACAATACAAAAAAAAAAAAAAGACACTGTACAGTTTAAAAGCAAATCCTACACAGCCTTACATTTCAATTTTTTTTTTCATTAAAAGGAGTGAGTTGTGTATGGGGGTGGGGTGGGGGCTAGATGCTTTATAGACAAGAAAAAACCTGCACTAAAACCAACTTATTCATTATCTTTCTCTTCCTCTTCTTCCTTCTCTTCCTCATCCTCTTCATCATCCTCATCTTCCTCTTCATTCTTTCCTTGCTCTTTTCAGCCTTGACCACCCCCTTCTTCACTGCTTCGGGTTTTCCTTTAGCTCAGTAGGCAGCAATATCCTTCTCGTACTTCTCCTTCAGCTTGGCAGCCTTCTTCTCATAGGGCTGCTTGTCTTTCGCTGCAGTGTTGGTCCACATCTCTCCTAGTTTCTTTGCAACATCACCAACAGATAAGCCAGGATGCTCGCCTTTGATTTTTGGGTGGTATTCAGAACAGGACAAGAAGGCTGAAGGAGGCCTCTTGGGAGCACTGGGGTCCTTGAACTTCTTTCTGGTCTCCCCTTTGCAGTAGGGTGGGGAATTGTAAGTTTTCATTTCCCTTTCACAATGAACCTTGTCAGCTTTTGCCACATCATCAAATTCCCCGTTTTCTTTAGCAGACATGATCTTCCACCTCTCTGAGCACTTCTTGGAGAACTCTGAGGAGTTGAAAGAAGCATCTTGGTGCTTTTTCTTGGGCTCCTCCATGAAAGTTTGTGCAAAGAATACATATGAGGATATTTTGCCTCTTGGCTTCTTAAGATCATCTTTGCCCATGTTTAGTTGATTTTCCTCCACCAGGCACAGAGTTGCCCAGTGCCCGTCTGGCTCTCACTCGCCGGGGGCTGTCTCTATGGAGCTCAATGTACTGCAATTCGAATGTAAGTTTTTTTAATGCATAATTTGTTGTGGTTATTTTTTGAGGGAATCATTCACTTTTGTATCTACTTATGTATATTTTTTCAATGAAGATCACTGTCTTAGTCAGAGTTTCTATTCCTGGACAAAACCTCATGACCAAGAGGCAGCTGGGGAGGAAAGGGTTTATTCAGCTTACACTTCCATACAGATGTTCATCACCAAGGAAGTCAGGACTGGAACTCAAGCAGGGCGGGAAGCAGGAGCTGATGCAGAAACCATGGAGGGATGTTCTTTACTGGATTGCTTCCCCTGGCTTGCTCAGCCTGCTCTCTTATAGAACCAAGACTACCAGCCCAAAGATGGTCCCACCCACAAGGGGCCTTTCCCCCTTGATTGCTAATTGAGAAAATGCCTTACAGTACAATTGACCCCTTGTCAACTTGACACACAAACACATCACTAGTAAGCCTCAACCCTTACATTCTTATTCATCCCCAAGATCTAAATAACTTTAAAAGTCCCACAGTCTTTACATTTTCTTAAAATTTCAATCTCTTTAAAATATCCATCTCTTTTAAAATGCAAAGTACTTTAAAATTCAAAGTCTTTTAACTGTGGGATCCACTAAAATATTTCCTTCAAGAGGGAAAAGCTTCAGGGCACAGTCACAATGAAAAGCAAAATCAAACTCCAACTGTCCAATGTCTGGGATCCAACTCACGATCTTCTGGGCTCCTCCAAGGGCTTGGGTCACGTCTCCAGCCTTGCCCTTTGTAGCACACATGTTGTCTTCTAGGCTCCAGCTGCCTGTACTCCACTGCTGCTGCTGTTCTTGGTGGTCATCTCATGGTACTGGCATCTCCAAAACATTGCTGTCTTCTGCTGTAACTAGGCTTCACCAACAGCCTCTCATAGGCTCTCTTAATGGTGCCAAGCCTCAACATCTTTGCATGACCCCTTCAGTCCTGGGCCATCAATTGCAACTGAGGCTGCACCTTTACCAATGGCCTTCCATGGCTTATCACAGTGCTGAGTGTCAGCTGCTCTGCATGACCCCTTCATGCCTTCAAAACCATTACCACCTGGGTGACTCTTACACATTACCAAGTCCTGCTGCTGCACAATGTGGAGCGCCTCAGTCTTACTGGCGCAGACAGCTCCTAATTTGGGCTGTGGAGAGCCTTGCTGCCGTGCCTTAAAGATGGCACCAATCGCCTCAGCCTTAATGATGTGGACAGCTCCTAATATGTCATAAGGCTATGTCAGCAGTGGCATCATCTGACGCCCGACTTTACCTAGCGTATGAGCAGGAGCCATGTGGAATCCTGCTATAAGCCAGGACAGGGTTCATATGGCTGCTTCCGGTGGGGTTGGGAGCCATTTTGCCATTGTTCCACAAGCTGTAACTTCATCAAGTATCCTGAGTAAACTCGAGAAGGAACCTGGTTGTCCTGCCTCTAATTCCTGCTGGTAGGGGTCGGCGCGGAATAGCACAAGGTACAACTTTGGCTATCTCTGGAATACAGCCTCTTTGTGCCCTCAGAAAGCACTTCTCAGAAGATGTCACCTCAATGATGCTGGTCTCTTCTTAATCACCGCTAATTTCTTAGCTCCAGCTAACCAGCATCAATAGTCCCAGTAATGCAAAGTTTCACTTTAGTAGTTCTGATATCTTGTTAATCACAGCTGATTCTTCAGCCCCAGCTAACCAGAACCACAGAATAATCAAACTCCAAAATAGCAATGGCCCTAAAAAGAGTCTTTAATTTTCCCTCTGAAATTTCACAAGCCAGACCTCCATTTTCTGCACTGTTCTCAACATTATCTTCCAAGCTCCTATACAACATCTGACAGGGCTCTAAACAATGAATGGATCTTCTGGCCCAAAGTTCCAAAGTCCTTCCACATTCCTCCCCCCAAAATGGTCATACTGTCACAGGAATACCCCCACTCCTGGTACCAATTTGTCTTAGTCTGGGTTTCTATTCCTGGAGAAAACCTCATGACCAAGAAGTAGTTGGGGAGGAAAGGGTTTATTCAGCTTACACTTCCATACAGATGTTCATCACCAAGGAAGTCAGGACTGGAACTCAAGCAGGGCGGGAAGCAGGAGCTGATGCAGAAACCATGGAGGGATGTTCTTTACTGGATTGCTTCCCCTGGCTTGCTCAGCCTGCTCTCTTATAGAACCAAGACTACCAGCCCAAAGATGGTCCCACCCACAAGGGGCCTTTTCCCCTTGATCACTAATTGAGAAAATGCCTTACAGTTGGGTCTCCTGGAGGCATTTCCTCAACTGAAGCTCCCTTCTCTGTGATAACTCCAGCTGTGTCAAGTTGACACAAAACTAGCCAGTACAATCACAAAACCTAAATTGACTCCAAGTTTGCACATAGAGTTTGTCAGACCCTCAATATGAGCATACAAGTTATGATGGGGTTGTTGATGTACCAGATCTGTATTCAGGGGAGAGATGAAAGATGTGTGGTACTTGCTACCCAAGACCCCACCGAGGACATAGACGTAGACACAGACATGAAAGGCCACAAGTGGATATGGGACAACAGAAAGAGGGCAGCTTACAGAGCAGGTTCCCTTTTCCCACTCCCATTCTGCCACAAAGGACAAAAGTAAATATAGAAATAAAACTTCTTGAGTTGCTTTAAAGAAACCGAAGCTTCTTTGGCCTGGCCAAGTTTTCACTGATGGGAATGCAATGGGCATTTGTAGGCTTGTTTTAACTTTTCAAAACAATCATTTATTATTTAAGTAAGGTGGTCATATGTTTCCTAATATTTAAGCTGTTTTTTAGAAACTAACAAAGGCTCAATGCAATTTCTCCCCTATACTTTCCACTTCAGAGAGAGACAGAGACAGAGACAGAGACAGAGAGACAGAGACAGAGAGACAGAGAGGAGAGCACTGAAATAAGGTTTGGAAAACTGAATCTGGAGAGGCTGGGGAAATGAGCGAGCCATATGAAGGGAGCTGAGGGTTATCTGTCAAGATAGACATTCTGTCCATTAGGTGATCCCTTCCCACCTGGAACTGGGACCGCAGACCATCAGGATTTCCTGTACTGGAGTGTTTTCTTTCCTTTTATTTCTGGGAACCCCAGCATTCCTTAGAATGCTGATTAGAAACTCGTGCTGCTTCACCAGGTATCTGTTCTTGCTGCCTGACATAGCCCAAGACCTGCATCCCCTTGGAATGAAAGAGTGCTCCACCAGAGAAGTGGCTCTCCCTGCTTGCTCTTTCCTTCCTGTCTGTTGGATGCCAGGCTCCCAGCTGTCTCCCATTTGCAGTCCCTACCTACCCTGGTCTTCCTGGGTTGACTCTAACCTCTCACTCAGGCACTGGCTTATTTATTTATTCATTTTGCCGTCTCTGCTGGAAAGCAATATTCCAAATGGAGTGCTTAGTTCACTGACACAGGGCTAGAGGAGGACATGCTTACAGATAATTTGTTTGTGTTCCTCAGAGAGTGCAGCCTCTGCTACCTCCCAAAGGTGCCCTCAGAACCTACGGTCTGTCTAGTGTGGCTACTGAATTGTGACATGACAGATCACTTCACACATGAGCATCTGCATGAGCAGAGTTCCAGAGAACAATAGCAAGCAGCCAAGGGAAGCTGGAAGCCATAAAGAATTCGCTTCTGGCCAAGTGTGTGCCATTCTCTGGCTGCCTGCAGAAATGAAGGTAATAATAACCTTTCCTTGGGTTTCAGGGCCATCTATCTTTGAGGATCAGATCCTCACCTAGAGAATTCCATCTGCCGGCTCTTACCAAGTAGATGTTTATTGGAGATGGGTATTTATTGCTGAAGGGGTCTGTTAATCAAAAGACCGGTCCCAAACAATTTAGCAAGGCGTGGCATACATTGTATCAATTTGAGGCTAACATGTTTTATAGCTTGATGAGTGTTTAAGATATAAATCATTATAATTAGCTAGGAAACCTGAGTAGCAATGACAGAGGAAATGGCCCAAGGGCCATGTCTGCACAATGCTTGGAGCTAAGTAGGCCTTTTATATGCGTTTGTCCTTTAAAACCTTTAAGGAATAGATGATTGTGACTTCATATATAAAAATGTCTGGGAACATATACTAAGGCTAAAGTTACTCATTTTATTATATAGGACCATGGGAAAGCTTGGGGCTACAGAGATACCTCAGGCCTTAACTGCACTTGCTGCTGCTCTTCTACGAGACCCAAATTTGGTTCCTAGTACCAATGTCAGGTGGCACAAAATTGACTGTGACTATAGCTTTAGTGGGTTCAATCCCCTCTCTGGCTACCTTGGCCATCCATATGTATCAGCATATGCATGCATTCCCCCACACAAACATATACATAAATAAAAATAAAGTAAATATGTTTTAAGATAGAAAAGCTTGTACTAAAACTTGAAAAAATATAATAAATGCATAGGGGGAAAAAGCATAATCATATCCCCCAGGAGTAATACATTTTTTAAAATCTCAATAAAAGCATAGCCTGGTGGGATTAATGTAGCCTTTACTAGATCAAAGCGATGTCTTTGCAAA
Organism: Mus minutoides; assembly: GCA_902729485.2. Lineage (NCBI taxonomy): Eukaryota > Metazoa > Chordata > Mammalia > Rodentia > Muridae > Mus > Mus minutoides. Next base: position 1,027,777 of record LR749866.1, read on the forward strand.
AACCCCCAGCACTCCAGAACTACAAGTTACATCACAAAGTACAATAGAAGGTCAGGTGTGATGATATATATCTGCAGTCCCAGCACTTAAGAGGCAGAGGGTTGCAAGTTCGAGACCAGGCTCATATACATAGAAAGTTCCAGGCCAGTGTTGTATACAAGACCCTACCTCATAAAACAGACAACAAGAGTACAGTGGAGACAGTTACACGTGCCTTTGTCATGGGGCTGTACTCAGAATTCTCTGGGGCAACACCATCCATACTCAACCTAGGCATTTTGAGAAAGCTGTCAGTTATGAAAGGTTTAGCTGACAGTGAGAGACACAGAAGAGGTGAGTCAGAGGGACAAGAGGGCCAATGGGCTCAGATCACCTCAAAATCTACCCCACAGCTTACAGACCCTGATTCGAAGACTCGGACAGACAGCAGGCGTGGTACAGAATCTACTCGATGCTTTTTAGGGCACGTCTATAAAACAAAGTGAAGTTCTTTTGTTTGGGGTTTGACTTTGTGCAATTTGTGCCGATCTTCCCTGGGTGCTCAACACCTGCCAGATACCAGCATGAGTCTGCCTGCTGTTTGTATTTGTCAGTATATTGTCTATTTCTTTACATTTCCTTCTGGGTTCATTTTTATACACAATTTGAAAACTACATAGAGGAATTGCTGTTCAAAAGCCACTTGAAACTAAAAGTTGAGCAATTGAAATATGCTTAAATTACATCTATTTCTTTATCATTTATCTATCTATCTATCTATCTATCTATCTATCTATCTATCTATCTATCTTTATCTACCTCTATCTATCTATCTATCTATCTATCTATCTATCTATCTATCTATCTATCTGACTTGAGGAAAGATACCCATACTATGGTGCCTTGTGAAGGACAATCTATAATGTGGTTCTCAGGGATTGAAATCAGGCCCTCTGGTTGGTTAGGAAGCACATTTACCTGCTAAGCCATATCAACAGTCCCCACTGGATTTTTTTTTAACTTAATGAATTCCCTAATATTCATCAAAGCCATTGCTTTTTGAGGGCTCAGTGTTGACACCCAGAGGCTGTGCTGGGAAGTCTGAGAGTATATTTGTCCTTGTGTTTACATGTAGCTCTCAGCTTGTTAGGAGCCCAGCTCTTCACAAGCTTCCTTGTTTCTGACTTAGCTGGATTTTAGAGTTCAGCCTATGGAATCAGCTTTCACTGCTAGTCTCCATTATATGCTACCAGTGGTCCTAAAAATTTTACTAATGACCCCACTGGAGCTACAAACATGTCATCAGGAAAGAACCACAGAGCCCTTGTGTGAACCACAAAACAAATATGCATCCCTCCTATTAAAAGAGACAAATGTCAAGGTTTCACCTTATTTACTGGAAAGATCAGAATCCCGAAGGGAAATGAGGCCAGATTCAGCCAACAGTTTCCATTAGGTAAAAATAATTAGCCCCAACCCCTGACTTCAGTGAAGGCAAAACTTGAAGGAGATGCCAAGAGCTGAAATAAGACTCTGGACATGATCCAGAAGAAAGATGGAGCCCTTGCTGTGTGGTGACCCCAGGTGTCCAACCTATGCCTGTACCAGGCATCACCTCCCAACACTGTCTTGAACAGGAACAGAGTGGAGGAAGTGCCAGAAAAGAAACCAGCAACAAAAGAATTGCAACTGTGCATGCTGAGAGCATTGGCATTTGTAGTTGTCAGGGTCTGTGTGCCTGCTGTGAGTAGGAGGGGGTGCTGCCATCCTTCCTGGGCTCCCTGCAGCCTTCCTTGCTCCCCTCCAGCAGGGGAGATCACAACGGAGATAATCAATAGCAGGCAGTGCCTGGCAGGTATCCTCCAGGCAGGTCTTGCCCATGCTGCCCAAATGACAGCAGGCATCAGCTCTGGTGGCCCAGGCCTGATGGTCATGTCATCCATCCCGGACTCTGACATGTGTCCTCATGGGTAACACTGAGACTCATACATTTGCTATATTGCCTGGGCTCAGGGAGGAAAGTCATTACACCGCCCACGATTCTTCCTCAGATGCCTTTATTGATAGAAAGCAGAAAGGCTTGGTAAACTGACAAGATGAATGGCTGTTAGGATGAAAGTTACCCATACACATGCTCTCATCCTCCATTCTAAGATCTGCCGGCTGGGATGTCACCTAGCTGCTGCCACTGCTATTTGTAAGGTGGGTAGCCTGTACAGAGAGGAGTCAGATGAAGAATATGGCCAGTGAGACACATTTTGAAGGTACCTCTGGAGGCTTCAGACCCACCCCTGCCAGGACTGACTGGACACAGTATTTCCTGCACATCTCTGGACCTCAGTTCTTTCTGTGTTTGTAAACTGGGGCCCAAATCCTGAAAGTTCTGTCATTATGTTACTTATCACACATGCACAGACCTGTGAGCCCCTGATACTCAATATCACCATTATCATTGCCTACTGATTTGTATTCTATCCCTTTAAATTAAATGAGAAGAGAAAGTGCCTAAAATAAATTGCTAAACTGGAGTTAGCACTGCTTTCTACCTTTTGCATGCAACAATGTCATACGCTAAGTCCCAGCTTTGATGCTCCTGATATCCTGTCCACAAATTCTTCAGAGCAGTAGTGTATTGCTTAAATAACACATCTTAGAACAGAGTTGCATAAGGACCATTTTATGGACCATTTTGATCACGGGATTGCTACTTATACCAGTCTAGGTTACATTACATGGCATATAATGTGACAGTAGATAGATAGATAGATAGATAGATAGATAGATAGATAGATAGATAGATAGACAGACATAAGTACATGCACATGAATACACACACACACACACACACACATATGTATTAGAGTATTTGTCTCTAACCTGATCTCATCTCTTTGCTATGGGCGGGGTCCATGCTCAATGACTCTAGTCACCAAGTGAGCATCAGCAGGGAGAGCAAGTCTCTCCGACACTATCTTGGCATTACTTTAAAATAGTAACAAGAGCTGTCTCACACCCGACGTTAAGAAGCCAGTAGCTGCTGGCGCCTTGGGGCTGCTTGTGGGGAATTGCCGGCTGGTATCCAGTCGAGCTGAGGTCTGAAACCCGATGGTCATAATTCACCTACACGACACTGTAGGTGTTCCCTCATGCTCCTGGAACTCCGGCCCCTGCCTAAGGTACCACCTCCCACAGCCCCACAAGAGAAGCATGGTCAGTAGTCAAGTAAGCAATGGCCCAAGCTTCTGACCTTCAGGCTAAACTCCTCCCCAGTTACCTAGCAACAGTGGAGACCATAAAAAGGGCTGTTCAGCCCCCCTCGCTCTCACTCCTTTGCCCTCTCACCTCTCACTTCTCTCACTTCTCTCTCTCCTCTTCCCTTTAGCTTTGTCTTCTTCTTTCTTCTCCTTTCTCTCTCTCTTTTCCTCCTTTCTACCTTCTCTCTTTCCCCTGCATTTCTATAATAAAGCTCTTAAACCATAGAGTCTCTGCTCTGCTCCTTCAAGGCCCACTCTGGTCAGTGTTGGGAACTTCTTTCTCTCTTCCCTCTCTTCCCTCTCTCCCTCAACCCTGGTGGCTTTAGCAAAGTAGCTCGGGGGAGGGGTCCCCAGGCAGGACTGCCCCTTCGCCACCCCCTGAAGAGTGGGATAGATAGAGGAATGCCCACCCAGGGATGAGTGGATAGGGTAGGTAGCAGCCCTTCCATGCCTGACTGATCAGAGAATAGGAAAACTTTGGCAGGGTGTAGGCATCTTTTTCCTTTCGTTGTTCCCCAGGGCCTCCAGGATCCCCCCTTTATTTTGTTTCCAACAGTTGCTGCCTCAGCTGTTGAAGGAGTCCCACTGTGGATAGGCCAACAGCGCTTTAGTTGCTCAGTCCACACGACTGGGTGCCTCAGCAGGGCCAACCTGGGGCTGAAGATTGGGAAGAGCCTCTCATCCTTGATCAGTGTTGAAGTCTGGAAACACTGCATCTACTAACAGCAAAGGAATCAGCAGCAGCAGCAGCAGCAGCAGCAGCAGCAGCAGCAGCAGCAGCAGCAGCAGCAGCAGCAACAGGGTAAATCAACTTCTGTATCCTGGATCATGGACCACAGGACCTGCCCCACTCTGCTCTCTTGTCTTTCTGCTTCTGTCCTTTAGATCAACCAAGAAAAGAGCTGGCTTTTCAATCTCACAATCTTTCTGAAGGCCAGAGGTGAGACTTACTGGTTTACTTATACATTAAAAGGTTGATTCAAAAAAGAAAAGAGTTGTAAAAATCTCTTCAGTCCCCACACTACCATCCACCCTTCCCCACTGCCCCCACCTCCTGTGGCCACCATAGGACACCACAGCCAACCGCTAAGGGGAGGGCCTGGGGCCCAGCAGGCCTCAGACTGATACACATCCCTGTCCATTCTGATTGGTGGACCCAGAGCTGTACAAGTTATTATATGGACTGTGGATCATCACCCTGCAATAAACTGACATTTTCTAATAAACCTCGTGAAGTTTCTCATCAAATATATTAGCCAAACCGCAACCAACAGGTTGAATTTAACTAATCTTTTTTGGAGTTACTAAGATAGGTCTGAGCCAGAATAGACTAGTGTTCAGGCTTCTCCATCCAGGGTTAGTTAGGGCTGGCATTCAAAGTAATAGCACCTCAGAATATTTCGATTCTTAAGTTTATATGTAGTGAACTTCTATATCTTAACCAACTCTGGCTAATTTTGGCATAAAACAGCATTTTCTGGGAAACATTCCAATAGGTCTCAGAAAAGCCTTAGGTTTTAATAAACAAGCAGAATATTTTTATCCCAAAGCAGACTTCATTGTATGTAGGCGATTTGAATGGAATCATGACCCACCTGCTCCAGCCATGTGGCTTGGACTTTTTTCCTTTTTTTTCCTCCCCCTCCCTTTTTTTTTTTTTCTGTCTTCTCTGATGTTGAATTTCTTTCAGAACCTACACCGCATTCTTTCCACTACCTAAATTGTGCTGAAATTTGGCCTTTTGAAGGCAGATTTGATTTTCTTAGAAAATCATTTGCAATCATGTCTACTGAATGAGATGACTGTATCAAGTTGAGTGATACATTCTTCAGTAATGATTTTTTTTTGTTAAAGTTTCTTTTGTGGCAGAGAGGAGACTGTGGGAGTAGAAAGGACTCATTATTATTTGTTAAGAATGCAGAGTCTGATGACTGCTGCCCTTGAGCGTAAAGGTGTGGCCCCCTAGCCTCGCCCCCTCCCCGTAGCCATCAGCTGCCAATAATTCTTCAGTAAAAGATTCTTCCCTTCCCATTACCTGAGAGGTTCTCCTTGTATTTGCCTGGTGAATTGCTAGGGGGTAGATGGTAATTGGTTATGGATTAGTGGGAAATCTTTAGTCTGTAATGACTCGACCCCCAGAAGAAAGAATAGATTTTGGAGTTAGTTTTGGGGTCCATAGAAATGGATCCATGTGTGCTAGATAAAGCTGTAATCAAGGAAAATTACTATAAATTTAAATTTTATTAAACAAATTGTTTATTTGTTTGTTTTTAAGGCTCAGGCTGGCTTCAGATTCTTGGTCTTCCCACATCTATCTCCTGAGTTCTGGCGTCACAGGTGGGCTCTACTATCCTTGACTAAAGGAGACCAACTTAACCATAAGCTGAGGGAATTATAAAAAAAAACAAAACAGTGCATCCTGGGAGTTTGATGTTTTGGGAATTTGGCTCTGGAATAACAGGAACATGTGTTCAGGTCCTGGCCTTTCCGTGAGTCCCTAAGTGAGTCACATGATGTTCCTGGAGCCAGCTAAGCGATCCACAAAGTGGAGAAGATCACATCTCTCTCATGGGTTGTTGTGTGGATGACCTATTTTCCTACGTTAGGACTTAAGGAAAATGCTTTCGGTGTACTAATAGGTAGTAATGCTGTCTTTGGAAATGAGGGCATATGGTAATTGACTTTGTAGTCCACGGTTTAGCAAGACACGATGAGAATGTAGGCAAGGCTCTGCTTCATACACCAGACACAGCAGATCACCTGCACGGAAAGCCAGACGCAAACACAGGCAGGATGTCTAAACTTCTATGCAGTCTCAGTCAATAAAAACATATCTAAAGTGTGGCAAGCGTGTAGAGACAAAGAAAGACATTGCCTCCTGTGGGAGTGCCCTGCCATCTTTCTTTCTTTGGCTTCCATGCTCTCTGGCATCCCACAGCTTCTGCTGCTGAGTTCCCTGATGGCTCCGCCCACCCCTGTTGCCAGACCCTGGTGTTTCTGATTCAGTGTCACATGTGGGCCGGTAACTCACAGGACCCACCAGAGGCCCTGCTTCCTACAGTGTGCTCAAGCCCACAGAACCTTAAAAGACTTACAGTATTAATCCCTTCTTGCAGGGGCTTCTGACTTTCAATGAAGACTTAGGCAGATGTACATTATCCATAACTTTGCGATGGCAACTCATTTTTTAAAAGATTTGTGTATTTTACAGATATGAGTACTTTGTCTGCATGTACATCTGTACACCAGAAGACAGCACCAGACAGTTGCGAACTGCTATGCATGTAAGTGATGGGAATTGAAGTCGGGACCTTTGGAAGAGCAGGGAGTGCTCTTAAGCACTGAGCCATCTCTCTAGCCCTGGCAACTCATTTTCAATGTGAAATCATTCTCGTTAGTGTTCCAGTTTGTGCACAGCTTGTGTTAGTTACTCTCCTTGTTGCTGTAGCCCAGAAACAACTTAAAGGAGGAAGGCTTACAGTCTGAGAGGATACAGTCTATGGTGGCCAGAAAGACATGGTGACAGCAGTGTGAGGCAACTGGTCATGCTGCATCTGTGGTCAGGGAGGATGAAGTAGAGAAGAAATCAGGCCTGATTATAAAGCCTCCAAGTCTGACCCAAGGAACTCTCTAGTGAGGTTTTACCCCATAAAATTCCCATAACTTCTCCAAAGAGCATCACCATCGGGTTCCAAAATGCTCAAACACATGCATCTCTGGGGGACATCTCATGGTCAAACCATAGGACACACAAATCTTAATTATCTGATACCTTTGGATGGGATCAATCCTGAGATGTACCCTTCAGGTAGCATCTTTCTTTCCTGTACCTCTAGTCACTGAACATTGCAGCTAGCCTCTTCCAACAGATAGATGTTCCAATAGATATATGCAGTACTGATGGGCACTGGCCCTGGTCCAATTTCTCAGGTCTGTCAAGAAGTGCTCTGGGTGAAACCTATTGAATGGCCATTCTATCTTTGAATCTCACGAGTTTGTGATAGAAACAACCCTCCCCCCTTTTTTATTTTCCATTTACTGGACATGAGCCTTTTCTTTCCTTTCAGTTGCCAAGTATGATGATTGGTTTTAACTGTCAACTTGACATAACCTAGAACCATCTGGGTAAAGAATCTAAATTGAGGAATTATCTAGAGTAGGTTAGCCAGTATGTGGGGGTAGGTCTTGATGCTAACTGAGGTGGGAAGAGCCACCGCGTAGGTGGGTGGTACCATTTCATGGGCTGCATCGTTAATGTACAAGAGTAAAGAAAGCCAGCTAAGCATAAGCAAGCAGGCAGCACCATACATGTTACTCTCTGTTCTTGTCCATGGATGAATGTGACTAGCAGCTTGAGCTCCTGACTTGCCTTCCCCAAAATGGTGGCCGGTAGCTAGGAATTGAAAGCCAAATAAAACCCTTCTCTCCCCTAAGCTGCTTTTGGTCAGGGTGACTATCTTGATGACAAATTGAAACTAGGACACCAGGATCCATTGTGTCACTGTCAGTTCACCATGCTGCACCTTTTGATGTAAGGGGATCAGACCTGGAAATGGAGAAGCTGCTGCAGAAGAGTGGGAGGTGCTGTGGGGCCTGACACTTAGGGTGCACAGTGAGTGTGTGTGTAAGAGACAGAGAAACAGAGAGAGAAAGAGAGACACAGAGAGACAGAGAGACAGAAAGAAGGGGGGAGGCTCACAGCAGCTTCCTGTCCACATGTCAGGCAGTGGGCTGCTGTAGGGCATGTAGGAACAATGCTGTTATATCTACTGAAGAGTCAATGATAGGAAATCCTCCAGGCTGTGTCTAGGAGGCTCCTCTTCTCTAGATTCTGTAGCTGCTCTAGCTTGCTTTCTGTTGAGGTGAAGGCCAAATGCAACTTAGAGAAGAAGGATGACTTCATCTGCAGATTACTCTCCATCACTGAGGAAAGCCAACGCTGGAGCTCAGAGCACAAAAGGAGAGGGAAGAGCTGAGGCCAAGACCATGGAAGGATGCTGCTTACTGGCCTGGTTCCCTGGTCTATCCAGCTAGCTTTCTTAGACAGTTATGGACCACTTGCTTAGGAATAATATTGCCCACAGTGGCCTGGGCCCTTCTACACCAACATGCAATTAAAAATAAACCTCACAAATGTGGCCACAGGCCAATCGGATCTAGGCAGTTTTTCAACTGAGATTCTCTCTTCAGAAGTGACTACATTACTGTCAAGATGGCAGCTGATGCTAAATACAGTAGTTACCTACTCAGCTATTAGAAACAATGCATTTATAAAATCCTTAGGCAAATGAGTGGATCTGGAGGGTATCATCCTGAGTGAGGTAACCCAATCACAAAAGAACTAACATGATATGCACTCACTGGTAAGTGGATATTAATCCAGAAACTTAGAATACCCAAGATACAATTTGCAAAATACATGAAACTCAAGAAGAAGGAAGACCAAAGTGTGGATACTTCATCCCTCCTTAGAATGGGATGTAAGAAGTTACAGAGAGAAATTTTGGAGCTGAGATGGAAGGAAGGACTATGCAGAGACTGCCCCATCCGGGGCTCCATACCATAATCAACCACCAAATGCAGACATTATTGCATATGCCAGCAAGATTTTGCCAACAGGACCCTGATATAACTGCCTCTTGTGAGGCTATGCCAGTGCCTGGCAAATACAGTAGATGCTCACAGTCATCTATTGGATGGAACACAGGGCCCCCAGTGGAGGAGCTAGAAAAAGTACCCAAGGAGCTGAAGGGGTCTGTAACCCTGTAGGAGCAACAACAATATGAACTAACCAGTACCTCCTGAGCTCGTGTCTCTAGCTGCATATATAGCAGAAGATGGCCTAGTTGGCCGTCATTGGGAGGAGAAGCCCTTGGTCTTGCAAAGATTATATGCCCCAATACAGGGGAATGCCAGGGCCAGGAAGCAGGAGTGGGTGGGTTGGGGAGCAGGGTGGAGGGAGGGTATAAGGGACTTTCAGGATAGCATTTGAACTGTAAATGAAGAAAATATCTAATAAAAATTGTTTAAAAAATATAGTAGTTATCTTGGCTAGGCCTGGTTCCCCTCCTCCTTTTCCTCTTCTTCCTCCCCTTCCTCTTCCTCCTCTTCCTCCCTTTCCTTCTGCTCCTTGTTATGAGTCTTTGTGGGCATGAAAATGAAATGATAAAAGTAGGCAAGCAAAGTATTGTCTGTTTACTTTCATGTTATAATGTGATTATTTTTTCTTTTTTTTGTATAAAATTTGTCTCCTAGGAGGCTGGGGCAATGGCTTAGTGGTTAAGAGTGTTTGCTGTTCTTACAGGGTACATGAATTTTCTCCCTAGCATCCGTGTCCAGCAGCCACAACTGCCTGTAACTTCAGTTACTTACACATACACACACACACACACACACACACACACACACACACACACACACACTATATTCACACAATAGGCCAGATGGTCATGGTTCATGCCTTTAATCCTAGCACTTGGGAGACAGAGGCAGGAAAACTTCAGTAAGAGGCTAGTCTGGTCTCTCTGGTCTATAGCTAGGGCTACTTAGAGAAACCCTGTCTCAAAAAAACAAAAAAGAAAGGGAAGGGAAGGGAAGGGAAGGGAAGGGAAGGGAAGGGAAGGGAAGGGAAGGGAAGGGAAGGAAGGAAGGAAAAGAAAAGATAAATCTTTTGAAACCATTTTTGTTTCCTTATGTTGATGTAAAGTTTCAACATATACCTGTTAGTTGTGGTAGGAACCTGGCTGGAATGCCTCTGGATTCCTGGCCTTTTGTTCACAAAACTGAAACAAAGGCTTCCACATATTGCAACAACAATAGGGGAACTTTATGTAGAACAAACAATGAAGAGAAGAAGGAAGACTGGTAACTAGCCACATGAGGGAACCACTCAAGGCCCTGTTCAGTGCTTCCTTCTATGGAGTTCAAGAGAAGGAGTTTGGCTGCTAAGTTATGTACTGAGAATGCTTCTCTATTTTGATTGACAGGCTGGGTTATATAACTCTTTTCTATTGCACACATCCTTTCACATAATGTATCTAATTTCAATTATATACACACCTGTTGGTGATTGGTTTGGTGCTCCTGTGTACTCAAATGCTAAATATTGTCCCTCCCCGAGATCTTGTTGCCCCTAGATGAGCAAATTCTCATGTACACCAGGTTTTGATGTACAAATTAGCTCCTGAATCTGAAACTATTGGTTAAGCAAAAATGGCTATAGGCAATTTTTGGAGGGAATAGAGGTAGGCAGGTTTTCACTTAACTGGTTGAGAGTTGCAGCTAGGGACTGCTAAAAGAGAAGAGGAAGAAGAAGAGGAGAAAGAAGAAGGAGGAGAAGGAGAGAAGGAGAGAAGGAGAAAAGGAGAAAGAGAAAGGAGGAGGAGGGTGAGGAAGAGCAGGAGCACAAAGGAGGAGGAGACAGGGGGATCAGGGGGTCTTCAAGAGTCATGATGGAGCAGCAGCAGGTACCCAAGTGAAATGCCCTCCTAGGACACCAGACTGCTGGAGCAGAAATAACCCAGGAAGATTCAAATAGCAAGTATCTGGGGTATACTACTGGGGAAATAGCCAGTCTAGCTGTTAGACAAGCAGATTAGGGGTAACTCCCCAGTAATGGCCAAAGACGTATAAATAAACCGTAGCCTGAGTTTCATTCAGTTATAAGTTAGACAAGGATAAACTTAATTCATATTATTTTACACACAATTGTAAATTAAATATCTTTTCTTTTCTTTTTTTAACAGTTTTTATTAGATATTTTCTTCATTTACATTTAAAATGCTATCTCGAAAGTCCTCTATACCCTTCCCCTGCCCTGTTCTCCAACTCACCCACTCCCTCTTCTTGGCCCCGGCATAACCCTGTACTGGAGCATATAAAGTTTGCAAGACCAAGGGGCTTCTCTTCCCAATGATGGCCGACTAGGCCATCTTCTGCTACATATGCAGTTAGAGACCCAAGCTCTGGGGGTACTGGTTAGTTCATATTGTTCCTCCTATAGGGTTGCAGACCCCTTCAACTCCTTGGGTACTTTCTCTAACTCCTCCATTGAAATATCTTTAATATAAGTGATAGCAATAAATTTATCAGACAGCTGTATTTATTTACCTTATGCTAGTACTCAGTAACTTCACAGAGAAACCAAAATGTATTTAAAGCTACACCTCAATAGCTGAGCAGTTAAATGATGCTCCTTAAACTTCTGTGCTAATCTGGCTACCTCCCAGTCCCATCCCATGATACTTGCATATTATCATTGATCTGGCTCTTTCGTCCCCTTCTTTATGGCTCTAATTCCTCCATCCTGCTGGCAGATCTGAATCTCTCTCTTTCCCTTTCTCCTTCCTCTGGCTGGCAGACATCTGGCTCTGTTCTTTATTCTGCCCAGTCATTGGTTGATCAGCATTTATTGACAAGGCAGATGATAAATGGTAAGAACTGTTTACACAAACTTGAGACAGGATATTTTTGGTATAAACATTACAATGCTGAGTCTGGATTGAAACAAGGTATGAGGGCAGAGAAATCAGCATCTGATTGTGTAAACTTTACATAGTATACAAAAAACATTATGCCTACATACAGCCAATGATACATAGGCATAAGTTGGCAAATAGGAGATACTTCCTAAAGTTGACATTTATGACACATTTTCTCAAATTGATCATGCAGCCCAAACCAATTCAGGCCAAATTGGCCCATTGTCCTCACTTTCAGGGTGTGTTTTGGTATAAATAGTGCATTGTTGAGGCATAACTTAAGGAAAGAGCTTATTTCTATCATTTAAAGCAGATATCCATGTAGCCCCATGCAGATGAAGATCCCAGTTGCTAACCAATCTTTAGGTACATTTTAAGGAGTAGGCATGTGCAAAGTCCATGGAGATGAGGAACCCAGGCTGCACTCAGAATGTATTATTTTCAAAGGGGAGTCCACTAGCTGCAAAAAAGTAGAGTTCCTTGCAAAGTTATTCATATTTGCCCAACTTTGGTAGAAAGTCTGAGTAATCCATTAAGTCTTGTATTTTAGATCTCTTTGTTCAGCTGTGCATTTGAACTCTGGTCAAAGTGCAGTGACTGACTGACTTTGGGGGTGCTTAGCCCGAGCGGATATATATATACAACACAACTCCTGCATCCAGGACTTAAAAACATTGAGGAAGAGGAGGGTGCAAGTTAGTGAGGGCTAGACAGGATGCCTACCGCAAGATAGTGTCTTCAACACGTAACAGGGATGCTTCACCTGTGAAATCTCAACAGGATTGTCACCTAAACAAGACCCTTATTTAAAGCACTTTCTCCCTCTCCCCTTTCCCCCTCTTCCTTCTTCCCCTTTTCTCTCCTTCCCCTCTTTCTCTTTCCCTTTCTCTCTTCCCTCTCTCTCCTTCTCTCCCTCTCTCTGCCTCTTCCTGTGTGTGTACTTTGTACCTTACTCTGTGCTTCATGCACATTGATGTATAGCTTAAGCACATTGATATATGTCCATAAGACTGATCATTGGGTCTCAGCAGTTAGCGGTTTGAATGAAGTTGTTTTGTTTTTATGGGCTATCTGTCGTCTCCTCTCTGCTGACCTCCTGACCCCTACCTGATAATTTCACAGCACATCGTGAAATCGCAAACAGCCTCTGTCAGACCACTGCCCCTCCTAATACAAGCCAGGCTCCAGAGACAGCCCAGGCACCAGAGGTTTGGATATCAACTATGAGACTTTCTGTTTATATAGAAACACATGGTTGAAAATGAAGGCCATTCACCACACAAAAGATGTTTTTCTCTGGATAATTATAGAGTACAAGGCAGATTGATGTTTATCACCCAGGAACCTTTCACAGTGGATGTGTTATGGATGGGATGCAGTTTGGATAGATGATTTTTAAAAGCCAGTGCCCGTGAATGCGTGGTAAAATAGTGCACAATTTGCTCCATTCTGCCATTGAACAAGCTTGTTTGAAAGCCACATCATCTCTGAATTTTCTTCATGAAAAGCTCTCTTCTAAAACAGTTGATTTATTCTCTAAGGGAAAATGAGCCCATCATCCAAGGATTTGTTAAATGTCTTCACGTTGATCCATTCACACCCTCAGGCTCCCAGGTACTAACTCAACCCCAATCCTAATGTTCCAGAAAAGCCTCATCAAGAAAGACCAATCTAATAAGTTTGTACTGTGTCTGTATGCCATAAGCATACTGTAATCAGCTGTCTGTAGTCAGACCCCACCCCAAATCTAAAGGCAAATACATCAGAAAATTCACAATAAACAAACCTAGCAGCTGGGTCTTCTACGTCCCCTTGGTTGCCTCCCAATCTTTTAAGTTGGAAGCTCCCAATCCCTCTTTCCTCTGAGTCGAGTTCAAATTTACCCCTATGGAAATTGGTCATTGGAAGCCAGTCTGTCTCAGCTCATGTATCCCAGTCACTGGGCATGTGGGGGAATTCTGGAACACCATTGCATTTGACCCTGCCTCCCAGGAAGAGACTTCCACTTGCCTGAAGACAAGGTAGTGTGATAGGCTTCCCTTGCAGTGCACTTAGATGTGCTGCCATTCCTGTAAAATAAATGAATGAATGAAACCAAATGAAACAAAATAAAACAAACCCCAGTTGCTCCTATGGAGCTGCCAGTTAGCATGCAGATGCCTAGTGTATTCAGTGTGAGCTGTGTGTTCAGTCTTACTGCTGGGGTGTTTGCCTCACAGGATCCTACTATGCAGGAGGCGCTGACCACCCCAAGTTTAGCTAGCATAGCAGGACCAGAAGCCCCAGGTGGGAGCCTGTCAGAAATGCCTTCCCCCTGTCAGTGTACCAGCCTTCCCCCAATTACCAAATCAAAATCTGATATCTATCTATCTATCTATCTATCTATCTATCTATCTATCTATCTATCTATCTATTAATTACTTGGGAGTTATTTATGCATGTGTGTTGTGTGTGTAGGGATATGCATGTGTTCATTTGGGAGTGAGCTAGTAAACATGCACATGTGTGCAGGTGTGCAGAGACCAGTGGATGATATAGGGTCTTTCTTAATCACTTCCCACCTTAGTTTTGATTTTTTAGTTATATTTATTTATGTACTTATCATGTGTTTGTGTTTGTGTGTGTGCATTTATGTGCCACAGCACCAGTGTGATCAGAGGAACTTTGCAGGAAGTGGTTCTTTCTTTCCACCATATGGCCCCTAGGGATTTAACTCAGGTTGTCAGGCTTGTTGGCAAATGCCTTTACCTGTCCTTAGCCTTACTTTTGGAGATAGGCGTCTTACTGAAGCTGAAGATCACCGGCTAGACTGGCTGGTCACTGAGCTCTGGGATTACTGGGTATACATCTGAGTGGTTCTGCATGGATCCTAGACTGAATAGAAGGAAGGAAAGTATTTGAGCACAAGTTCTGTGTCTTGATGAGGGATGCAATGTGAGCAGCTCCTGTCTCCATAACTGCGCTGCCAGGATGACTATACCCTTGATGACTGTATCCTACTCCTTAATGATGTCTTTGTCAATATATTTAATTACAGCAACAAGAAAAGTAGCCAAAACTCATGTCTTACACACATACATGATTTTATGTATCTTACTACTTTTGGGTGTTTACTGGAAAGTCTCTGGTTAGCATACTACAGAGGATCTGTCATTTTAAATGGCCTTTAGTGGTGTTGTGTGCACATTGCTATGTGGAAATCACATAAGGCAATTGCTGCTTTCCTGTCTCTAATCCCCAGGAGAACCCGCACTAGTAAGGCTAGGTTAACTAACTCTCCATTGGTGGAGGCTGAAAATCTCTTGCCTTAGTTTCCTTCCTATTCTATCAACAAAATACCCTGGAAAGGAAATTCATGGGAGAATGGGTTTTCTTGGATTCACTGTTTGAGGGTATAGTCCACCATGTCAGGAAAGTTCTGGCAGCAGGAACCTGAGGTAGCTGGACACATTAGATTCCTAATTGCTCAGTTCACTTATTCCATCGATGCAATCCAGCATCCCAGCCAGGGAATGGCACTACCTATAGTGGGCATATCTTCAGGTATCAATTAAAGCACTCAAGATAAACCCCCAAAGACACACCCAGGGACCCATCCCCAGGTGA
This sequence comes from Mus minutoides, assembly GCA_902729485.2. NCBI lineage: Eukaryota > Metazoa > Chordata > Mammalia > Rodentia > Muridae > Mus > Mus minutoides. The sequence continues at coordinate 1,043,096 of LR749866.1, forward strand.
TTCTAGATTCTGTTAAGTTGCCATCCAACGCTAACCGCCACATCTATTTACAGCAAGCTTCCCGGGTACTTTATGTTCTGCCAGCTGGGCAGCATGGCCCAGAGGCTCCCTTCCAAATGTCCTCTTGCTAACAAGCAACCCCTAGGGACAGAACAATGAGAAGATTCCAAAACAATCTTCTGGTGATTCTGTTTCATTAGACTGGGATAGGATGTGAGAATAAGTGCCTTCTTCTTGACCCCCTACACATGAATCTATGTTCACTAGGGAATTCTGGGGACATAGAGGAGAGAGCTATAGTAATGGATCTCAAGTGTAGAGCAACAGAGATATCTGGGAAACTTGTTAGTAGGACTGATCTCTGGATTCTAAGAAGATGAAGGAAAACCACTCAAATGGGAACAAATAGAAGCTTTGATCCCCCACTTCCTGCAGCAAAGCACCCAGCAGTAATTGCTTGTGTTGTGCAGGAACCCAAAGGCAGCCAATGGGATTGCAAACGCTTTGCAAGGAACAAAGGGAAGGGCCTCACAGATGCCTTGATTGGAGACTGTTGCCATGGGGATGCTACAGATAATGTAACTAAGATCGGGGCATCATTTGTCATTGGTTAAGGGGGTGAAATTGGCTCTCTCCAGTTGGTCCTAAGTTGAAAGGATAGGGGAAAAAATACATTATTTAATCAAGGTCAGGACATGTTGGGTTGATTGCTGCAAAGGCTGTAACTCTTGAGTGGGCTCTGTGTGTGTGTGTGTGTGTGTGTCTGTGTGTCTCTATGTATGTGTGTGTCTCTCCCTGTGTGTTGTCACATACATGTGTAACAGGTGCATAAATGTCACAGCATTGGTGTGGAAGTCAGAGACAACTTTTAGGAGCAGCTTCTCTCCTGCCACCTTACGGTGGCAAGGTCTCTCTTATTTCTGTTTTCTGTCTTGTGTACTCTGGGTTAGCTGACCCACAAGTACTAAGACGATCCTCTTGTCTGCTTCTTGTCTCACTGGAGAAGTGTTGGGATTACAGATGTGCACTGCAGCATCAGGCTTTATATGTGGGTCCTGGTGACAAGACTCAATTCCTCTGGCTCATGAAGCCAGCACTTTTACCTGCTGAACCATCTTCTCAGCTCACAACTTGTACTTCTTATGTAAGGCCTGGCCATTGCTAATTTTTATATTTTGGTTGTCAATGCCCACTCAAGAATTACCAAATAAAATCATGAAACCTGCGTATCAATATTTTAATACAGCCACCATGTTCTTAATTTTGGGAGTCACCCCTTCCCAAACATTCTACTGCTGTCTGTCTTAGCAGATTTTCAGCAGGGTTCTGAAGCTCAGCCCCAACCTCATGCACTATTTGAAGCAAAAACATTACCATCATGGGGATTCTTTGCAGTTTCTTATAGTGTCTACTCACCTTTAACTCTATCATTAGCTATACCCTGTCATCTGGAATTAAAGACACAGTGGGCTGGGAAAATGTCTCACTGGGTAAAAGAACTTAGTGAATAAGTGCAAGGACCCACATCTGGATCTCAGCAATGATCTAAAAAATTGGGTGTGGCCACATGAGAGCCTATAGTTCTAGTGCTTGGCAGATCTCACACATAGAGGGATCAGTAGGTCCTGCTGGCTTCCAGTAAAGATCCAGATACAAAGAAAGTTACTGCCTCAAGGACAAGATGGATCAGGGCACATATGGGCTCAGGCATATATACCCATATACATAACTGTATAAACACAAGTCAGACAAAAGAGAGAAAGGGAAGATGAAGGAGGGAGGAAGAGAAGGAGGGAAGGAGGGAGAGAGGGAGGAAAAACATGGGTCAGATACACTCTTAGCTTTTCAATGATGATAAGCGCAACTTTTCTCTCTTTTCTCTCCTTTAATTCATAAAAGCCTTTGAAATTAGGTCAACTAAGCAGGAAAAGCATAAGAGATGGAGGTGGCTGACTTTGTCAGTACCCACTGAATAAGCTGAGTTGTTTATTACCTACATTAGCTTAGAATAGATACAGAGTCAGCATTTCCTAGTTCCTTTCTGGGTTAAAAAGAAAAAGAAATCACTTGCAGTTTTAGTTTTCTAAAAATTTTCAGCTTTATTTAGAGTCAACTCATTCACATTTGGGTCAGAATTAGGAGAGGGAGTTAATTTGAGACTCAAAACTCAAAAAGCAAAGGCGAAAATATTTTATTCATTGTTATTTAATCCTTGTACAAGATATCTTGGTGGTGCATGCCTTTAATCCCAGCACTTGGGAGGCAGGGGCAGGCAGATTTCTGAGTTCGAGGCTAGTCTGGTCTATAGAGTGAGTTCCAGGACAGCCAGAGCTACACAGAGAAACCCTGTCTCAAAAAAACAAAAACAAAAACAAAAAAGAAGATACTTTGAAATGGATGGAGCTTATTTCTTACTATTCTGTGTGTGCACCTGTGTTTATTCTTTCAAGTATATGCTATTGCACATGTATGCTTGTGAGTATAGAAGCCAGAGGACAAATGGTGGTTTGAATAGGTATGGCCCCTATAGACTCATGTGTTTGAATGTTTGGCCTATAGGGTAACTGGAGTCAACTCATTCACATTTGGGTCAGAATTAGTCACTATTAAGAGGTATGGCCTTGTTGGAGTAGGTGTGACTTTATTAAAGGAAATATGTCGCTATAGGGATGGGTTGTGATCTATGCTCAAGACATGCCCAGTGTAGCACACTTCTGCTGCTTGTAGATAACGATGTAGAACTATTGGCTCCTCTACCACCATGTCTGCCTGGATGCTGCCATGCTTTCTGCCATGATGATAATGAACTAAGTCTTTGAAACTATAAGCCAATTCCAATTTAATGTTTTCTTTTACAAGAGTTGCCATGGTCACGGTATCTTTTCATAGTGATGAAACCCTAAAGAATACAACAACCTTGGGTGTCATCCTCAGGAACCATCCATCTCTTTGAGGCAGGCTCTCTCATTGGCCTGGAAGTTGGCCATTGAAGTAGGTTTGCTGGCCAGAGAGCCCAGGGATCACCCTGACTCCAGTTACCCAGCACTGTGATAAAAGCTCATGCTGCCATGTTCAGGGCATTTTTTGTAAGGTGTTTGAGAGTGAACTTAACTCCTCATGCTTGTAAGGTAAGCACTTTACCCACTAACTATCTTAAATATTTTCAAATGAGTAAGAATCAGGTAAAGCAGGGTGAAAAGGGCAGAGGTTGTGGCCCTTAATATGTTTAAGTGAAATTGACATTTTATATATATATATATATATATATATATATATATATATATATATATATATATATATATATGCTGATTTGCTATACAATAAAGAATATGTACATTTATATTTATATTTATATGTATATAACAATGAAATCTATATGTTAAGAGAGAATACACACACACACACACACACAAATATATGTTAAGAGAGAAAAACAGACACACACAGGGGGGAGAGAGATAGAGAGACAGAGACCAAAATGAGAGGCAGAGATAAAGAGACAGAGAGATGTATCTTAGTCTTCACAGAGAATAACCCTCTGTGAACATCTGTAAATACCCAAGTCCCTTACATAATGGGGTAACTGCCTATATATATATATATATATATATATATATATATATATATATATATATATTCTACCCACATTCAAGCTGTGTCCCCCCTCTCAGTCTTCTCTGGAAACACCATCATAGGCCTGCTGAGTGTTATGTCTCCTATGTGATTCTAATGCCAATATATTATTTACATATATATAATGTGTGTGTTTGAATATATGCTTTATAAACTTAAATGTAAGCTGTAAATGTATTATCAACAGCTATTCAGTTCAGAAAGGGTTTTATGTCCTGAAGGAGTAACTCATGCTTTGAAGGGATGCCCAATTATTCACCCACCTGGAGCAACCCCTAGACTCGACACACTCTGATTTTGGTTGACTTTCCTATGACTGTTCTATGATTTAATTTCTTGCCTCCCATCACAGTGCTGGTGGCTTTGTGAGCTTTAGGTTCAATTCTAGGCTTCCCTTTCCCATCATTCCCATGTCAATGTTTTTCCTGGGGTCACCTTGTTTCTAACAGGGACATTAGACTCATATGCCAGTTTATAATATTTTCTGTAGGCAAACTGATTTTCTATATTAAGTAGAGTCATATATAGGTTACTTTTCTCATTGATGTGACTGACAAGAAACAGCTCCAGAGAGATATATTTTGGCTCATAGTTTGAGGGTACAATCCATCCTGGTGGAGAAGCCATGGCAGACGGAACCTCAGAAGTAGAGGGACAAACACTGGTTGGTCCTCCCCTCACTCTTGCCAGGGTCTCAACCCACAGAAAAATTCTACCCACATTCGAGCTGTATCTTCCCTCTCAGTCTCCTCTGAAAACACCCTCATAGGCCCGCTGAGTGTTATGTCTCCTATGTGATTCTAATGCTCATCAAGTTGCCAATTAAACCAATCATCATGGACCATTGATGGTCAGAAGATTCCATCCTTAAATAGACTTTTCCTCAGGAATTTGACAATGAACTTGAAATGAATACTTAATTCAATACTTTATTTCTTTGCTCTTGGTTGTAAACACGAGGAAAAGAAAGCCATCATTACTCCCCAGATCTCATTTGGCTTCGTGTGAAATCCAAATTCTGTAAGCTATAACTCCAGGATGCCTTTCCAGTGACTGAGGGAAACGGGATGTAGGAAATCACACAAAAAGCCATGTCTTCTCCTATGTTATTTTGCTGAGTAGAAAACGTTTATCAAAACAAAACAAAAACCAACCAACCAACCAACCAACCAACCAACCAACCAACCAACCAACCAACCAACAAAGAACCTTCTTAAATTACTGTTGTTTATTTTGTAGGTTCCATCTGATCTCTGCCTTCTCTTTGTCTTTCCCTTGGGAAGGTCCTAATGGGTGGGCATTCTTATGCAGTGGTTGCTTGCTCCTGATAAGAATTCTGTCCAGCCCCGCTTCCTCAGAACCCCATTTGTCAACCCCAGTCCTTTCCTGTATTGTTCACTTTTTACGAGTTGAACAAACTATCCTCAACTCACACACTTACGTTCAATGAAGTCCTGTTTGCAGACATAGGTGACTGACAAACTTCTATGGGGCTCAAGTCAAAGAAATTCTCTGCATTCCAATGTCACTCTAAAGAACACCTGCCTCCTTTGCCTCCTCAAAAGCTTTCCTGGAACCATAATTTCTATAGCAATCGCACATTCCGCCTTTCCTGATGTAACCACAGCAAACTACAGACTGCGGTAACCTACAAAGAGAAGGTAAACTACCTAACAGTAGCAATATGCAGATTCTTGGCCAGATCCCACAAGGAAGGCTTATCCAAAGTACCAAAAGACATGCTAGCAAACGCCCTCCACATCAACTTCCCACACAGTTGACGGAGAAGGGAATGGCATTACAGTCTCTCCATAGTCTTCTAATTCTGACCAAATAGTCCTTGCTTTAAAAAAGTTCTGAGAGCAGATGCAGGAATATTTTCTTCAGAAAGATAAAGGCCCCTGAAATTAAGTGTGTCCTGCTCAAGCTGATCCTTTCGCATAGACTATCACATCACAGCTGGCCCAGAGCCTTCCTTATGCTTCTCAGACTAGCCTAAAACGTGTGTCAATCCTCCTACCTCAGCTTCTGTGATGCTAGAATTACAGGGATGAGGCACCGAACCCAATTCTAAGGAGGTTTCTCTTTTATCACCCTTCTCTGTTTTGTTTACATCAACACTGTCCTCTCAAGTTATCTATATATCGTCTTTCGTCTCTTATCTTCCCTAGAGCATAAGATAGTAAGTATCAGTGCATTAAATAATCACAACTAAAGAAAACTTTGCCCAGTTTCTCACTGGCCAATTCTGGAGAAAAATCAAAGCACAGCAGGGCAGAGCATTTCCCAAAGGGCAAAGTCTAGTTATGACTTCCAACCAGGTCTCTGATCATTCAGCCTTTCCATTTTTATGGTTCCCCAAGTTGCCATCCATATCCCACTCATGGTACCTTCCTACCACACTTACCCACATAGGGTGTAGGGACATTGGTCTAACATGCTGGAATGTTTAATAATCTGAAAAATGAGGAAATTGCACCCCAGAATCAGATATATAAATTGAGCTCTCAACACATCTTCCCTCAGACAGTCCCCCAGGAGGTGGCTCGCTGGTATTTGTCATAAACAGAATAGAGGTCATTAAGTCTTGGCAAAACCTAACAACATATCTAATTATAGGCTTGAAATCACAGAGCCAAGCAACAACTATGGGGCATGCTGGGTTTACTTACTTCTGAACACATTTTATTGCCTTGCTTGGATAAATCCTTCCTGGTACTTAAAAAGAAGTGGTAATTTTTTTCCCTTTCCACTCCAAAGGGAAAGCTATTAGGATGGCATCTTTGGGCATAAATAAGAGGATTATTATTATTATTATTATTATTATTATTATTATTATTATTATCTGAGTGTACTTTAAAACAGTTAAATGAAAGTGCAACCTTTACCATCAGACAAAAATAACCTTAGGGCCATCCAGAGAAAGAAACTGACAATCTAGATTTATCTGATAGTCTTGTCCTCCTCTTCAAGTTCCTTCAGGGGATTTGAGAGTCTTTCTTTAAATTACTAAGGGGAATAGGTAGTTTGGTCAGCAGAAAAAAAAATATGACTATGGCTTTGGTTGGCACTTTATTTGGGGAGGAAACATATTCTACAAATAAATGTTTTGTCTTATTTTTTGAATAGTCTTGAGTGTAAAAATCTTAAACAACCTATCTTGTAATCTAAGATGTTGTCCTAGTTAGCTTTAACTGTCAACTTGACACAGCGTAGAGTCACCTAAGAAGGGAATCACAATTAAAAGACTGTGCAAATAAGATTGACCTGTGGGCATGTCTGTGGGGGATTGCCTTAATTATGAGTTCATGTGGGAGGACTCTGCCCACTGTGGGTGGCACCATCCCCTGTGCAGGTGGTACTGGGATATATAAGAAAGCCAGGTAAGCATGGGCTGGAGAAAGTCAGCAGGCAATGTTGCTCCTGGTTTTTGCTTCAAGTTTCTGCTTGAATCCTGCCCTGACTTCCCTCAGTGATGGGCTGTGACCTGGAAGTATTTTATCTCAGCAATAGAAAGGAAACTACAACAGATGTAGCACTTTAAATACATTTTTCAAAACTTATCAAATAACCTTGTCTCTCTTCTGTAGTAAAACAAAATTTTGTCATTTAGAAAGGCTATATTGATATAAAAATAATATTTACAATTTGGGGAGAATGAATAAAAACAGGGTATAATGACACAGATATATGATGAGTCTATGATAAAACCTATTACTTGTATGTTGATTGAAATTATTAATTTTTTAAAAAGAAAATGAAAGAAAGTACACAATTTGGTTTTTAAATATGAGACAGGAATGCAGACTACTGATAAGTCATACAAGTTAAAATGCATTTTCAAGATAAAAATTATCATCAGATGGATTTTTATGATTATCTTGTGAGAGAAGTCATTTCATAGACTTCCCTCCCTTGGCCTCTGCTTTAGATCAGCGACCGAGTGCTTGCCTAAGTCTTCCTCAGCTCAGTGACAGTCTTCCCTTTGGAATTCTGGAGAGCTGGCTGTGGAGGTATACATCTCTAATCCCAGCTTTGGGGATGCAGGCCTTATTGGAGGCCACCCTGGTCTACACATCTAGTTCCGGGCCAATCATATAGTGAGAACTTGTCTCAAAAAATAAAAACAAAACAAAAAAGCCCTCAGAAGTATAAATTAATTGGAAAGACTTGCCAACTTTATAAAAATTAATCTTGGGCCAGTGAGACAGCTTTGTGGGTAAAAACACTTGTCATAGATGCTTGTCAAGTGTGTTCAACCTTCAGAACTCACAAGGAGAAAGGAGAGAACTGACTCCTGAGTGTTGTCCTCTGTCTCCCAATTGTACATCATGACACATGCATAAACACACACACACACACACACACACACACACACACACACACACACACACAAAAAACTTAAATTTAAAAATTATTTTAAATTTATTAGATTAAAGTCAAAGTGCAGATAGGTATATTAAAGAATACATCCAGCCTAACTTTTACTTTAATAATCTTTGTCCTCTAAGATAGATGTTTGTCACTGGTGAAGCCTCCTCTCCTCCCCAGGGCTCAAGTTCAGTGGTAGAGTCCTCGGGGTGAAAAGCGCTGAAGTTCCAATTCTGACTTGTGTTCACACTGCTGCAAAAGGATGAAGCTGGGAGGCTGCTGTCCACCATACCTGGGTCAATCAATACCCAGCAGCCATCAGGAGACAGCGCAAGGCAGTAAGTAACATATCTGTGAGATGATTTCTTTCACATTTTTAAAAACAGTTTTGTTCTTCTTTTCCTTTCTCTCTTTTGTATAGGTGTGATTGTCGATGTGTGTGCACCATTGTCTATTTATGAGAGGTCATGGGACAACTCCAAGGAGTTGGTTCTCACCTTCCACCATATTCCATGAGAATTGCTTCTGCTGTGGAGTGTACCTCAGGCTACCTGATCCTCCGCCTTCCATGTAAAGTCTCTGCCTCCAGCTCCCATCTCGCTGCTACAGCTCTGGGATTACAGGTGCCTGTCACAGGACTGAGCTTTTTAGGTGGATTCTGGGCTTTTACCGGCTGAGCCTTCTCTCTGACCATCTTTGCTGATTTTCAATGTCGTCTAATTTCAGTTAAGAGATAGTTGCCTGGCATCAGCCTACACGACAGAGCCCTGGGGTCTCAACTCTATATATTCTTTAGCCATGAATTTCTGCTACTTTTTAGTTCAACTCACGTAGCTTCTCTTTGTCTCTTTATGTCGGGGATCAAGTGGAAACTCCACTGGACACATCCAGACAGCTTGGGAAAAGCCAGAAGACTAGGTGGCTATGAATAATGCTGTCCATTTTTTTTAATCAAAAGAGAGCAATTTTCTCCTCTCAAAGGAGGGATCTTCATATCAGGTACTTGACTGCAAGGTGCTTGCTGATTAATTACTTACATTTACATAACATTAATTCCCCTTTCTAGCCATTTAGCGGGCTTCCAGCGGGTTTAATGTTTCTCTTCTTTTGGCAAAACACCCGTGTTCTTAAATGAACCTGCATGACTTTTGCAGCGGAGATTCTGAATTCAGATCAGAACAGAACAGTATTAAGGGCTCAAACAAAGTTGCAGATGAATGTGTATTTCTCATGTGTATAAGGAAGGTAGCAGAATGATGGTGAACATACTATTTTGAGTTGTATAAATAGAACAATGTGTCTCCTGCCTTAAACTCCCTTCTCCTAATTCTTTCACAGAATCCTATTCATTCATCCAAGTTCAGCTGCTATAAAGCCTCTTTTTGAAGCTCTCCTAGAGCCTGGCAGACTTCTTGTAGTCCAAATCTCCAGGTAGAATTCCTGCTGGGATTTCATTCATTTGTTCATTCATTCATCCATCCATCTATTTATTCATTCACTCACTCACTTATTCATTTGATCACTCATCAGAACCTTGTTGCTCTCTTTCTGTTGATACTCTCTGTATTTTCATTACTTTTCTCATCTCTGTGGCTAAACAGCTGACAAGAAGCAACAGGCAGGAAAGGGGTTATTTTGGTTCCTGTTAAAGAAGTGTTTCAGCCTCGTCTACAAAGTGAGTTCCAGGACAGCCAGGGATATACAAAGAAACCCTGTCTCGAAAAACCAAAAAAAAAAAAGAGAAGTGTTCTAGCTTCCTTCTGTCCTAGTGATAAAATGCTCTGACCAAAGCACTGTGGTGGAGGGAAGGGCTGATTTGTATCTTTACACCTCCAGGCCACAGTCCCCCTTGCTAGAGTTCCAGGCGTGCACCCAGAGCCACTCAGGCTACCTCCTGCCTCCTCACTCTTCTCAGCCATTTGTCTTTCCCCTTTTCCCCACCGAAAGATCCATCCAAGCTTCATGCCTTGTCCTGGCGCTTAGAGTGATGAATAAAACAATTCTTTCCAGAGACTATGGGTCCATTATTGGTCCTGGCTCCTGGTTTCAGAAGAGGACATTGCATTTGCTAATGGAAATTTGTGAGCATTTGGAACACTTTGAAGCAATAGTTCCCAAGCCAGGAGTCAAACCATGGCATATATTTGTTGGTAGCAGGCACTGGCTTGAATCAAGTCACCCACTACCTTAAGACCAAAGCAACCAAGAACTAAAGCTGTGCCATAAGGAAAGTGTCTCCTTCTGGAGAGATTGAGATCTTTCTGTGCTGCTCTGTGGTTCCTTTCCCTGTCTGGAGTATTGAATACAAGTTTTCAGTTCACTTACAAGCCAGTACCAAGGGTTTCATGTCATTAAGTCCAGGCATCATGTTGGACCTCCCTCCCTAGTAGAACAATTAGGTGGGATAAGAACCCTTTACTTCCCTGAATTTGTATTCATGAAGTAGCACCTTGGATAGAAGCTACCTAAACAAAAGGAAGCATGGGAGCTTGTGCAGAAAGGCCTGCTCATGAGTTGCCATCAGTGATTTCCCTGGGCTAGTTGAAGCTGTGGAGTGTTAACCATTGACAGATTTGCTCAGCCCACAAGGTCATCCAGTGACTCACATCCTATCGCACAGGGTCTTCATTTGTATGTAAACATCACAGCACAATATACTCAACTGAGTAGTTGCGCTTCCTAGAGTGGAGCTGTCAAGCCCTTCTAAAACATCATATAGGAGGAAATACTGTACAGAAATGAACAGTGACTGCTGGACAAAGAGACAGAGTTAAATCATGCAGTTACTTAGAAATACACAAGACACTGACCTCACAGAGGCCCATAAACATCCCCACATATGATTAATGGACACGTGTACTTTGTTAAGTAGTATCCTTGAATCATGGAAGACTGATGTCTGTCTCAATGTACTGATCAGGTACAAGACTACAGAATCATTGAATAAGGTCTCCAAACTTTAACACTGTATAATTGGGCAAAAGAGTTGAAAGGCAGATAATGGGGAGAATCCTATTGTGTGTTGCAGAACTTTTTTTTATATATAGAGACCTCGGTCTTTCTACCACATTGAGGACAGTCCTTGGAGTGTCAAGACACCCTTGGGTGATGTTCTGAACCATGAACTTCAACAGACAAGTTTCTGTAGTATTTGCTGTCCATTGATCCATCTCAGCCCCAGTACACTTTAATGAAAAGATGCCAAGTTCTTCATCTCAGGGAAAAAATGTTCCTCCGAGTTCCTAGCAGAGAAAATATTTATGATGCAAATTCATAATATAAGGTCTTTCACATGATACAAAAAGAACGACCAAGTAGTCAGGATACTGTGATACTGGTGAACTCGAAACATCAAATGACATAGCCTTATTTATAAGTTCATGATTATAAAAGTGTTCTAGAGAGTGACAATGTTTTAACCACATCATAGTAATGCAGCAGAGAAAAGTGTTTTATTTTCTAGATCCTCTTAAGATAGGTCTGCAATAGAATGCCAATCACGACTAGAAAAATACCATTAAAACAAACTAATAGGATATATATGCACATATCGTACCTCACAAGGCATTTGTTGTGGTTTGGATGTGTAATGTCTCCTATAGGCTCCTGTGTTTGGATGCTTGTTCCTTAGCTGTCAGTGCTGTTTGGGAAATGTGTGGAGCCTTTAGGAGGTGGAGCCTCACTGTAGGCAGTGGGATACTGGGGCGGGGGTTGAAGCTTTGTAGCCTGGCCCTATATCCTTTTCTCTGTCTGCTTCATGACTGACATTGGATGGAGCAGCTGACCTCCTGCTGCTGGCCTCACACACACCATTCCTTCCTGCTGCCATTCTCCTGGCCCAGATGAAATGATTCCCTTGAGCCTTCTTTCTTGAGTTCTTCTTTCTTAAATTGATTCTTGTCAAGATTTCGTTCCAAGAAAGCTCTTGTAAATGAGCAGATTTTTTTTTCCCTGCTACTTAACGAGAGAAGTTTTAAAGTATCTTATCCCAGGTGGCCTAAGGTTTGGAAAAAACTGGAGTGGAATAGGATGGAATTCCAAGGAGACTGAAGGGTGAGGTGCTTGGCGCTGACAAAATGAACCTCACAGTGAAGGAAGGCTGCAGGAGTTACTGCTGCTCTTCAGAACAAGAGGGCCCCCCTGGCTGACTAAAGGATCAGGGAGATGCTAATGAGGCAGAAATTTACACATTAGAATTCTCACCTGCAGTAAAAGGAAAGGTGAAGTTATTCTTGCACTTTTCCCTGGGGCAGGGTGGGGCAGGATTTGCCCATCTTGAGAGATGCTGTCCCTCAAACTCCTCATATTCACAGAGCAGCCAGCATTTAAATGGTTATTCTTACAGTATCTACATCAGCATCCTGTTCCCTTTAGTTCTTTCCCACATCAATACCTTTTCTTTTCCTGGGGGACACTCTCTTCATTCAGGAAAGCGATTCCTCATGAGAGCTGGGACCATGGGATTGACATGAAAAGCCCCAGATGCTGCGGTGCTCCCTGCCATGATGATAATGGACTAAACCCCTGAAAATGTAAGCCAGCCCCAATTAGATGTTTTCCTTTTATAAGAGTTGCCTTGGACATGGTGTGTCTTCCCAGCAAGAGAACCTCGATTAAGAGGTTTTCTAAGGGCAGGTGAAGCATTCCACCCTGCAGGAAAGCTTGTTAGGCTAAGGAAGTCGATGAAACTGGCCACATTCACCAGGTTTCTTCCTCTTCAAGCATATACAAATGTAAGTCCTGCTGAGAGACACTCTCAGGAAAGCCTGGAAGAAGCTTAGAGCAACGGAGCCACCTAAAATGGGATCTTCAGCTTGTCAGGCTGAGCTGGACTTTGGAAGGGTCTGTACTTGGGATCTGACACTGGTTCCCTGTCTGGAGCGAGGGGGCACTTGCTCACATCTCCCCAGGAATTGTGTTATGTGACAGGTTCTCTTTCTAATCTCCTTACCACATTTCCGATCCATAGCTATAAACAGGCACAAAAAGTAAAGTCTAGATTTTGTAAGCTGGTAATGGCTATGCAACACAGAGATCACCACAGAGGTTCCTCAAAAATTAAATAATAGAAATGCCATGTGTCCCAATTCTACCATTACTGCAGATAAGCACAAAGGAATCATGTCACCATACAATGACATGTTCACACAGCTATAAAAATTGCTGCACTGTTCACAATAGCTAAGAATTGGAGCTGGCCTAGGTATCTATGAGAAAGAAAATTGGACAAGGTATGCATATATATATACATATATATATATATACATACATATGTATATATATATAATTTTCTTTAAAATATAATAATGAAATATATATATATATAATGAAAATTTCTTAAAAATACAAAATAAATTGAGTAGCAGATTCTTCATTATTTTGCATTTTAGTCCACTTGATTTCTCATTTTACATGAGTATCCTTCAAATATATACCTGTCCTCAGAAAGTAATTTGGATAACTAAATTACTTTTATGACTTACTCATTTCTCTTTTCATAGGTTGAATTTTACTTCCATATCCTGAGCCTACTTGTCTAGTTAATGTACTTATTATGAAGGGGGATTACTTAGCAATTAGCAGAAATATATACTAGCTGTGTAATCCACACCAAATTTGTAACAAAAGTTGTGCTACACCCTTGGGGGGAACATAAAAAAAAGTGATACTAGCAGTGGCCTGAAAGATTTAAGGGCAATGACTCTCGTTATTTCCCTAGATATTCTAGTTTGTGCTTTGTTGTTATGCTAGAACACTGGTCAGAGCAATTTGAGAAGAAAGAGTTTATTTGCCTTGTGCATTACAGTCCATCACTGAGGGACGCCAAGGCAAAAACCTAGAGCAGAAACTGAAGCAGAGATCACAGAGAAATACTGACTACTTACTTCCCTTTCTTGCTCAGCTACCTCTCTTATACAGTCTGGGCCCATCTTTCCAGAGGTGGCACTGTGCACAGTGGGCCGAGTCCTCCTGCATCAATTAACAATCAAGAAAATGTCCCATAGACACCCCCAAAGGCCAATCTGATGGAGGCAATTCTTCAATCAGTATTCCCTTGTCCCAAACATGTCAAGTTGCCGACTAAGACTTGTCATCACACCAAAATACCACTGACCTACTGAATTAGAACTTAGGGAGGTGCTGTCTAGCATGCCACGATGTAACGAGCCTCCCCATGTATGTGTGAGGTTGGAGAAAACAGAAGTGGTGGTTAATCTCCATTGCCGACTTGATTGGCTTGAGAGCTGCCTGAGACATTAGCGTAGAACAGCCCTGAGTCTGTGAGGGTATTTCCGCAGTGATCGGATGAGAGGGATTCTGATCTGAGAAGTGGTTTAATCCAGTAATAGATTCAGAATTGGGACACAATTGAGAGATGATGGGACTGTGGAAGCTGGGACCAGGCTGGAGGGAGTATGTCTCTGCACTCATATCTTGTGGGGTATGTCTTGCCTGGGCCCTTCTTGTGGCTACTCCACTGTGCCTTCTGGCTGCCATGACTCTGACAGTTCTGATCTACCATGTCCTCTCCACCTCTCTGGACTGAAACTCCTGAGGCTGTGAGGAAAGTAAATCTTCCATCTGATTGTTTCTTGGGGTGATTTGGTCACTCTGGTCACAAAGCTGCCTAACACAACAGGTAAAGAAACTTTGTTTGTTCCCTAAAGCGTTTCTGATGGGTTAGGATATGCCTTCATAAACCAATGTGCCTTCATAAACTCTCTGTGAGAGCAGAGCTACTGGATTGCTCCTGGGCTGGACTTTGAAGATCTAAGAGATACTTGGTGATCATAAAATCTGACCTGCTCATAATGTGGCAGGTTTTGTGTGATTTATCAACTCACGGGCTGGCTTGTCTTCAGCAGTATATACTCCATGGCAAGTTGAAGTATGCATAAAGAAACTGTCTCCAGAGACTCTAGAAGACCCAGTCAAGTTGCCATCTGTGGGGCTCACTGTCCAATGTGCTAACTCACACCACACAGCCGTGTCTTCCCAACCCAAACCAATGGTCTTTCCAAAATACTTCTTAGGGCAGAGAAACTTTAAAGCCTGGCTCACCAACACTCTGAACGGTCCTGCAGTATGTGTCTGTAGTGATTCATGGGAACTGACTAATGGCTTGGCGAGTATTTCGGAGACATTAAATGGAAAACATTGGAGATTGATGGCCAATGTGAATGCAACTCTCAGAATTGGCCCATGACAGATCCAACACTGGCTGTACATCAAAAAGTCCCAACTGTGCCGAAGATGA
The DNA here is from genome assembly GCA_902729485.2 of Mus minutoides. Taxonomy (NCBI): domain Eukaryota; kingdom Metazoa; phylum Chordata; class Mammalia; order Rodentia; family Muridae; genus Mus; species Mus minutoides. The sequence goes on from LR749866.1 coordinate 1,058,358, forward strand.
TTAAGACTCATGATAGGTGAAGTCAATGGCTTCAAGACACCAGTTAACTTTATTGCCCACATCTTCCAGTGCTTGCTCTTACCAGTACATGTGGTAACACACATGGAGGCTAGGCACTGGCTCAGCCACAAAGGCTCTATCTCCTGCCCATCACCACAGCTGAGTTTTCAGAATGCCGACAGCAAGGTCCATCCTTTGGACTTTGGTAAGTTGCCATAGCCATTGGGGGAGTCAGTTGGTCCAGCCAGCAGGGAGTTGATTGCTTTGGACTCTTTGCTGTGTGGGATGGCAAATGACTTTCCCTGACTGGAATAAACATTTGTTTTCCTTCCCTTTTCCTTGTTTCAAAACCATCTGCCAGCAACACCATGTGACTTATTGGGTATCCTGTCCACCACTGTGAGATTCCATGCAGAGTTGCCTCTAACAAGACACTAACCTTATTCTGAGGATGTCAGCAGACTGCTGCCCACAGGCTTGGCTAGGTTTACCAGTTATCCCCCGTAATTCTGATTTGGTGGTCTTAACAAATAGTATACTGGTCTGTTGAATGAAAACTTGGATTTTGTTGGTAGGACCCATGCTCAGTGGGTTGTTGGTAGGACCCATGCTCAGTGGGTTGTTGGTAGGACCCATGCTCAGTGGGTTTGTCAAGCTGTTCACATGGTGTTTACTCTTCTCTAATCAGAGCACATGGTTCCAGGGACACAGAGAGGAAGCCAGAATGAAGCACTCACTGCCAGTCTTCATTATTAATGGCTAAGCAAGCTATCCCCAAGTCTTTTGCTTCATTCCTCCATTTACTTGGCTTGAGCTTTGAAAAAAAAAAAAAAAAAAAACACTGCTCAAAAACAACTCAGGGAGCAAGCAGTTCATTTGGCTTATATTTCCACATTGTCATCTGTCATGGAGGGAGGAATCTAGCACAGGAACTTAAGCAGGAACCTGGAAACAGGAACAGAAGCAGAAGCCATGAAGGAGTGCTGTTTACTGGTTTGTTCAGCCTACTTTTTTATACCAATTGAAACCACCCACACCCTGGTGAATGATTGTGAGTGTAGTGTTTGTGTGTGTGTGTGTGTGTGTGTGTGTTTCTACACTGATTTTCTTAGAATTTGGAAGTCTCCATAACATACTAAACATTCTTTACATCCATTAAAAAAATAAATTTTACATAATTTTCATTGATTATACCTAAAACTCTGGCTGGCAAAGAGTTGGGGAAATGTCCTAGAGAATATAATACCTGGGGAGCATCTAGAATGATTAAATTCACAAAGGTAAATGGGTAAAGGGGAGCAGGGGAGGATGCTGGGCATAACCAGGGCAAATGCTGGCATGGAAAGGGGACAGGGATTTCAAAGCAGAAAGCCCATAAAATGTAACCTGGAAGACCTGGCGGGAGACAGAGGACATGCATCCTACATTGCTATATTAAGAAACTTGAACTTTATGTGGTAGCTGATGGGATGTCATTTAAAATAGTTTTCAGCAGGGGGGGGGGTCTGGTCTCATTTGCATCTTAAATGGATCACACAGGGAGCTCTGAGAATGGGCTTGTCTGGATATAATTGAAAACAAGTAGTGCACGCATGGAGCACCTTCTCACAGTTCACGTGAGCGAGGATGAAGGTCCAAAGGGCGGAGCGTTCACCTAGAGAGGACGGAGGAGGCCAAAAGATCCTTAAGGGGCAAGTAATGAAAAACGGGTCTGGGGCTAGAGCAATGGCTCAGCGGTTAAGAAGTTCTCAGAGAGGACCCAGGTCTTGTTCCAAACACCCATCTGGTGGCCCACAGCCATCTGCAACTGCAGTCCCAAGGGATCCAATTCCTTCTTCTGGCCTCTTATGTACTAGGTACACATGTGGTGCTCAGGCACGCATGCAGGGAGTTAGGGACATGGAGAAACCTCATGTTTACTTAGTTTGCTATGGATAATATTAACTAAATTAGAATTTATAAGGCAGAGTTCCCCTTAGTCATGTTGGGACTGAGTGTCTGCAATGCATTCAGTTGTAAATGTCCTGCAGCTATCTAAACAGAGATGTCTGGGTATTAGTTAGGTGAACGGAGTTTATTGACGGAAGTGTAGTGAACTGATAGGGTGTCATTCAACTCGTTGTGACAGATTGGACAACACAAGGAAATGCGTGGAAAGCAGGCTCACCATACAGAGCCACGAAGGTTGTGTGTTGCAGCCATACCAAGTGGTTTTTACAGTAAGAGGCAAAGCCAAACCAAGCCAAAATATTATGGGCTGAGGGAAAAGATCTTAACAGCAACCTTATGAAACAGGTAGAGATATACTGATGTTCCTTTTTAAGGTCAAGGAAGCAGCTGGAGACACTTAAGTAAGTCGTATAGTCTTGCTGTGTGAAGATGAAGACTGAGTCTGATTCCCTGAGATTATGTAACAAAACCCACACACGGCAGTGTGCACCTGTGAGATTCTCTGGCCCTCCTGCCTAGCCTACATAATGACTTCCAAGCAGTAAGACTGACTCAGAAAGGAAGCTGGCTCCTCAGGACTGCTGCTATGGACAGAATATGTTGCTACATCTTTAGACACATCCTCTGTTTAACAAGGAAGATGGAAAATTGAAAGGGCCTGAAAATTTACTTGTCTGCTGTAAGAGAGCAAACCAAGCCAGAAGAGCCACTCAGCTGAGCCATGAGCTACAGGAATGGCGGCTGTCTGGACAGTAGTAAATCTGGGTAGAGTCGCCTACTTTGAGAAACCTACCTCACCCCTCCCTCGTTTCTTTTGGAAATCATTTTTGAAAACTTCCAACTAGAAAGTGCTGGATTGAGGATGCATATCTAGCTTCATTTCCTCCACCTCACCCTTAAACCTGGAGAGCTTGACTATTTGACAATGGAGTCTGTTTCACCCACAGCGGCAGGAAGGCTAAATGAGATGTAATGTTTTAGATGCTAAAGCTAATAATATAGGACAGAAAACTGAATCAAACTAGAATTAGGAAAATTTAAGGACCGTCCATTTTAGGTCACGGGATGCTGTTAAAGGTCCAAGATAATGGGCTGCAAAGTGCCTCATCTGGCCATTAATGAATATAGAAATGCAACTAAATTTGGTAAATTAATTGTTTTATCCAGCCATCTTAGCCATCCTCATTGTCCTGCACCAGACTTGCAGGTTTAAAATTACAGTGGTTACAAGTGATTAGCTTTCCCCCCCTCCAGCTTGTATGCATATTAACTTTATAATGACTTAGGATAAATGTTCAGAGCCCTGCAAAGGAATAGGAAATAATAAAACTGACAGACATTCATGACCAGTTAAAAATGAGCAGGGGACGCTGAAGAGACAGATGGCCCAGTAGTTAAAAGTGTTTGCTGCGACTGCAGAAGACCTGAGTTGAGTTCCCGGCACCCGTGTCGGGCAGATTAAAACATCTATAACTGCAACTTTAAAAGGGCTGATGCTCTCTTCTGGCCTCCAACAGCACCTGCACAAACCATTATACATATACACATGATTAAAAATAAAAATAAAATCTTAAAAATAAAAAAAATTTAGGAGTGTCTGGAGCAAATTGGAAACTTAAAATGGAAATGTTCCCTAGCACACCAATTATCGCATCTTTCATAAGGTGTTGCATGTAACATTTAAAAAAAATCAATCCATATTATCGCCTGCGAGGCACCGGTCGGCGGTCTCGGTCTGTTCCCAGCCTGGTACATGGTCCGAGACCACTTATTTCCCTTTGCCAAGGCGTCTCCCACCATCGCTGGCTCTGCTGCTCCAGAGCTCTGAGATAGCTCTCTTGGTCCCCGCTGGCAGCTGTAGGTGGGCTCTCACAAGCCAGCGCTCAGCTCACTACCTTTCCCCTGGAGCTCAGCCCTTGCCCAATCTTCCAGTCCCAAGGCCTGGTCGAATTCCACCTCTGCTAAGTTCTTTCCCTCTGGCCCACCTGAGTAGCTATGGAATGCCAAACACCAGACAATCTTAGTTTGGAATCAACAGATAACACAATCGCTGGGCACGGAATTTATTATCCTAAATTCATCAACTATTCTGTGTTAGAAATCTTCTGGTGACAGAGATCTAACAGTTCCCGGCCTACATCTTGTCTGCTCTGCTCCCGCCTCTCTGTCCAAAATGGCCCGTTTCCTTCTCCTACATTCCCTCTTCCTCTCTCAGACCCAGAAGGCCCGCCTCCTCCTCACCCAGTGACTAGCTTCTTGCCATCTTTATTATCCAATCAACCAATGAGGGAAAAAGTCCGCTACAGTAAGGTAACATAGAAAATGTATCTCCATTTTGTTTTGCTCACTTTCCTAAACGCTGCTGTTTGTCCATTACTATGCATATTAGCTTCCTGGTACTGCCATAACTAAATAGGTGGATTATAGACATTGTTGGCTCAGAATCCCCGTAGCTACAGGTTCAAGGTCAAGCCACCAGCAGAGCTGGCTCTCCTGAAGACGGTGCAAATGCATTTTTGTTCATCCTTTCTCCTAGCTTCTGATGGTTTGCTGATGATCTTTGATATTTCTTGGTAAATAGACACATCACCTCAGTCTCTGTCTCCATGTTTATATTGGACTCTTCCTCCTCTGTATGGCATTCTTGTTTCAAGCATACATGACATGCCGTGGGAGGGGTTCACACTACTCTGACCCCATGCTAACTTTATTATTTATGTCCCCAACAACCTTACTTCCAAACAGGAAATGCCGGAGTCAAGACCTCAGTAACTTCACGTAAACTAGTATCCCAGTGTTTTCAGTTTTGTTCTTCCTGTTGCTTCCAGTTTGGTCCTTAGGCCTGTGATATTTTCATTTTGTCTCTTCCTCTTCCTCCCCCACACCATCATGGTCTGCCCTTACTTTTATTTGGGAGATTATAATATAATTGCATTATTTTTCCCTTCCCTTTTTTCCCTGAAAACCCTCTCATACACCCTTCTCTACTCCCTACTCTCTCAAATTCATGGTCTCTTTTCATTAACTGTTATTTCATGCCTATGCACACACATGTATATACATCTATATTTCTAAATACAGCCTACTAGGCATGTACAATGTTAGTTGTATGTATGTTTTCAGGGGTAACCGTTTGCTGGGCTTCCCTGGGAAGACTAGTTGTCCCCCTCTCAACATTCCTTAGTCGCCGCGACTCTTTGCACGGGTTGAGGGGAACACCAGAGAAGGTCACTGAAACAGATAAGAACTCGAACTGGACGAGTACGAATCAGTACAACCACTTTGAAATACCCATATCGAAGATTACAATGATCCTCTGTCTGAGAGTTTCGTTTGAGGGGTCAGGAGATGGAGAATGTCAGAAAGAGAGGGGAGAAGACGTTACGAGGATCTCGGAATCCATGGTCTCAAATTTTGTAGATGTATCCACTGGGACTGGGCTACAACACTCTGTGTTTTGATTGGTTGTAGTTTTCTGCGATGGTCTCCATCTGCTGCAGAGAAGTTTCCTTGATGAGGGGCAGGCACTACACCTATCTGTGGGTAGTAAGTCTTTGTTTGTTTAATCCCATTTGGTTGTCTTCTTACTTCTTCATTGAGTTTTTAATCTCTGCTTTGAGCTCTTGTTTTGGGAAGATAATATAACTGGTACTTTCATGCATAATTTCATTGTCAACTTGGGGAATTTATTCATATGTGTTCATTCATTCATTCATTTCTTTCTTTCTTGTATGTCTATGTGTATGCATGTGTGCATATGTACATGCACAAACATGTGCAGAAGCCAGAGGTTAACTTCTATTTTATTTTAAGATTGATCTCTTACTGAAACGGAGACTTGCTATATCAGTTCAGCTAGGTTAGTTGGCTAGTGATCTCCAGGGATTCTCCTGCTTTTCCTCTAGTCCTCTACTAATTGCTGGTTTTTGTTTGTTTGTTTGTTTGTTTGTTTGTTTGTTTTGTAAAAGTGTGGGGCTTCTATGCCCACCCTTGCTTTAAATAATGACATGGAGACTTTTATATTAATAAGGTTCAAGCACAACAGTTGGGCAGATTTAGAGCTATTTTAACCCAGCAATTCTGCCCTGTCCTAATTCCCAACCTTATTTCTTAGTCATATGACCCATTACCTGCCGTCTTAGTCTCTCTCTTGTTGCAGGGAAATATACAAAAAAAGAAACCAGCATGTTCCTGTGTTTGAGCCAGCAACTGGCCATGTACTGGTGGGCGATGGTCCACCTGTTTTGATCTTGTGGAGACTCTGACTCAGATCTCCACAATCTCTCCACCCAGCTCACTAGGTTCCCACTGATGGGTCACTATCACACCAACCTCGTGCTTCAAATCCCCCATGGCCTAGTGGTGCACCTCAGGCAAACCTATGCTTTGCTGCCCTACCTTTCTCAGTTGAACCTGGACAAGCTGCCTCATGAAAGGAAACACAACACAAACTTAGCTCAGAAATGACCATAACTCAATCGTTGGGTGCAGCAACTAAAATCCTAATCTTGTAAGCCTTATTAAATCTAAGTCTTCTGGTGGCACATCCTGACAGATCTGCCACTGAAACCTAGAGACACTCGTAGCTACATCTGATCCTCATGCTATCCCTGTCCAAAAGGATCTAACTCTCTCCTGATTCCTCTCTTCCCCTCTCCAACCTGGAAGTCCTGCCTACTTGTCCAGTGATTGGCTCCTTTATTCATCAGAGGACTGGGTCAGCAGAAGTCACCTGAGTATGACTCCTTCTCTGCAATCCCTCCCAGGAGAAAGGAATTAACATCAACATACAAAAAGTACCAGGCCCATCCACAACATTCTCTGGCACCTCATTTCCCCTTCATGAATCAATGGCGATTTGCTGGGTCCTGTCTGAGACCCTCTCCCTCTCCCCAACCTCTTTTTGGTTCAGGAAGTCCTGCCTTTTCCTTTTCTGCCCAGCTATAGGCTATTCTGTCCTTTATTTGACCACTCAGGTGATGGAGAACAAGGTTTTACAAAACATTGTGAGGAGTCAGAAGATGCTTCATAATAATGATAATACCGAAGTCCAGACTGTAACCAGATCCCTGAATTCAGAAATCAGCATTCGAATACAAAGTGCACAGAAGAATCCCCCAACAGGGTTTAAAGACAAACTCTACCACATTCTATTTTCGCTTGAATGCTGCAGATTTGTATTCAGTTCTTCATGTTTGTACAAAAAGCAATTTTACTCACTGAGCGACCTCTCCAGCATCTTTAACTATGTTATAATTGTGTAAGGTTCCTACATGCATTCCTCTATTGTTCATCTTCACATGAAGTTGTGTCTTCCTGGAACAACTGTCAGGAAGCTTACAAGAGGAACAACTAAGGCAGTGCTTTGACTTCACTAGAAGCATTGCAGTAAATATCACGGGACGGGACCCTTGTAGTCAGTGGAGGTAAGCAGCTCCGTGCTGTGGCAGTTCTCCTTTCTAGAGATGTATTTATTGAGGATGGAGAGATGTCTCAGCAGTTAAGGGCACTAGCTGTTCTTCCAGAGGATCTGGATTCAATTCCCAGTACTTGCTTGACAACTCCTAACCATCCAGTTCCAAGTGATCCAATGTTCTCTTTTGACATTCACAGGCCCTGCATACACATGGCATGCAGACATTCATGCAAATAAGCACTCGCACATGTAACATAAATAAATAAAGTCTTTTTCAAAAGTCTTATCATAAAAATGTAATGTGTGTGTGTGTGTGTGTGTGTGTGTGTGTGTGTGTGTGTGTGTGTGAGTGAGTGTAGGCAGGAGGTCAACCTCAGGTATCATTCCACCACAGGTGCTATCTGCCATGTCTTTTGAGACAGAGTCTCTCACTGGGACCCGAGGTTTGCCTACTAGACTGGCTGGCCAATCAACCTTAGTGAACTAGCTGTCTGTCTCTACTTCCCCAGTGTTGGGAATGTGCCACCATCCCTGGATTTTTCTGTGAGTGCTGAGTATGGAGTTTGGGTCCTCATACTTACACAGCAAGCACTTCACCAACAGAGTCATTCCCCAGCCCAGCCCCCATTGCTCATTTATGATGCTAAATGAATACTTTATTGAGAATATGTTGGTCTTTGGAGTACAACACATGTCTTCAAAAGCTTCTGTAGTATACCTTACAACCTCAATCCATTGACTTAAATTGCTGTATGTTGCTGATCTCATGAGTTTCCCGGCTATGGAGTTACCACTTTCTTGTTCTTGCTGATAACTTCTGCAATGGTATCTGTTTTATACCAGCTCAGAATCTCAGGCACATGATCTTGTAACCCAGTGTAAGCACATGAAAAAAGATAGGATAGAAAGGGGTGTGACATATTATCCTGTATACTGGAGTTCCATAAGCTATTGTTCATATATTAACATCTCTGAGCAAGACTAGAAAACACGAGGTATGGAAGAGAAAAAAGAATGTCATGGGGCCAGAATATACATACCCAAGAAGCAAGCCTCTCATTCCAACAGGATTGTCACTGGACATGTATGACCTGGGCTATTACTGTTCATATTCTTACTACATCGGTAGAATTGTATACACTGTTGGTACTCTGAGCTTTACATTTAATTAACATACACAGTAAGATCTCTGCTATCTCCTTACATCCATTCGATATTGGTGATGAATCACTGTTGAACCTATGTTTCAGTATTTCTTTAGGAACCAATTAGCAAGTACTCTTTACTCTACAAATGCTAAGGAAGGAGGGTGTCCATAAGCTGTGCATTAAGAGACACACAAAAGCCAAACATAGTGGTGCATGCCTGTAACCTAGCACTCTGAAGATTGAGGCAAAATGGTCACCATGAATTTGAAGCCAGCCTGGGTACATATTAGACTGTCTCAAAAGCACAAACAAATGCATCTACACAAGACTACCCGTCAGTGACTAAGCTGCATCAGGAGGCAGAAGGCATTATCAAATACTTCAGCAGAGATCAATGGCAAACAGGAGAGAGGTGGCGTGACCCACTCAAGCTGTAGAGGGCTATCAGAAAGGCATCAGATGCCACTTTGCTTCCTGCTGTCACATTCAGTAGTACAATTGTATGAGATTAGACAGCTAAATAGCTCCCGCCCATCACGACTCCAACCTCATCCCCATAATGTACTCTCCATTCCACTTCCAGTCTGAGGCACACTCCTTGTTCTTCTCATCAGAATCATGACCACATCTCCTGAGCATGCTTCTCATATAAGCACCAACTTCTAAGTCTCTTCCTAAATCTCCCCTTTGTCTTGCTTTGAGTCAGTCATCTTTGGCCATCTTCTCTGTCCTGAACTTTTCAGTTGTCATTGTCTCCAAGTGCTATAACTACAGAGAATTACTTGTCAAAGAAACCGTAATGAATATGTCAGCAAGTGGAAAATCCTAGACCCCATTCACCCACCCTGTGTCTTGTTTTGTTAATTGCATATTTTATTTCTTTACATTTAAAATGTTATCACCTTTCCCACTTTCCCATCTGCAAATCTCCTATCCCATCCCCCCTTACCCTGCTTCTATGAAGGTTGTTCCCACACCTACTCACCCACTCCGGCCTCACCACCCTAACATTCCTCTACACTGGGGCATCAAGCCTTCACAGGACCGAGGGTGTCCCCTTCCATTAATGTCAGATAAGGCTCCTTCAGCTCCTTCAGTCCTTCCCTTAACTCCTCCATTAGGGTGCTTGTGCTCAGTGCAATGGTTGGCTGCAAACATCCATATCTGTATTGGTCAGGATCTGGCAGAGCCTCTCAGGAGACAGCTGTATCAGGCTCTTGTCAGCAAGCACTTCTTGTCATCACCAATAGTGTCTGGGTTTGGTGTATACATGTGGAATGGATCCCCAGGTGGGACAGTCTCTGGATGGCTTTTCCTTCAGTCTCTACTCCACTCTTTGTCCCTGTATTTCCTTTAGACAGGAGCAATTCTAGTTTAATATTTTAGAGGTGGGTGGGTGGCCCCATCCCTCAATCACGGGGCCAGGCCCAACCTCTAGATATGGTCTCGACAGGCTCTCCCTCCCCTTTGCAGGATATTTCAGCAAATGTCATCCATGTGGGGTCCTGGGAGGCTCTTGTTTTCCTGGCATCTGGAACTTTCTGGTTGCTACCCCCAGTTCCCCATGCCCCATTGCTACACAACTTTGTTCAATTTCCTGACCCACTGTACATCTCCTCCAATACCTGATTCTTCCCTTCCTTTCCCCCTCCCCCTCTTCTCTTCCTACCAAGTCCCTCCCACCCTCTGCTTCCCTTGATTAGTTTGTTCCCCTTTCTTAGAAGCACTGAAGCATCCACTCTTTTGTCTTCCTTCCTCTTGAGCTTCATGTGGTCTGTGTATTATGAGTATTTCATACTCTTTGCCTAATATCCACTTATCAGTAAGTACGTATCATGCATGGACTTCTGTGACTGAGTTACCTCACTCAGGATGATATTTTATAGATCCATCCATTTGCATGAAGTCAATATTTTTAATAGCTGGGTAGTATTCCATTGTGTAAATGTACCACATTTTCTGTATCCATTCCTCTGTTGAGGGAAATCTGGGTTCTTTTTGGCTTCTGGATATTATAAATAAGGCTGCTATGAACATAGTGGAGCATGTGTCCTTATTACCAATTGGAACATCTTCTGGGTATATGCCCAGAAGAGGAATTTCTGAATCTTCCAGTAGTACTATGTCTAATTTTTTGAGGAAACACCAGATTGATTTCCAGAGTGGTTGTACCAGCTTGCAATCCCACCAGCAATGGAGGAGTGTTCCTCTTTCTCCACATCCTTGTCAGCATCTGCTGTCACCTGAGTTTTGTTTGTTTGTTTGTTTTTTACTTTGTGCTTTGAGATGTAATTTTTAAAATTTTATTAGATATTTTCTTCATTTACAATCCAAATACTATCACAAAAGTGCCTTATACCCTCCCCCTACCCTACTCTCCAACCCACCCTCTCCTGCTTCCTGGCCCTGGTATTCCCCTGTATTGGGGCATATAATCTTTGCAAGACCAATGGCCTCCCCTCCCAATGATGGGCGATTAGGCCATCTCTTGCTTCATATGCAGCTAGAGACACGAGCTCAGGGGGTACTGGTTAGTTCATATTGCTGTCCTTCCTATAGGGTTGCAGACCCCTTCAGCTCCTTGGGTATTGTCTCTAGCTCCTCCATTGGGGGTCCTGTGTTCCAGCCAATAGCTGACCGTGAGCATCCACTTCTGTATTTGCCAGGCACTAGCATAGCCTCACTAGAGTCAGCTATATCAGGGTCCTGTTGGCAAAATCTGACTGGCATATGCAATTGGGTCTGCGTTTGGTGGTTGATTATGGCATGAATCCCTGAATGGGGCAGTCTCTGCATGGTCCTTCCTTCTGTCTCATCTCCAAACTTTTTATCTGTAACTGCTTACATGGGTGTTTTGTTCCCTATTCTAAGGAGAAATGAAGTATCCACTCGTTGGTCTTCATTCTTCTTGATTTTCTTGTGTTTTACAAATTGTATCTTGGGTATTCTAAGTTTTTGGGCTAATATCCAATTATCAGTGAGTGCATATCAAGTGACTTCTTTTGCGATTGGGTTACCTCATTAAGGATGATATCCTCCATATACATCCATTTGCCCAAGAATTTAATAAATTCATTGTTTTTAATAGCTGAGTAGTACTCCATTGTGTAAATGTACCACATTTTCTGTATACATTCCTCTGTTGAGGGACATCTGTGTTCTTTCCAGCCTCTGGCTATTATAAATAAGGCTACTATGAACATAGTGGAGCATGTATCCTTATTACCAGTTGGAATATCTTCTGCATATAAGCCCAGGAGAGGTATTGCTGAATCTTCCAGTAGTACTATGTCCAATTTTCTGAGGAACAGCCAGACTGACTTCCAGAGTGGTTGTACAAGCTTGCAATCCCACCAGCAATGGAGGAGTGTTCCTCTTTCTCCACATCCTCTCCAGCATCTGCTGTCACCTGAATTTTTGATCTTAGCCATTCTGACTAGTGTAAGGTGGAATCTCAGGGTTGTTTTAATTTGCATTTCCCAGATGATTAAGGACACTGAATATTTTTTCAGGTGCTTCTCAGCCATTCAGAATCCCTCAGTTGAGAATTCTTTGTTTAGCTCTGTAGCCCATTTTAATGGGGTTATTTGATTTTCTGGAGTCCAGCTTCTTGAGTTCCTTGTATATATTGGATATTAGTCCCCTATCAGATTTAGGATTGGTAAAAAAAAAATTCTCAATCAGCTGGTGGCCTTTTTCTCTTATGGACAGTGTCTTTTGCCTTACAGAAGCTTTGCAGTTTTATGAGGTCCCATTTGTAGATACTTGATCTTAGAGCATAAGCCATAGGTGTTCTGTTCAGGAATTTTTCCCTGTGCCCATATCTTTGAGGCTTTTCCCCACTTTCTCCTCTATAAATTTTAGTGTCTCTGGTTTTATGTGGAGGTCTTTGATCCACTTAGATTTGAGCTTTGTACAAAGAAATAAGAATGGATCAATTCACATTCTTCTGCATGATAACAGCCAGTTGTGCCAGCACCGTTTGTTGAAAATGCTGTCTTTTTACCACTGGATGGTTTTAGTTCCCTTGTCAAAGATCAAGTGACCATAGGTGCGTGGGTTCATTTCTGGGTCTTCAATTCTATTCCATTGATCTACCTGTCTGTTGCTGTACCAGTACCATGCAATTTTTATCACAATTGCTCTGTAGTATAGCTTGAGTTAAGGCATGGTGATTCCACCAGAGGTTCTTTTATTGTTGAGAATAGTTTTTGCTATCCTAGGTTTTTTGTTATTCCAGATGAATTTGCAAATTGTCCTTTCTAAGTCTGTGAAGAATTGAGTTGGAATTCTGTTGGGGATTGCATTGAATCTGTAGATTGCTTTTGGCAGGATAGCCATTTTTACTATATTATTCCTGCCAATCCATGAGCATGGGAGATCTTTCCATCTTCTGAGATCTTCTTCAATTTCTTTCTTCAGAGACTTGAAGTTCTTATCATACAGATCTTTCACTTCCTTAGTTAGAGTCAAACCAAACTATTTTATATTATTTGTGACTATTGTGAAGGGTGTTGTTTCCCTAATTTCTTTCTCAGCCCATTTATCCTTTGTGTAGAGAAAGGCCACTGATTTGTTTGAGTTAATTTTATATCCAGCTACTGTACTGAAGCTGTTTATCAGGTTTAGGTGTTGTCTAGAGGAATTTTTAAGGTCACTTATATATACACTATCATATCATCTGCAAATAGTGATATTTTGACTTCTTCCATTCCAATTTGTATCCCCTTGCTCTCCTTTTGTTGTCTAATTGCTCTGGCTAGGACTTTAAGTACTATATTGAATAGGTCGGGAGAAAGTGAGCAGCCTTGTCTAATCCCTGATCTTAGTGGGATTGCTTCAAGTTTCTCTCCATTAAGTTTGATGTTGGCTACATATTCCTTTTATTATGTTGAGGTATGGGCGTTGAATTCCTGATCTTTCTAAGACTTTTATCATGAATGGGTGTTGGATTTTGTCAAATATTTTCTCAGCATCTAACAAGATGATCCTAAGGTTTTTGTCTTTGAGTTTGTTTATATAGTGAATTACATTGATGGATTTCCATATATTGAACCATCCCTGCATCCCTGGGATGAAGCCTACTTGATCATGATGGATGATCATTTTGATGTGTTCTTGGATTCAGTTTGCGAGGATTTTATTGAGTATTTTATTGAGTATTTTTGCATCTATGTTCATAAGGGAAAAATCATCTGAAGTTCTCTTTCTTTTTTGGATCTTTTTTGTTTTCCTACACAGCTGTTTATACATCATGTGTCAAAAATTAAAACAGTGCTTATGTTATTCTTGTTATTTACATATTTTTCCTTATAAAAATGCTCTTTAGTTTTGAGACAGGTTCTTACTGACATCTTACTAAATAGTGGAAGTTGACTTGGAACTCATTGTGTAGCTCAGGCTAATGAATTTGGAATAGAATCTTCCTGGTAGCTGGGATTATGGTCACAAAGCCTAGCCATGTATGGAATTTCAAGTCTTGTCTTTTTTTCCTTGGCTAGTAATATGCCTATCATGTTATATTAATTTACTCATATATAAATATATCATCATATTATATTATTATATAATATGAGACACATGCTTGTAATTTATAGTATTAGTATTAATATATTCTTCTTTTTCTTGCCCTCTTGTATTAGCTACTTTTGTGTCCCCAGCAAGACTGCAGCTTGGAGGACAACTTTGTGGGTGTCGTTTCTCTTCTGCCACCATGTGGCATCCAAGGCTTGGACCCATCTTGTCATGCTTGGTGGAAATTACCTTTCCCTACTGAGTTACCAGTATACTGAATCATCTATTTGGCCCTCAGTTCTGCAAATCGCTGGTGACTCAGCAGGTAAGAGCACCTGACTGCTCTTCCGAAGGTGATGAGTTCAAATCCCAGCAACCATGTGGTGGCTTATCTAACGTTAGATAATGATATCTAACTCGTCTGACGTCAGCTATAGTGTACTTTTTTGGATCTTTGTGTGGATTAGGTATCAGAGTACTTGTGGCTTCATAGAATGAATTGGGTAGAGTACCTTCTGTTTCTATTTTGTGGAATAGTTTGAGGAGAGTTGGAATTAGGTCTTTTTTGAAGGTTTGATAGAACTCTGCACTAAACCCATCTGGTCCTGGCCTTTTTTTCGGTTGGGAGACTATTAATGACTGCTTCTATTTCTTTAGGGGATATAGGACTGTTAGGTCATTAATCTGATCATGATTTAGCTTTGGTACCTGGTATCTGTCTAGAAAATTGTCCATTTCATCTAGGTTTTGCAGTTTTTTTGAGTATAACACTTTGTAGTAGGATCTGATGATGTTTTGGATTTCCTCAGGTTCTGTTGTTACGTCTCCCTTTTCATTTCTGATTTTGTTAATTAGGATACTGTCCCTGTGCCCTCTAGTTAGTCTGGCTAAGGGTTTATCTATCTTATTGATTTTCTCAAGAATCAACTCCTGGTTTGGTTGATTCTTTGTATAGTTATTTTTGTTTCTACTTGGTTGATTTCAGCCCTGAGTTTCATTATTTCCTGCCATCTAATCCTCTTTGGTGAATTTTCTACCTTTTGTCTAGAGCTTTTAGGTGTGCGGTCAGGCTGCTAATGTAGGCTTTATCTAGTATCTTTTTGGCATCACTCAGAGCTATGAGTTTTCCTCTTAGGACTGCTTTCATTGTGTCCCATAACTTTGGGTATATTGTGGCTTCATTTTCATTAAACTCTAAAAAGTCTTTAATCTCTTTCTTTATTTCTTCCTTGACCAACGTATCATTGAGTAGAGTGTTATTCAGCTTCCGTGTGAATGTTGGTTTTCTATTTTTTATGCTGTTATTGAAGATCAGGCTTAGTCCGTGGTGATCTGATAGGATTCATGGGATAATTTCAATATTTTTGTATCTGTTGAGGCCTGATTTGTGACCAATTATATGGTCAGTTTTGGAGAAGGTACCATGAGGTGCTGAGAAGAAGGTATATCCTTTTGTTTTAGGATAAAATATTCTGTAGATATCTGTTAAATCCATTTCTTTCATAACTTCTGTTAATTTCAATGTGTCTCTGTTTAGTTTCTGTTTCCAGTATCTGTCCAACGAGGAAAGTGGGGAGATGAAATCTCCCACTATTATTGTGTGAGATGCAATGTGTACTTTGAGCTTACTAAAGTTTTCTTAATGAATGTGGCTGCCCTTGCATTTGGATCATAGATATTCAGAATTGAGAGTACATCTTGATTGATTTTACCTTTGATGAGTATGAAGTGATCCTTCTTGTCTTGTTTGATAACTTTGGGTTGGAAGTTGATTTTATTCAATATTAGAATGGCTACTCCAGCTTGTTTCTTTGGACCATTTGCTTGAAAAATTGTTTTCCAGCCTTTTACTCTGAGGTAGTGTCTGTCTTTTTCCCTGAGGTGTGTTTCCTGTATGCAGCAAAATGTTGGGTCCTGTTTACGTAGCCAATGTGTTAGCTTATGTTTTTTTTATTGGGAAATTGAGTCCAGTGATATTAAGAGATATTAAGGAAAAGTATTTATTGCTTCCTGTTATTTTTGTTGTTAGAGTTGGGATTCTGTTCTTGTGGCTGTCTTCTTTTAGGTTTGTTGAAAGATTACTTTCTTGCTTTTTCTAGAGCATAATTTCCATCCTTGTGTTGGAGTTTTCCCTTTATTATCCTTTGAAGGGCTGGATTTGTAGAAAGATATTGTGTGAATTTGGTTTTGTCATAGACTACTTTGGTTTCTCCATCTATGATAATTGAGAGTTTTGCTAGGAATAGTAGCCTGGGTTGGCATTTGTGTTCTCTTAGGGTCTGTATAACATCTGTCCAGGATCTTCTGGCTTTCATAGTCTCTGGTGAGAAGTCTGGAGTAATTCTAATAGGTCTGCCTTTATATGTTACTTGACATTTTTCCCTTACTGCTTTTAATATTCTGTCTTCATTTAGTGCATTTGTTGTTCTGATTATTATGTGTTGGGAGGAATTTCTTTTCTGGTCCAGTTTATTTGGAGTCCTGTAGGCTTCTTCTATGTTCATGGGCATCTCTTTCTTTAAGTTAGGGAAGTTTTCTTCTATAATTTTGTTGAAGATATTTACTGGCCCTTTAAGTTGAAAGTCTTCATTTTCATCTATACCTATTATCCATGTTTGGTCTTCTCATTGTGTCCTGGATTTTCTGGATGTTTTGAGTTAGGATCTTTTTGGATTTTGCATTTTCTTTGATTGTTGTGTCCATGTTTTCTATGGAATCTTATGCACCTGAGATTCTCTCTTCCATCTTTTGTATTCTGTTGCTGATGCTCACATCTATGGTTCCTGATTTATTTCCTAGGATTTCTATCTCCAATGTTGTCTTCCTTTGGGCTTTCTTTATTGTTTCTACTTCCATTTATAGATCTTGAATGGTTTTGTTCAACTCCATTACCTGTTTGGTTGTATTTTCCTGTAATTCTTTAAGGGATTTTTGTGTGTCCTTTTTAAGGACTTCTACCTGTTTAGCAGTGTTTTCCTGTAATTCTTTAGGACTTCTACCTGTTTAGCAGTGTTCTCCTGTATTTCTTTAAGTGAGTTATTAATGCCCTTCTTAAAATTTTCTACCACCACCATGAGATATGATTTTAAATCCATGTCTTGCTTTTCAGGTGTGTTGGGGTATCCAGGACTCGCTGAGGTGGGCGTACTGGGTTCTGATGATGCCCAGTGGTCTTGGTTTCTGTTAGTAAAATTCTTACATTTGCCTTTTGGCATCTGGTAATCTCTGGTGTTAATGTTCTACTTGTCTCTGGCTGGAGCTTGTTCCTCCTATGATTCTGTTAGCTTTTGTCAGCACTCCTGGGAGTCCAACTCTCATCTGAGTCCTAGTGGTCAGAGCACTCTCTGCAGGCAAGCTCTCCCCTTGTAGGGCAGGTGTCCAGAAGTCTGGAGCTCCAATCCACCTCCTGAGTCCTGGGGTCAGAGCCCTGCCTGTAGGACAGCTCTCCTCTGGCAAGGAAAGTGCCCAGGGGTCTGGGTCTCAGCTCTGCCTCATAGCTGAGGGTAAATGCCCGAAGGGATCCTGTTCAAAAAACTCTGTTGCTTCTGTCACCCATGTGCTTTCCAGCGATCATGAGGTCCTGGGTGTGCTAGGTGTCCTGCTGTGTGGAGAGTCCTCTGGGGACTGTGGCACCCTCTGCTGGGTTCAGGCAGAAGATCATCACCTGAGTTTTTATCTTAGCCATTCTGACTGGTGTGAAGTAGAATCTCAGAGTTATTTTGATTTGCATTTCCCTAATGACTAAGGGTGTTGAACACTTCTTTAGGTGTTTTTTGGCCATTTGATATTTCTCAGTTGAGTATTCACTTTTTAGCTCTGTTCCCCATTTTTAATAGGGTCATTTGGTTCTCTGGCGTCTAACTTCTTGAGTTCTTTGTATATATTGAATATTAGCCTTCTATCAAAAGTAGGATTGGTAAAGATCTTTTCCCAATCTGTGGGTTGCTGTTTTGTCATATTGACAGTGTCCTTTGCCTTACAGAATCTTTTTAATTTTATTAGGTCCCATTTGTTGATTCTTGATCTTAGAGCATAAGTCATTGGTGTTCTGTTCAGGAAAATTTCCCCTGTGACCATGTGTTCAAGGCTCTTCCCCACTTTCTCATCTATACATTTCAGTGTATCTGGTTTTATGTGGAGGTCCTTGAACCACTTGGACTTGAGCTTTGTACAGGGAGATAAGACTAGATCAATTTTCATCCTTCAACATGCTGACCACCAGTTGAATCAGCACCATTTGTTGAAAATGCATTTTTCCCACTGGTTGCTTTTAGCTTCTTTGTCAAAGATCAAGTGACCATAAGTGTGTGGGTTCATTTCTGGGTCTTCAATTCTATTCCATTGATCTACTTGCCTGTCACTGTACCAATACCATGCATTTTTTAAAAAATCACTGTTGCTCTGTAGTACAGCTTGAGGTCAGGCATGGTGATTTCCCCCAGATGTTCTTTTATTGTTGAGAATAGTTTTCACTATTCTTGTTTTTTTTTTTTTTTTTCAAATAAATTTCAGAATTGCTCTTTCTAACTCTGTGAAGAATTGAGTTGGAATTTTGATGGGGATTGCATTAAATCTGTAGATTGCTTTCGGCAAGATGGACATTTTTATGATGTTAATCCTGCCAATCCATGAGCATGGGAGATCTTTCCATCTTCTGCAGTCTTCTTCAATTTCTTTCTCAGAGACTTGAAGTACTTGTCATACAGATCTTTCACTTGTTTGGTTTAGAGTCACACCAGATATTTTATATTGTTTGTGACTGTTGTGAAGGGTGTTGTTTCCCTAATTTCTTTCTCAGCTCATTTATCCTTTGAGTATAGGAAGGCTACTATTTTGTTTGAGTTAACTTTATATCCAGTCACTTTGCTGAAGTTGTTAATCAGCTAGCTGTAGGAGTTCTCTGGTGGGTTTTTTTGTGGGGGGTGTCACTTAAGTATACTATCATATGCAAATAGTGATATTTTGACTTTTTCCTCTCCATTTTGTATCCCTTTGACCTCTTTTTGCTGTCTAATTGCTCTAGCTAGACCTTCAAGTACTATATTGAATAGATAGGGAGAGTGGGCAACCTTGTCTAGTTCCTGATTATAATGGGATTGCTTCAAGTTTCTCTCCATTTAGTTTGATGTTGGCTACTGGTTTGCTGTATATTGATTTTACTATGTTTAGATATAGGCCTTGAATTCGAGATCTTTCCAAGACTTTTATCATGAAGGGATGTTGAATTTTGTCAAATGCTTTTTCAGCACCTAATTAAATGATCATTTGTCTTTTTTTTTCCTTTGAGTTTGCTCATGTAGTGGATTACACTGATGGATGTCTCTATATTGATCCATCCCTGAGTCCCTGAGATGAAGCCTACTTGATTGTGGTGAATGATTGTTTTGATGTGTTCTTGGATTCAGTTTGCAAGAATTTTATTGAGAATTTTTGCATCAATATTCATAAAGGAAATTGGTGTGAATTTCTCTTTCTTTGTTGGATAATTGTGTGGTTTTGATATCAGTGTAACTGTGGCTTCATAGAATGAATTGGATCGTGTTCCTTCTTTTTCTATTTTGTGGAATAGTTTGAAGAGTATTGGTATTAGGTCTTCTTTGAAGGTCTGATAGAATTCTTCACTAAACCCATCTGCTGCTGGGCCTTTTATAGTTGGGAGTCTTTTAATAACTGTTTCTATTTCTTCCTGGGTTATGGGGGTGTTTAGATGGTTTATCTGATCCTGATTTAACCTTAGTACCTGGTATCTGTCTAGAGTGTTGACCATTTCATCCAGATTTCCCAGTTTTGTTGAGTATAGGCTTTTGTGTCTTATCTTAAAGCACATTAATTAGACAGAAACTTTACATTCTTGCCACTTGCTTTAACATAACCTGTTGACTGCCCCACCTCTCCCTTAACTATGTGCCTTTGACTGCGTGATGGCTAATGTCATAGGGCATCTCAAGGAAAAGTGTTACATTTTGTGGATCTGCAGGCAATGATGTTCATCTTTGCACCAGAAAATCTGGACTGTGTCTTTGCAATTCTTTGTGTCGGCACAAATCCTGCTCAGAATGAAACACTTTAAGAAGCACATAAAGTCCTTCAGTTGCCCTTTCCTCTGGCAGAGCTAGTCTTTATCATGGAAATGCACTTCTTTTTGTATTACTATCATCTAGCTTTGTTTTCCTTTTTTAAACACAGGCAGGATCCTAAAGGCATTGCACACAGAGTAGAAAGCTCCAAGTGTCTTTGAGGTCACTGGAGTTTCCCATGGCTCATCTAATCTGTTCTTGGGATTTATCACCCTTGTACCCATTGACATTTCTCTTCAGAACCTGTATTATCTTTGTCTCTTTAAAATTCCATTCAAGCCCTCACAAAACACACCTGCCTTTTGGCTCTTGCTATCTGAGATGTCAGACTGAACTCACAATGCTCTGGAAACTGTCAAAGGTGTCTCAGCCTTTTGTGTTGTAAGCATCCTTTCAGAGGGACTCTACAGACTTCCACAGACCTGCAGAGTTCTCCTGCCTTGCACTCTTTCTGTTCAATCACTTTCATAACACAGAGGAACCTTTCATGTTTAAGAAGTTGAATTTGCAAAGCTGTACACACAATCAAGGTTACCCCTGGCCCTGATCTATTTTCTGTACTTACAATTCATCACTACTTGGTCTTTCATCCTAAGGAGAGATGCATGATTCAGAAATCTCACAGGAGTCTATACATGGTCCATTGCTCCGATGGAAGTGTGCTGTGGTTGGACTCTTGTTTCTTATCTCTGGGCACAGACAAATCTTCTCCATGAGTAACTTTGTGCTCCATATTTCCTCCCTACTAACACAGCTATTTGTCTTGCTTGCCTTTCATTTATAAGAAAACCACAACTTTCAAAGGCATTTTAAAAATGTATATAAGAAAGACCTTGCCATAGATGAGTGCTCTGTATGCTTATAACTGTAAGACCCCAAATCAAATGTGTTTCTTAGACCCCTAGAAACAAACGCCCAGCATGGAGTTCTCTGTTCTCTCACCTTCAGCCTGAGAAGCGAGAAGACCACTGGGTGACCCACCCACGTGCCTGACTCATTGTGTAAAGGACCAAGAATGTTTACTCAGCTTCCCCATTCCTTGTGGAATGTTTGCCAAAGATAGCCCGTAACCCTTCTGTGAGAGATGAGCTGTAATTCATCATCCCCCATTCTTATGATGTTTACTCAGCTTCTCCTTTCTTTGTGGTTTCTTCCTTTAAATACCCCCTCTCCCAGCTACTCGGGGCACCAAGGTCCTCCACCCTGCATGATGTATGACTTTGGGCCCAAGAGTGCTCCTGCTGTTTGCATCAAGACCCTTTCTTGTGAGTGATTTGGGATGTCGCCTCTCCTGAGTCAGAACGTGGGGAAGTACTCATGTTGTGGGTCTTTCATAACAAAAACAGGAAGCCAATGAGAATATTTTTTTATTTTTTTTAATTTGGAGACATTTTTTAACCTAAGTTTTAAATTTTCATATATTAATGATGTATTTACATCATTTCCACACCTTTTTCTCTCCCTTCAAATCCTCCCATTGACTTCTTCTTTAATTATTATTTTATTTTTACACACACACACACACACACACACACACACACACACACACACACACAAACCTACTGAGCCCACTAACTGTTGCTCAAATGCACATGTGTTTAGGGCTGACCACTTGGGATTGGATGACTATCAAGGAGTTCATCCCTGAATATGATCAATTTTTCCTTTCACAGTAGCTATTACTTGCCTGTAGCTCTTCATAAATATGGTTTATTGAAGAAGTTTGACCTTTCTTAAAGCCAAGAATAGATAAAACGTGTGTGTTTTTCTGAATTACACAGAGCTAGTTCAATGGTAGAGCACATGGATAATGTATTTGAAGTCCTGGTGTTGAACCTTAACACTGGGGAGATTTTTTATCTAACCCTTATTTATTAAAGAAGTCTACATCTTGTATATTGTATTAAAAAAATAACTAGTCACATGAAATTATTCAGTCTTTCCAATACTAATAGAAGGTGCTGAGTGACAAGACTTGAATCATTGTACTGTGGATGAAATAAACTGTGACATAGCTCAAAAGTAACGCCACCAAGCCTAAACATCTGAGTTCAGTCCTGCATGTTAGAAGAGGAAAACTAACTTCTGTACGTTTTTCTCTGACCTCCACATAAGTGCCCCGAGCAGACAGATAGATAAACAAAGTAAATGTAACACAAATTTAAAAATAAAAAACACAGCCAACTATGAAACAGGTTAGACGGTTTGACTTACGATAAGCAGTTAGATATTTGTCATTTACTCTCATAAAAAACTATTTCAATTTCAGTATAACTGTAACACAGTGAAGAGACACAACAGAATAGAATATGAGACAAAAAAAAAGAAAAAGCCAGTCCAATAAAATACCCAGTGAAATAACCTGATAGCAAACAGCATACAAGGGGGACTGGGCATGTCAGACTCATAGAGGTGGCTCCACGGCTCAGAGAGTGACAAAATCAGAGTCTGTCATTTGATTTCTCAGAGACTAGGGGATAGCAAAAAAGAAGAGCCTGTCTGTGGTGTGTATGTGTGTGTGTGTGTGTGTGTGTGTGTGTGTTGATGTTGCTGTTGTTTACAACTACAGATCAAAGCCTTGGAATCAGAACAACAACCAATGGCTCCAATTTTACAAGTGGACCATATATAGACCTGTGTTTGTGTATATCGTACTCATTTGTGCATGCATGAGGTACCCACAGAGGCCAGAAGAAGGCGTTGGATCCACTACAGCTAGATTTACAGGGAGTTGTGACCCTTAATGTGGGTTCTGGGAATTGAATTCTGGCCATCTTCCAAAGCAGCATGTACTCTCAATCTCTTAGCCATCTCTCCAGGCCCTTAGCACTCTTATTTACCATGTTTATTATTCATAAAATGAAGATTGTTTTCCTTTAAGGCATAAGTATTAGCATTCAGTGAGATGATGCTTATGGAAACAACAAGCACAGCTGAGTTGGGGTGATGGCAGCGAAGCTGAATCTTCAGATGTGGTTGAGGTTAAAGCATGGCCCCGAAAGTTAACGGCTGGTTTCATTCCTGCTTCTCGGTGACGTTTTTTTGGGAGCAGCTGGTTTTATCTTAAAGTTTCTCCTGTGGCTGGACAGTTCCCCTTTACCCTGAGCCTCACTGGCTGAGATTATCAGAGAGTGAAACCAATACAGTGCCTGCCATGATCAATGTCACTTTTGCTTTTTCCTGGATCTCTGCCTACCTGATCACTTTCCTTTGCCTTGATATAAAATGACAACCTCCTAAGCTCCTGCATACCTAGGTTGCTGTGAACTCCCGCCTGAAGATAATGCAAGTTAGCACAGCACTAGTGAGCCGTTGCAAAGACAAAATCCACCGTCCCTCTGGGAGTATAACCTGGACACCTACTTCCAAGAAGGCAAGCCTAATATAGAGTCAACTCCTTTGTAAACATCAGGCGGGTGCTTGCCTGCCATACACACAAGTTCAATCCCCAGAATATCATAAACCAAGCCTTGTAGAACTCAGGAGATAGAAGCACGAGGATCACAAGTTTAAGGTCACCTGAGGCTACACAGTGTGTTTGAGGCCATTCTGCTTTGTAAGTGACCCAGTTTCAAAAGAAACTGAGTTTTTTATTAATACATTAATTTAGACTATTAGGAACTTTCAGCTTAAACAGGTAAATTGAAATTTTCCTTCTGCTCCTTCACAATCTTTTGCAAAATTGACAACTAAGCTTGCCACTAGGACTATCAGGGCTCAGACAGCAGCACCTATCCAGACCTTGTGGGGGAAAGGGGTCTCACTATAGGGGTCAGACTGCAGGGGATGTGCGAAGTTTTCAGTTTTAGTACTTACAGGTGCTGGGGGTTGGGGAATACATGACATTCTGAGAGACTACACACAAACACAGATATCAGTGGATAGAGGAGAGAGAAGACAAAGGGAGAGAGAGAAAAAGAGAGAGAGACAGACACAGAGAGAGAAAAGCAGGGAAATAGAGAGATAGAGAGAGAGAGAACATGGACCAATATCTTTCTTGAACACATAAAGTTTCACAGAGACAGATTTTAAGAATTTTTTAAAAATTAATGTGTGTGCTTGCACTCACGCATATGTGTGTGTATCTGTATGTATATGTGTGTATGCATGTGTATGTATATGTGTGTGTGTATGTATATCTGTGTGCACTTGTGTGGCCACTGAGAACAGAAGACAGCAATTGGGTCCCCTAGAGCTACAGTTATCAATGGTTCCAAGATGCCTGATATGTGTGCTGAGACTCAAACTCAGATCCTCTGAGAAATGGAGTAAGAGCTCTTAATGGGCCATCTTTCCAGCCCCTCAGGCAGGTGAAGGGAGGAGATAACTGGCGAGTTGAAAACAGGCAGGTACTACTTCCAGGAGATGGAGCTGGGGCTGACAGGTGTCAGTTTGTCTGCATAGTCCATTTAAAGGAAGGAGGGAGGCTAAAAGCAGACCCGCTAGACAGTCGGTTTATTATCTCAGAGCACCAGCTGGAGCAACTCGGGTGAAACTCGAGGCTGTGTCAAGGGTGGCTGGTCCTGCCTTGGGCATGGAAAGTTAAATGTGTAATTAAAACTGGACTCCAAGGCAGTGCACAATATGACATTATCAACACTAAGTACCCCTCCCTTCTGCCCCTCCCTTCTGCCCCTCCCTTCTGCCCCCTCCCTTCTGCCCCCTTCCTTCTGAAGAATGCCTCCGGCATTTTCTTCAGCATGGGTAGGTTGATGGCCAAATCCGTTCTTACTTGTAGGAAAATGTCTCTACACTGCCAGGGCTTTTGAAGGCTTGTTTTCACTGTGCTTAGATCTCTCAACCAGGAGTCTTCACGTTCCGCATCCTGCCCGGTCACCACGCAGTTGTTTGATGTCTTTTGATGCTGAGAAGTCGGCCGTTGCTCTAACCCTTGGTCTTTGGAGGAAGCTCTCTGTGTTCTCATTACCTTTGGGTTGTCTTGAACTGAACTGTCTGCACTGTTATTCTTCCTGAATTGGTGTATTGGTGAATATGTACACTTCATTCTGGAAATTTATCATCTGCTATTTTTTCCAGTTACCTGCCCTCTTTGGGGGGCTTTTTGCTATTGTTTTGTTACTGTTTCATTTGGAATTCAAATCACACATATTGATAAACCCACTCAGGGTATCAGCTGTGTCTCTCATCATTTATAATTCTCATCCTATTGATTTCACGGCCCAGTTTTCTGTGCTTTCTTTGAGCTGACCCATATTCCAGGTTACCAATTTTCTCTTTGGCTTTGTCAGATGCATTTCAAAGTCTCTTCCCTCAATTTTTAAAAATTAAGCAATTATCTAGTTTTGTATACACACACACACACACACACACACACACACACACACACACCCATGTGAGTATGTGTAGAAGCCTGGGTTTACCAAGCATCCTGCTCAGTCACTTTCCACCTTATTCCCTGGAGATGAGTTCCCCCATTAAGCCTAGAGCTAGCTACAAGTACCAGAGATCTTCCTGTCTCTGTTCCTGCCCCACCCCCACCCCCCCAGCATAGGGTTAGCAGGCAAATATGTTGTCACACCTCACTCTTGGGCTCAAATCTTTGAACAGAAATGTTCTTACCCACTGAGCTATCTCTCCAGCCCCCATCACTGAATTCTTTACTTGGGTTTTTATAGTTTTCATTTCTAAATTGTATTATTTCTCCCTTCTAAAACTCTGCAGGTTTTAATTACCAGTTTCAAATTCTCTATTCAGATTTTAATGCTGGCCATTCGTGTGGCTGAGTTTGTTTATACCTTGGCTTGATTTTATTTCCCAGTCTGTTTGGGGTAGCTTCTATTTCTGTGACCTCTCTGAATATGTTAGCTACTGATATTCCTGGCCACTTTTCTGGAAATTGTGCTTTTTTGCTTTAAAATATTTTATCACATTGACTTGGGAGGGAGAATACCATGGGGCACATGCAGAAATCAGAGGCCAATTTGTGCAAGTCAATTGCCTTCTTCAATCATGTGGGTTCAGGGGATTGAACATAGGCCATTGGGCTTGGCAGCAGACACTTGTCCTGCTAAGCCAATTTACCATCCCAAAGGGGATGCATTTCTATTACTTCAGTAGAATTGTCTGGCACAATGACTTATAGGTGTCCAAGGAAGAGTAATTTTTAACATCTGCCACTCCCAAGTATCTCAATTAGTTATATTCTTCTCCTTTAACTATCACCTCTGGCATGAAATAACTCCTATCTCCAGTCTTATTGTGTTTTATGGCCTTTTCTTTCTGAAAGTTGTTATTCTAAATGGATATAGAGCTAATAGAGAAAGAGAGTGATTGGGAGATAGAAGAGTCCTTAATAGATGTTAGCAAGATGGCAGAATAGGTGCTTGTCAACCCACAAAAAGCATCAATTTGCACTATGTATGTATGTATATATATATGTATATATATGTATATATGTGTATATATGTGTATATATATATATGTATGTATATATATATATATATATATATATATATATATATATATATATACTTTCTACCTAGAGAAAGCAGGTGATAGAGCACAGTCCCTGAATGTAGAAAAAGTAAGAAAAGATGTGTTGAAGATGGTAAGAAAGAAACCTTTGCATTGCCTTCTGTTCCCAAGAAGCACAGCCTGGATAAATACTATCTTAACACACACGCTGTGTGTGCAAAGGAAACTAATATCACAGTGTGCCTGTTCCAGTACCAGGCCTTCTCCAGAAGAAATCAACACCAGGAAATATTCCATTTCCTCGATTCTACGTTAGTGCCCAAACACTGAGTCTCTAAGCCTGTTCGTGGCATACTAAGTCACCCATGGATTTTGTCTCTGAATGTGCAGTATACCAGGCCAAGCCTAGTATTACCATCAAGTGGCTAACAGATACCTGTAACTGTCCCAATAGGAATGTTGAAATGCTCTTTCTGGCCTCCACACTCACATGCACATACCCTACCACATACACACATAATTAAAAACAAAAAAAAAAATTAAAAGTATAACAATGTCAGGAGATTGAAGAGTTACCTGAAAAATGTGTCAGATGACTCCATCATTGAGTGAGCATGATGTCCTTGTACAAGCCTGGATGATGCAGCCTACAGACTATGTCCTGGACTTGTGAGCTAAAATAAACCCACCCTTCCTTAATTCGCTTTTGTCAAGTTATTTTGTCACAGGAATTAGAAAATGAACCAATATAGGAAGCGAGGTACAATTTTGGAAAGATGAGACTCACACTGTCACAGGTTAAGCAGGACATATTCTTAACCCTTGCCATCTGCCCAGCTCTTTACTCTCAAAATTAATTTCAGTTTATTACTTACTTTTCTACTGCTGCGATAAAACAGCTGAACAAAGCCATATAGAGAAGAAAGGGTTGATTTGGTTAATAGGTCCAGAGCAGGAAGAGTCTATCATGACAGGGAACGGTGACAGCAGGCAGCAGGGACAGCCTGGGACATCTGGGACTGTAAGCAGGAAGCAGAAAGCAGAAGTAAAATGGCTCCAGGGTATAAACTATCAAAGCCTGTCTCTAATGGCATACTTCCTTCAACAAGGCCTCACATTCCCAAACAGTATCGCCAACTAGGAATTAAATATTTGAGTGCCTGAGACTATGAGGGACATCATATTTAAGCCACCAAAGTATGTCTATGTTAAGTTGAATGGACATTTCCTCAGAGGGCATTTCTACTTGCGGTAAACCAGACCATACATTAGTAAATCTCTCTCCCTTTCCCTTTACAGATGAAAAGAAGCAACAACAGCTTAGAAACAAATAGGTGTGCTGAATGTTAAATTATGGGCGGTCTTACCAAGTCAAAACATTTAGCTGATCTAACAAGTTGAATTTTAGTAAGGACTAGTGTAAGGTTCGCCTTTGCTCTGACCCCTATAGAAACAACAGTCCGTTCAATGAGAGTACAAAGGTGGATTAAAATAGAATTTAGCTGTAGATCATTTGAAAGAGTCAGGGGCCTTTGCCAACAGTGAACTCAGTTACGTTTCACAGCATGAAGGTTGTGTCCACTGACTGCACAGAATACACAGCTGGAACAGGAAGACTATACCCTCCCACCCCCATTGAAGTGTTAATCATATTTTATTGCGGTACACTCAGATTTGGGAAACTCCATTGTAGAAGATTTTGAAGACTTAAAAGCAACATTAACCAATGAGTAAGTGTCTTAAAAAAAAAATCAAAGATGCATATCCTGCTTCAGAAAGCCATCATGACTCTTTGGGCCTTTTTAGTCCTGGATAGTCCAAAGGGCTATTTGCCATTAGGAACTTTTAATTTTCTTACTGGTTTTATAATTTTAATTTATAAATAGAATCATTCATTCTCTATACACAGTGAGTTCCTGAAGAAGAATGTTTTCTCAAACTAACAATGTTAGCAAAGGCTGCCAAGCAGTTATCTGAGCCATTTCTCCTTCTTCCTATAGACCAAAGAGAACAACAGGCATGGCTCCTTCCACGTCAAATTCACACCCTGTGTTCTACTCTGGTCCTCTTACTCTCTTCTCTTTTCACTCCTTTAAAATGTTTTTCAGGGACTGGAGAGCTGGCTCAGCAGTTAGGGTCACTGGCTTCCCTTGAAGAGAACCTGAGTTCAATTCCCAGCATCTATACTGAACAGCTCACTACTGCTTGCGATTCCAGCTTCAGGGGCCCTGACACCCTCTTCTCGACTCCACAGGCACCTGCACTCATGTAGCATATACTCACAGATACATGCATAATACAAATAAATATTCCTAAATAGGTTTTCTATTGTGTATGCTCATTATACATGATGCCAAGTTAAAACAGGACATTTTCATATAAGTCTATAATGCACTTTGAGCATATTCCTTACACACCACACTATCCTTCTTCTACTCCAACTCCATCATCCCCTTTATTCTCCTAGACAGTTTTCTCTCTACTCAGAGCTTAGGTTTTTCTTTCGCAGCACCTGGGGTTGAACCCAGGGCCTTGTGAGTGCTAGGAAACATCTCTAGTAACTGAGTTACATACCTAGACTCAGAACAACAGTGTAATGGCTGGTTTTGTGTGTCAACTTGACACGGGCTGGAGTTATCACAGAGAAAGGAGCTTCAGTTGGGGAAGTGCCTCCATGAAATCCAGCTATGGGGCATTTTCTCAGTTGGTGATCAAGTGGGAAGGGCCCATTGTGGGTGGTGCCATCCCTGGGCTGGTAATACTGGGTTCTATAAGAGAGCAAGCTGAGCAAGCCAGGGGAAGCAAGCCAGTAAGGAACATCCCTCCATGGCCTCTGTATCAGCTCCTGCTTCCTGACCTGCTTGAGTTCCAGTCCTGACTTTCTTTGGTGATGAACAGGAATGTGGAAGTGTAAGCTGAATAAACCCTTTCCTCCACAACTTGCTTCTTGGTCATGATGTTTGTGCAGGAATAGAAACCCTGACTAAGACATGGAGGAAGAGTTTTGTGCCAGTTTATAGCTTATACTCCATTGTGAAGGTAGGGCAGGGCAGGAACTCAAGGCAGTAACCTGGAGGCAAAGCAGAAGCCATGAAAGAAGCCTGCTTGCTGGCTTGTTCCATATAGCTTACTCTGCTATATAAGTGTGTGTGTGTGTGTGTGTGTATGTGTGTGTGTGTGTGTGTGTGTATGTGTGTGTGTGTGTGTGACTACCTGTAGTGGCCTGGAACCCCCCACATCATTCATTAATCAAGTAAATATCCCCACTGTTATGCCTACAGTCCAACATGATAAAGGCATTTTCTTGCCGAGGTACCCTCATCACTGATATGTCTAGGTTTGGGCCAAGGTGACAAAATCTAACCTAGGCAGTCCCCTAGTATGACCTCACACTGTGCCTTCTGCAGCACTGGTTCCCACAGACATGCTTTAGTGAGAGCTTCTTTCATTGACTAGACTGTGTGTGTGTGTGTGTGTGTGTGTGTGTGTGTGTGTGCCTGTTGTAAGCTTCCTCTCTGAATCTCTTACACCTCCTTGGGCCTCTGCTTTACATCCTGTTGGCTCACCTCTTTACTGCAGCTTTTGATGTGGCTACCCTAATATTCCAGAGTAGCCAAAGGCTAAGACCTCATGGAGGTAGTCCCCAAACATGGGCCAGATGTTACTTGAGAAATGTTTCTGCACTTTCATTCTTTGAGCAGCTAATTCTGAGGTAAATTTTAAACAGTTTGCCTTCATTAGGGTTTCCATTGGTGAGAAGAGACACCATGACCAAGGTAACTCTTTTAAAGGACAATATTTAATTGAAAGTGGCTTACAGGTTCAGAGGTTCAGTACATTATCATCACTATGAGACACTTGGCAGCATCTAGACAGGCACGGTGCTAGAGAAGCCAAGAGTTCTATATCTTGTTCTAAAGGCAAACAAGTGAAGACTTGCTTCCAGGCAACAGGAGGAGGGTCTCCAGGCAACAGGAGGAAGGTCTCCAAGCCCAAGCCTACAGTGACACACTTCCTCCAACCAGGCTATACCTAGTCTAACAAGACCACATCTCCTCATAGTGACACTCCCTGGGCCAAGCATGTTCAAACCACCACATGGCTCCTTGGTGTTAGATCATGGGCTCTTCTCGATCTCTTTTATTTTCTCTCCTGGAAGTCAGTCCAGGCCACGTCAGCAGTCTGTTTTCTAGAAAGAATGGATAGTTATGGCACATGGGTCTCAAGAAGAACACCACGTCCAGCTCCACCTCCTTGAAATTGCAAGATAAGTCTGTGGTCCTGCCTAGTACCTGCTTCCAGGTTCCTGGGTACACAGGCTAGTCCAGACTAAGTCATGTGGTGTGTAACTTCATGCCACCGCACGGAAGGCTATAAAAGTCAAAACCTTCCTTTGTGCAGGGATTTGACTGTTCTTCCTTCAAACCTCTATTTTATCCTTTACATCTAACCATGAGTAGGAAACCAGCGCTGCCCTCTTCCCTCAGCTGCTCTCCACCACAGGATGCATGTAGACAGCATAAGAGTAACGGGGAACAATAGGCCACTTCTCTTGGCAGAATGTAACAACACATGCTGAATTCTTCATCAGAAACACACGTAGCACAGGAGAGAAGTTTATGAAAGGGACAAGAAATAAAGCTGATTTGAGGCTGAAAAGAAATAGCTCTCACTAGGGCTCCATATACCACCTGAATTTTTAAAAGAAAAAAAAAAAGCCTCTCACACAAGTCCTGACTAATTTATGCAATTATAATATTCTACATTCTAAATGAAATTTCACAGCCCTTCATCCAAAAGAAATAAGCATTGGTATAATTTCAATCACCAGTCCCTAAATAACATAAAATCCAATCCACAGAGTCATATTATTACCCGGAGAATCGATAATTTTTTCAATAAACGAGTTTAACAAAAAGATTTAATTTACTCCCCAAGTTTATGAGGGTAATTCTCACTTGTTTCCTGCCACTGTCACCATAGTCATGTCAGGTTAACTGTCTGAATAATAACACTAAACACTTCCTAATGATTGATCTGTGTAATAAAAAAAATCCTGTATACACCATTCCTTGGAAGAAATTAAAGAGCCTCGCTGGCATTAGTCAAAGTCCCGTGATCGTGCTGTGAAATTTGCTTGGAGCAGTTAGCGCTGGGTCCCTGTGTGAGGCTGCCAAGCAGGACGGGTTTGCCTTGAATGCTCTCATCCCTCCTTTCCCATCCTGCAGGCCTCGATTTCTGCCTCTTCCTGCCAGCTCAGGCCCTTCTCTTTTTTCTCCTCTCCTTGGCTCCTCTGCCCCCCTTCCCTCATCTTCCTCTCATCCAGTATCACAGTTGTCGTATGCTTGTTATAATATGCCTTTCTCTTCTGAGTACAACATCATCACTGTCATGAAGTAGAGACTGCCTTGACCCAGTAGCTATATCAACAGTTAGAGCAGAACAATCCAGAAGGAGCTAGGCTTATGGTTATGGAAACAGAGCTATTCGCCCTCCCTAGTCTAGGAGGAAGGAGAGGTCCCTAGACCCTCACTTGGGATTGCTTGGGGGTGTCTGTTAAAGAGAACCTAAGGAGAGTCTGTAATCCCATGCCTGGGGGTGTTTGAAGGCTTTTAAAACACACAAAATCAGTGTCAGATTTTTCTGGGAGGTCTTCTGGTAAGACTCTTCTAGGTGAGTCTGAGCCCGCCATACAGTGCGCTTGGGGTTTTGGTCAGATATCCATCCTGTTTAATAGCTGCAAGAGTGCTTGGGGCCCTGGGAAACTGCAGAGCCTAGGGTAATAAATGGCAGAGCTGACACCTTCTGTCACTTCCTACTTGACATCATAGCCTGTGGCTGTGCAAGAAAAGTGGATGCAATTTTCAAATTCATTCTCTCTCTCTCTCTCTCTCTCTCTCTCTTTCTCTCCCTCCCTCCCTCCCTCTCCCTTTGCTGAACATTAACCAAATGACACAGTCTCTGAGCAGAAATAAGATAGCAAGTTGCAGATCTCAAATATGGGGAAGACAAACACATTTAGCTTATTTGACTTGAATAATTGCCCTGTATTACTAAGAGCAAACAGTCGTTTCTCCTCCTGACAGATAGGAAGTCTTGGTGTTTCGGGGCTGAATTGAGTTTTTGTTTCCTCTCATCGAAGTTTCCTGCGTGTGGGAATGCTCGAAACTAGCCAATGGCCCAGCAATGTCCGAATGGCTCTTATTACTGTAAAAACTGTGTCATCTAATGTTAGATTTGGGGGCAAATCTTTCAGGTAATCAACTGCTTGGTTTTGCTTTGTTTTGTTCTGCTTTGCTTCATTTATCATGGAATCCAACGTTGTGAGACCCAGGAGACTTTCAAAAGAACTAACTGAACCTGCTACAGCTGACAGGACGGAAAGCCAGAAAAATTGGGTAAATCACCTGGCTCACACAGCCTAGTGTGGGCGCTAAATTATCATACATTTTATGTGCATCTTTGGGAACCTGCCATCAGCACCACAAAGGCAAGCCTTTTCAGTAAGACAGTAAACTTCAGTGAAAGGCCCCTGACATTGGGCGGTACCCTGACTCGTCTTTTCTCTCATCCATTTCTGGTCTAAGCAACTGGATTTGTTGGTGGAATATGTGCCCTGCATGTACAGAGTCCTGGGTTCAGTCATAGCATGACATAAAACTAAGGCATGATTTTATATATATACTTGTAATTTAGTACTAAAGAAACAGAGGCAGGAAGATCAAAAATTCAAAGTCATCTGGGGGCTAGCTAGTAACTTCAAAGCCAGCCTGGGATCAAAAGACCCTGTCTCAAATAATAATAGTAAAAAATAACAATGATACATTCTTACACTCCCATAAAATCTATTCAGGTCATTTTTCTATTGTGGGGCATTAAAATGATGAGATTTAGTTTTTAGATTTCATGTTTCTTCTTTTACTTTTTCATACAAGAAATATGTAAAGTGGCCTGGAGAAAAGCTCAGGATAGGGACACTATGGCTCTTGCGGAGGACTGGATTTTGGATTCTAAGACCTTTATCAGGCAGCTCACAGCTGCCTGTAACCCCAGCTCTGGGGCATGTGAATAAAGTCCTTTCCTGGCCTCTTCAGGCACCTGTGCTCATATATGCAAACATACACCAGCAATGTTACATCAACACAAGGATGGAAGGATAGAAACCAGCCTGAGTGACCTCATTAACTGCTTCGGCTTCATGGCTTCCCACAGAGAAAGAAGCCATTTGAATTCAGCAGACAAATGCAACAGGAAAAAAAGGAAAAGGAAAAGAAAAAGAAAAAAAAGGAAAAATAAAAAGAAAGAAAAAGAAAACCTGTTTCTCAGCATCAGGAGACCTCTCTTATCTTGCTCGGGCTGAGGAGCTGGCATTACTGTGATTTTCAAAGTCATGAAGCTAAAACAAATCAGGATGGCTTCTAAGGCTACTTATTTGGCTCAGAGCAATATGTTTTTATCTAGGCAGTGTCTGAAGAGCTTCAACACAGATTCATAAAGCACTTTGGTTTTCTGGGTCTGCAGCCTAGGTGCTATTCCTATCCTATAACTGAGGTAGCTCACAGAAAGTTGACCTCCTTTCAAGCTTAAGTTGTCCTATACAGTTTTCAAAAAGTACCTTGTTGCACAGTTGCAAAACATACATAGTTATTAAAACAATTAAAAGCAGGGCTGGAGAGATGGCTCAGCAGCTAAGAGCATGCACTGCTCTTGCAGCGGGTCAGAGCTGGGTTCCAAGCATCTCCTTCTGTTGACGCACAACTGTCTGCCATGGCTCTGGGGATCTGACACAGTCCTCTGGAATTTACAGTCACTCATACATGCCCACACAAAAGTACACACACATACACAAAATTAAACAGTAAGAAAAATAAATATTTTAAAAGCAAAATAATTCAGTTAGGAAAGGACAGATCAAGAATACTAGCTCAATACTTCCAACAAAAAAGGAAGGTGCCACTAGCTAATGAAATATAAGACACTTTGAATGATCTCCCGCCCACCTATCTAGGGTATTTGACTTGATTTTTTTCAAAGTATTTTTTCATTAGGATGTCTCAATGCACAAAATATAAATGGGTCTACTATAAGAATATATGAAAATCTCAAGAGTTGCTGAAAAAGCATAAATAGCTTTCAATATGCATTTGGAAGTGGGAAAACATGTTAGAAACCCTAGGAATAAATACCTACCTTGTCAAGGTGATTTCTGAAGCATCTATCTTAATGGTGACACATTGGAAGCACCTGTCAAAATCAGGAGCAAGGAAACGACAGGCATCAGCATTTTTGCCAACTTAGAAAATGCAGCTGTAAGACACTGCGGCTAATTCTGTAAGACATGAAAAAAAGCCGACGTAGAGAGTCAGCCAAATGCTGAAATGTAACTGCATTCATCCTTAAATAGTCCGTTACATAGTATCTGAAAATGTATAAGCTGCCTAAGGGCAAAAATATGGTCTGCATCATTAAAGAATACTAATGCCTAATAAGACACATTTTTTTGAGGCAAATATCAAGCCAAGATCTGTTGGATGGAGGGAATGGGATACCAAAGGATACCTGAATGAGGAGATCAACAATTCCACCCCCAAAGCAACTATAAACTTGGATAAAAACAACATTTTCCATGCTGGTGCAATTTACCAGAAACATATGCCAATCCCACAATATGAATACTTGAAAACCTGTAGATTTTTAAGACTAATAGGAGCTTTGAAACAGCTCCTACTCTCTCCAGCTTGCTTCATGCAGATAGTCTGCCAGAGTAGGGTGGTGTGACAGCAATTTTATTCTTAATGTTCTACTGGGTGTGTTAGCAATTCTTCCTTGCTGTGACAAAATGCTTGGACCAATCAACTCAATGGAAGGAAGATGTCTTTTACCAGCTCATGGTTTCAGATGTTGCTCTGCTATCCCCATTGTGGCTGCAATAAAATAGAAAGATCCTAGCAGAGTAAAGTTGTTGTGTTCATGAAGAGATGCGACTCATGTCTGCTCACCCCAGACAAGGAGACCACAGCAGACCCAAGTATAGATGCCACCAATGCCCAGCATGATGAAGCAATGAGTTTTAATGGGGTTACTTATAGGAATATGAATGAAGTGTTACTTATAGAAGCAGAATGACTCAAATAAAGCCTACCCCAGCATGGGTGATTGGCAGCTCACAATAGCTGGCAACCTGGAGCCCACTGGACAGCACACAGCTCAACAGGTTGGAGAGTGTCCTTTCTTAGTGACTCAGTAGGTCTAATTTCTTCAGGCAGCTAGGCTGTTTTCTGCTTCTTTCAGGACTTGGTTTGGTCTTGGGGCCTTCTTTGCAACTTGACTTGTCTGAGAATGACTCCAGCAGTCTTTATTGCTTACTCTGGGAGAAAGATGCCTAGTGAATCTGGTCTGTTTCAGAGACTTCCTGAAGATATTTTGCATTTTCCTGGGAGATGGAAAGTTTTAGTCTTGGAGGAAGCTGCTATACAGCAAAAGCTGTTCCCCTCATGGCAGCCAGAAAGGAAGGGGGTCTAGGAACAGGCCATATTCTTCAAGTGTATGTCCTTGGTGTTCTACTTCCTCCCACTAGGCCTCACCTTGTATTAGCCCATTCCACTATGAGCTCATCAATAGGAAAGTTAATCCCCTCAATAGTGTTCCCAATCAGGGACTGTGATGGTTTGTATATGCTTGGACCAAGGAGTGACACTATTAGGACGTGTGGCCCTGTTGGAGTAGGTGTGTCACTGTGGTGTGTGGGCTTTAATACCCTAGCCCTAGCTGCCTGTAAGTCTGTCTTCCACTAGCAGCCTTTAGATGAAGATGTTGAACTCTCAGCTCCTCCTGCACCAGATCTGCCTGGATGCTGCCATGCTATTGCCTTGATGATAATGAACTGAACCTCTGAACCTGTAAGCCAGCCCTAATTAAATCTTGTCCTTATAAGAGTTGCCTTGGTCATGGTGTCTGTTCACAGCAGTAAAACCCTAACTAAAACAGGGACCAAGCCTTCAACCCATGAAAAGACATTCCACATCCCAACCATAACACTAAGCACACTTACTCTGCACAGGTGACTGTGCCCAGGTGTCATGGTAGATGGAAGTGGTTGCCTCAGTAGGGGACTAACAGAGAGAACCTTTGGCTCTCTTGAGTGATTCTGTAGTTGAATTCATAAAAATATTGGAGACTAGGATGATAGCTCATTGATCAGCTCTTTTGGAGTCTCTCTATCCCAGGTGAATAGATCTCTGTGTTGCATCTCCTCAGGAAAGCTATCACCACAAAAGGACATGAACTGGATCTTCATATCCAATGTAAAAAAAATTCAAACACAGTACTATGTGTTTTTCAGTCCTAGTGGAGCTAAGTGGGCCCCTACAGCATATTGGTCAGACAATCTAAGTGGATTGAAAAGCTTCAAACCAGTGAAAGATGTTGCCTCAAAACAAACAAACAAACAAACAAACAAATAAAAACAAGGTATAAAACTCTTGAGGAGTGAATGACACACCTGGCCTTCACATTTATGTGCACACATGTCCACAAGAACCTGCATCATACAAACAAGCATGCATACATACAGCCAGAGAGATATAACACAGAGAGAGCAGAATCAGCAGAGACCAGAGAGATCTCATGTCCCGCACACAGTTGTGGACAGTGCCGAGACTGTATATGCTCAGCAGAGATGAGAAGAGCCTTAGTATGGTGTCTCTGTAGGGGAGCACTATTAGGCTGCACTCATCATCAAAGTGAAGAAGCTGAGGTGATGAGAAATGTTTTCCACACGTGGTCACCATCCATACTTGGACCAGGAGAAGGCTTTGCTAATTCCCTTAATTCTCCCCGAGAGAGCTTTGCCATTTCCACGGCCCTAAGACATTGGCATTTGTGACGTGACTCTGCTCAAACCATTAAGTTCATTCACTCATGACTCTATCCACTCTCCACAGCACTCCATCTTTTAACTTGGAGTTGTGATTCCTTTGAACAACTGACTACCCACATTACTCATGATAGACTCACAGAGACAGTCAGTAGAGGGAGTGCTAACATGAGCCAGTTCTGACTTTCCCCTCACAATCCCAGCTCAGGGGCATGGTCACAGCCGTGAGGACTGGTGTCTTGCAGGCACACAGTCAGGGTTAACAAGAGAAGGGAGAAAAGCCCATAGACTCGGGCTCTGCTTTCTGCACCCTGAGGATGTGGATCTTCCATAAAAAGTCTTACTCCGGAGGTTGTTAGCATCGTAGATCTGATAAGGGGAGCTTTTAAGAGGGCTAAAGGGTGTCTGTTTGGAAGTAGCGGCTTGTTTCAGTTCTATGGCTCCACTGGCAATTGTTTTCTCATGCTATAGAATTGTACTAATTTCTTTCAGCACTTAAAGATACTGTTGCATTATCCTTTACTAGCTTGGCAAATTGCCAGGGCTTTCCAATGATGGCTTCTGCATTTTAACTGGTGCTTCCTGTATCCTTTGCAAAGCCATCATCACAGGAAGCTCCCATCCTAGCTGTAAGTCAAAACCCCCACTCAGTTGCTGACAAAGAATATCTTCAGTGTCTAATATCACAGGTTTTCTATCCTGGAATTAATGTTCAAGATTTTCAAACTATTTTTCATATATTAGAGACTTTGTACTCATATATAATGAGATCTATTTCCTCCCTCCAACTCCCACCACACCTCTCCAACACATCCCCCCAACCAGCTTCATGTCTTCTTAAAACAAAACAAAACACTGAGTCCCATCTGTGCGACTCGTATGTACATGGTATGGGCCATCACTGGAGCCTGGCCACACTCCCAAGAATGAGTCTCTCTCCCCCATATGCTATTAGTTGCCAATAACTGTCATTAAGAGCAGGAACCCACACATGCTGAAATCTTGGCTACCTTGATCTTGTGTACGTCATCAAGCCATGAGCTCATGTGTCTCATGAGTGCAATAGTAAGGTTATATCCATAAGACAGTCTGTCACAGCATTCCTCCTCAGCCTCTGGGGATTACATCATTTGCATTTCCTTACCTTTCCTCAAATGAGGTTATGTAGCATCCAAGTGCTTGCCCAGTTCCAGACTCTGCATCTCGGTGAAACTGTATACATTAAGAACAGCCACTCTGAAGCCACTATGCTTTCTCCATCATTACACTTTTATTCACTTATCTACCATAACAAAGGCTACTCTATGACAGAATTAAAAGAGAAAAGCAATTAGCTTTGTATTTTCGTTCATGGTTCGTGTGACCCTTTGCTCACATTCTTCTTTTAAACATTTTTTATAATATTTTTGAGATATAATCACTCATGTTTTCCCTTTCCTCCCTTCAACTCCTCTTATGTAATGCCTTCTCTCTCTCTCAAATTCATGGTAGCTTTTCATTAATTGTTGTTCAACTGCTTAGCTTGTCTTTAATTACTGCTGTTGTTGTTGTGTGTGTATGTGTATTCCTAGATATATAAATATAGCCTGTTCAGTCTGCATGATGTTATTGCTATGTATATTTCCAGGACTGATCATTTGGACTGAATAGCCAACTAGTGTGTACTTCTCTGGGGAAGACTGTTTCCCCTACTCTCAACATTCCTCAGTTGATGCTGCCCTTTATTCAGGTTTGTGGCCCCATGAGATTTCCCACATCCAAATTAGCATGTCTATTGGTGTCATCCTTGTTCAGGTCTTGTTTTAGGTAACCGTGTTGATGGGACTTTTGTGACATATCTAGAGCGTCACAATCTCACACCAAACTCTCTGTTCTTTGTGTCTTTCAATCTTTCTTAGTTCTCTCCTGCAATGCTCCCTGAGCCTTAACTACAGGGATTGTGTTGTAGATAGATGAGTTGGAATTGGGCTCCATAGCCTTTTGTTTTGGCTGACTGTGCTATTCTGTAATTTACTCCTTCTGTAATGAAGAAAAGTTTCCATGATGAAGGGTGAGGAGTGGACTTATCTGTGGCTATAAAGAAACATGTTTAGAATGCAGCTAGATACTGTACTGATTTAGTAAAGTGACAGTTGTAGATTCTCCTCCAAGTCATGACTTCTCTAGCCCCTGGGTAGTTGACTAGGTTTTCAGTAGTAGGCATGGTTTCCTTTCTGTTGAGTAGCCTTAAGTCCAATTAGAGAGTGGCTGGTTATGCATGTCACTACTACATCTCTGGGGTTACCATGTCACGCTGGTTTTCGGTGTGGTTCATTGGTGTCATAGTTGGGGAGGACAGTTGGTTGCTTCCTGCCTTTGGAAACTGGCTTGATGCCTTCTGGTGTCATGAAAGATAATCCTAAGGGATTTTCTTTGAGGTCCAATCCAGCTTGCATCCTCTGGGTCCTGTGTCTGTACTATGGTTGTTTTCTTATTTGGATTTATTTATCCTTCTTTTTTATTCTACAATTCTAGATTTTTACCTTTCACGCTTTCCTAAATCTTGTCTGTATGTTGTAATTCATTTTTTATTTATTTCCTAGGTCAGTAGCTCATTACACTTACTTTTGTTTAGCAATGAAAGAAGATCTGCTTGGGAGAAGCGGAATGGGATAGGAGATTTGCGGAGGGGAAACCAGGAAGAGGGATAACAGTTGAAATGTAAATAAATAAAATAACTAATAAAATAAGAAAGAAGGCATAGCTAGACAGACAGACAGACAGACAGACAGACAGACAGACAGACAGATAGGTAGATAGATAGTTGTAGAGAGGGCTGGTGAGATGGCTCAGTGGGTAAGAGCACCCGACTGCTCTTCCGAAGGTGATAAGTTCAAATCCCAGCATCCACATGGTGGCTCACAACCATCCATAACGAGATCTGGCACCCTCTTCTGGAGTGTCTGAAGACAGCTACAGTGTACTTACATATAATAAATAAAATAAATCTTAACAAAAAGATAGTGGTAGAGATAGATAATAGATAGATGATAGATAGATAGATAATAGATAGATGATAGATAGATAGATAGATAGATAGATAGATAGATAGATAGATAGAGTCTATGGATGAATAAAAACACAATTAAAATTAAATTCAACACTCTGGTATCACAAAACACAGATAGTTCATGGATCTCAGTTGCTTATCCCACTGTCTTGGAAAGCAAACAGGGGTTCTTGGAGAAAGGGATGCTAACAGGACAGGAGCTGTTCAAGATGATCCTTAGCATCTTACAGAGTCAAAAGGAAAGATGTGTTCAAAGGTTGGAGAGTTCATTCAGTGGTTAAGAGCATTTGCAGTTCTTGCAGAGGGCCAAAGTTGGGTTCCCAGCACCCCACATGGAATCTGCAACTCCAATTTCAGTGGATCTGACATCCTTCACACATAAATTTTCTGTCCTTTGTTTCTGTCATCTCTGCCTGTCTTTCTATATCTCTCTGCCTCCACCTCTCTGTCTCTGTTTCTGTCTCTATGTCTCTGAGTCACACACACACACACACACACACACACACACACACACACACACACACAACTTAGTTCATGGATTGGAAAGGAAAGACTTTTCTTTCTGCAATCCCATCTGCTACAAAAAGAACTCTGAAAAACTCACATCTATACAGCAACTTCACAGAAGAGGACAACCATTCTAGACAACTTAGTGAAGATGGTCTTCCTTCCAGAGAGCTAGTCTGAAAAGGAAGGAAGAAAGAAACTTCATAGCAGAGAAACCCGAGAAACAAGCTGGAGATCGAGGCCAAAAGATCAGCAGTGATCTGATCTTTTTGTGTTGAGCTGCGTCTCCTGATGAAAACTTGGAGACAGCAAACATGCACTGCCTTGTCAGCCAATTTAACCAATTTGTTCAAAGAAAGGTAGCCAGAGAGATGAAGAAGGGGCACAGAATACAGAGCAAGATCAATGTTAGAGGCAGAAAAATAAAAGATATGGAAGGACAGGGAGAAAGCCAGTATGTTTGACGATTAAATGCTTTGGAGACACTCCTTGCTTCAATCCACTCTTTTTTGGTTATGTCCAAAGTAATAGCCTTCTTTATTATTTTTCATAGACTATATCATTGAACTTTGCTCATAGTCACCCTTAATAACCTTCCCGCCTCTCCTCTCTCAGCTTTTGTATTAGCTACACGTGTGTTTATATATTTAAATATGGTTCTGATTGTGGGAGACAATATGCCATATTTTGATTCTCTCTTCCCCCATTACCAATTCTTGTTTCCTCTTCCTCCACTTTAGACCTGTCCTGTTTTCATTTCCCGGATGTTTTCTTAGGCTGCTGAGGAGTGAGCCAGTCAATAGAGGAAGGGGTAGATTTAAAGGGAAAGAGAGGAGCTACTTGATGGATAGCAGAGGCACTGGAAAGACACCCAGCCAGGAGCAGAGACTTCAAAGCAGACAGGCTTGTTCAGCAGGGAAGGAAGAAAGGAAGGAAGGAAGGAGAGATTTCAGATAATAAATGAAGAAACTAAGCTTGTCTGTGTCCTGCAAAGGAGATCAAACCAGGAGTTACAGACGGGGGCTCTGACAGGCTTGAAGGTTGAACTTAGAGATGAGTTTGTCATGGACTGATGGTAGCCCAGAATCCAGCGAGGGAAGGAGTTACCGGGGCAGGTAAGGAGACTATGACAGCAAATGCATGCTTTTCTTCTAGTTAGCAAGACTAAGGGGAAATAGAGAGATGGAGTGGCAGTTAGATTTCAAAAGAAAACTACTCAAATTTTAAAACAGTCTCTTAAATTGTGATGTGTTCAAGAATCGTCACACACTGTGGCAGTAGCTGACATGAGGCACAAACCTTAATTTTGTTTGCTAATGAGACTTCCGGTGCTGCCTTGCCAAGGCAGAATCAACTACAAATTACCTGTCACTCATTCAAAGGCAGCAGGAATTAGGACCGAGACTCTGGTGTACACAGAAACCTACAAAGCCAAGGCTTTCTGAACTTTATATCCAAGCCAAGATTTTTTTAAAGGTGAGTATTCAACACACTTGTGTATTCTCTACAATAAGCACTTCCATTTATCCACGTTCTATAATTCATAAAATGGTCTTGTCTAAATGGATGGACATTAAGTGGGAAATCAAAGAGAACAAACTAAGCATTGGAAAATTGCACCCGCGAGTTTAAAACAAGCCGGCAGTCTAGCTAACGGGCCCAGTGCAGCCTTTTTTCAACCTTTATGGAAGACACATCAATGAAGACACAGTATTGGCAAAGTGTAGTGGGAGATGGAATTTCATCAACGCAAAAAAAAAATCAATTTATCATAAAGATGATGGAGGAACAGAATGTGGAGGGGTCAGCCCACATGAGCTTTGTTAACCTGAGACATAATGCTGAGAAAGAGAGAGAGAGAGAGAACACAAAATGTGGCTTCCCTCACCCATTGCTTGTGCCCTGATTAAAAAGTCCTTAGGAAACATATCAGAGAATCCAAGCTTCCTGGTTTCTATAGGGCTGAAGTTGCTTTTCCAATAACGTGCAGTGATTCCCCCACCCTAGCTCTTCCATCTATACCTGAATGACTGCTACTGACTTACAGTCAGTGCTTGCCTGAAAACAATAGGCCAAATGTATGACAGAGGAATCCATCAATGGGAAGCTAGATCCATCCAAAGGAAGCTAGATCCATCCATGTGAGGCTGGGTCCATCCATGGGAGGCTGGGTCTATCCATGGAAAGGTAGATCCATTCATGGGAGGCTGGGTCCATCCATGGGAGGCTGTGTCCATCCATGGGAAGCTAGATCCATCCATGGGAAGCTAGATCCATTCACAGGAGGCTAGATCCATCCATGGGAACAAATTAAAAGGATAATGGTCTCTGATAAAATTCCTCACTGAGGTGAGTAAAGCACCATGCAGCAAAGTTACAAGAGTGCTCCCTGGTTCTTGAGAGCCTGGGTAGATTAATAATGCCTAGCGATGGCACATTAAAGGGCTCTCTCAAAATGCTGTCCTGGTGCCTCCCCACATGCAATTCAAGCAGACAAGGCATACCAGCTGTCTGTCTAGACTCCAAGCCTCCCTGTCGCTAACATAGCATTATACAGGTGCTGTGGAGAACCTCGGCTTAGGTTCTGTTGTGCTGTGACATTCTACCCTTGAGGTCAGTATAAAGAAGAATCCTGGGGAATGAGGTGACTGGAGGGATAGAAGTGGCACCTCAGTATGTGGAGGAAGAAGCTGGCTGAGCTGGAGTGAGCAAGCAGTTTGACTAGACAGCCCCAGATCCGCATGGAAAACACATTCCAGCTGCAACAAAGCCAGTGCAGGGAACACTCAGAGAACCTCCCACAATGCTTGATTTGTGTCCTTAGTACATACTAGCCATTCCTACAGA
This sequence comes from Mus minutoides, assembly GCA_902729485.2. Lineage (NCBI taxonomy): Eukaryota > Metazoa > Chordata > Mammalia > Rodentia > Muridae > Mus > Mus minutoides. The sequence goes on from LR749866.1 coordinate 1,102,177, forward strand.
CCCTGAACATTTACTGCAGGGACTCTGACAATGTCGCTAAGTCACACTGGTGGCATTGTTGATCTTAGAAGATGAAAGAGCTTAGTATACCTGGCAATGAGCCCAGCCAGAAATCAGACAAATGGGGCCTAGCAGCCCATTCATATTGGCAGGAGGAGGGGGCATCCCTGTCTTTGTTGAGTTAGGGTGTACAGCCATCTGGAGCCACCCTGTCCGACCACCATGGAAGCTGTTTTATATGCTGGGGCTACCACTGCTACAAGTAAGTGGAAACTGGCTGATTGCAATCCCAGGTCTTTAGGTGAATGTTAGATTTAACAGTGAGCATGGAATGCTAAATATTAAACCTTGAGAATCATAGCGAAGCCTAAAAAGCTATGCTCTTGGGAAATGTCACCACTTGGGCGTTGTTCTGCACCGGTGTGTCTCTTTACATCTCCCATGCTGCCTTAGTTATTACCTTAGTTAGGGGTACTATTGCTATGATGAAACATCATGATCCAAAGCAAGTTGGGGAGGAAAGGGTTTATTTGGCTTAGATATCTTGAATCACCATCCACCATCCACCGAGGGAATTCAAACTGGGCAAGAACCTGGAGGCAGGAGCTGGTTCAGAGGCCATGGAGGGATGCTGCTCACTGTCTTGCTCTTCACGGCTTGTTCAGCCTGCTATTTTACAGAATCCAGGACTGCCAGGTCAGGGGTGGCAGCATCAACAGTGAGCTTGGCCCTTCCAACAGAGAAAGGAGATAGAAGAGAAGGATGAAAGCGATAGAAGAACGAGGAAGAGAGAGAGAGAGAGAAGGAAAGACACTCAAAAGTTAATCAGGAAAAACCCACGTTATCCCAGAATCTGATTACCCAGCTAGTTACTGCTTTATTTTGTCCATCTAAGATACAATCTACTGGGAAATAAACCTTTACAGAATGCAAAGTCGGTGTGGGTGGGCTGGAGTGTGAGGATCTGCTCACTAAGCCAGGACACGGTACTTCATCTCAGAGTTTTACTTCACACTTATCAAATGAGTCCTTTGTGAGTTGGCATTTCAGCTGATTTTTTTAAACATCACATATCACAAACATGTCCTGTTCTAACTAAAAAACAAAAATGTTCATGATTATTGTTAAAAAAAATAAACATTTGGTAAGAGGTGAGATAATGCCCCAAATAAACATCATTTGCCACCAAGTGAAACATGCAGTGCCTCTCCTCTCCCTCTCTCTCCCCAACCCCCGCCTCTGTGTGTGTGTGTGTGTGTGTCCTACTAGTTACTGTTACCAAAGGAAAATTGAGGAGGAATTTATGACAGGAACTCAGGCAGGGCAGGAGCTGATGCAGAGGTGTGGAGGGGTGTTACTTACTGGCTTGTTCCTCATGACTTGCTCAGCCTACTTTCTTATAGAACCCAGGACCACCAGCCCAGAGATAGTACCACTCACAATGGGCTGGGAGTGTATCTATCAATCACGGATTAAGAAAGTACCCTATGGGCTTATATACAGCCTGATCAGATAGAGAGCATTTTCTCAATTGAGGGTCCCTTATCTCTGATGACTATAGCTTGTGTCAAATTGATGTAAAATTATCCAATACAGTATGTATGTGTATCTGCGTGTGCATGTGTGTGTTCACGTGTGCTCATTTGTATGCTGATGCACGTGGTTCAAATCTTGGTATTTTCCATAATTGTCCCTGCCTTAGATTTTGAGACAGGATCTCTCACTGAACCCTGGGATTACTGACTCAACCTGCCAGCTGGCCAGCGAGCTCCAGGAATCCACCTGGGATTAAAAGAGCCTGTCAGTGCACTTGGTTTGGGGTGTATGTATGTGTGTGTGTGTGTGTGTGTGTTATATGTGGTGTGTGGTGGTGGTGGGTATGGTAGGTGTGTGTATGTGGTGTGTGTGTGTGTGTGTGTGTGTGGTGTGGTGTGTGTGTGTATGTTTGTGCATGCATGCATATATACTGGAAATACAAATTTGAGTCCTCATGTTTGCATATCAAACACTTTACAGACTGAGCTGTCTTCTCAGCCCCATTTCCTATGTTTTCATGGAAGCATAACATCATATTGAACCATCCCCCAGTGTTGGAAATGAGGCTGTTGCCAAATTTTACACCATTATAAAATAATGTCATGATGACCACCTTGTGCAAAACTCATTTTCTGTAACTGATTATTTCTCTGAGATAGATGCCTCATGATAGAATTAGCAAGCCAAACAGTTCGGAGGAGTCTGAATTCCACGAGCAAAATGTGCAGGCTTGACAACACAAGTTGGGAACACAGTGTCTAGAGTATGAATCACCACCTTTCAAAACATGCTCTCCAGAGAGCCTACGACTGCCACTCTCCCAAGCCAACATAATTTCCAGCTGTATTCTAAGCACTTATCCCCATTCCCACAGACAAGAGTAGCTCTCACTTCTCATCAAAGTAGCTTCTTTTTGTACCCAATGGAGGCCATTACAGAAACCCACAACACCAGTCTTACTTTCTTATTCTCTGACAACGTCCGGGTTGTTTTTGACTGTATGGACGTCACTTTGGAGATTTGGATACCGGGTCCTTGTAGTTTCTCCTCCGTCTCTCTTTTATTCTCGATTTCCTGGTACTGTGGACGACGTTCTGTCACGGAAGATGTATACTATCCCTCTTCGACGTGGGTCCTTTAGAGTCGTTCGTGGTTGTATAAACAACCACAATGGCGTGATGGCAACAGCTGAGGTGTGCAAATGTGGGTGAGTTCCATCCAGTTCTCATCATTAGATAAAGAGCTGCGGGCAACTCTGTGACGGTTTTCTCAGAGAAGAGTCCCAGGATGATGGGTTCATCCCAAATGCTCATGTCTAAGCACATGGATATATAAGCAAAACTAAACTCAGTAGGATATCGGATATATATCCTACTGAATATATATTGAATACATATATGAATATATATATATATATATATATATATATATATATATATATATATATCATTTTATATATATATAAAATGAGGTCATGAATAAGAGAAGAATTGGGTGATAAGAGAGGAGGGAGAGGAGGATACAAATTTATAAATACACTACTCATATGTGAAAATTTCAAAGATAAATTAAAATAAAAAATGCTCATTAGGATGATTCCTGGAGCTCAAACCAAAAACTAAATAAAACTTTCCCCAATTACACAAAAGAAATGGGTGAGACTTCTCTCCTTTTACATTTTTATCCTGTAAGTATTTCTTTGTGCTATTTACCTGCCTCTGATTACTAACAAGTCCCATCAAATGTGAAGAAATTAAGAAATCATCATGCAGTGTGTGCATGTGCACAATTGTGTATACAACACTAAAGTAATAACACAGAGGAGCCTGTGAGGGGAAAAGAAGAGCCCTAGAAGGAGGGGACAGGAACAAGATAAATAGATATATGATACACACAAGTATTAGTATTCATAGTAAAAACATGGAAAAACAAATCTGGTTTTTGTACGTGTATGTGTGTGTGTGTGTGTGTGTGTGTGTGTGTATATATATATATATATATATATATATATATATATATATATATATATATATACATACATACATTCTGTGAACCAGAACCTTAAACATATTATATCTAAAGCATCCTACATATCGGTCTGTCTTGAAAAAGCATGAGTCACACATTGGGGTGAGGTTATTCGTGGACACAGCTGTGCAAGAGAAAGGCTGAGAAGGCAGACGACACATGAGGCTGAAATGTACATCTGAGACCCTTTGGGAGGCTGATGAAAACCCCCAAGAAAATTCTGTCCTGCCAAGCACTTCATTGTTGACAAAAACAGTCTGAAAATTCACGCTCAGATCTGAGACTATGTGGTTTTGACATGGCCACCAGGGTAGATCCAGAAGGCCACTCCAGAGAGCTTTACTAAGTCTCATTGTGGCTGCTGTGCTAAAGGGAGACCCTTGGCTGCCCATGAGGAGAAAGGGGTCACTTTGTCCCTATTTAATTCTTTCCTATACTTTGTATATAAAATGGAGTCTGTAAGTGGAATACAGAAGACAGTCTCTCTCTCTCTCTCTCTCTCTCTCTCTCTCTCTCTCTCACACACACACACACACACACACACACACACCTAATTTTAATTACATAATTTATTTATTTATTATGTGTGTGTGAATGCACACGCACACAAGCATACACTTAGGAATGCCAGAGGATAACTTGGAGGAGTTGATTCTCTCCTTTCGAAACGTGGGTCTCTGTGCTTGAACTCAGGTCATTAGGCTTTTCAGCAAGCACATTAACCCACTGTGCCACCTGGCCATCTCTCTGCCTTATCTTTTGAAGCATTGTCTCTCGCTGAGGCTGGAGCTCACTAATGGGTAGTCTGGCTGGTAAGCCAGCAGAAGGTGGTGGGAGAGCAGTTCCCTACAGGTGCAGTGGAACCGAAGCTGGAGCTGTGCGTCACTGTTGTTCCACTTGAATGGTGCCCTCCTGCCTCCTGCGTTTCCTCCCCTGCCTCTCTGCCTCTCTGAAACTTGGAGAATGCAATCACCATGCTATTCACAGCTCTCTCAGCATCTCCACAAAGACCAGTTCTCTGAGACGCTCCTTCCTTTGATGCACCGAGACGCTCCTGTCACTGCTGTGAAACCTCCACTCTGCCTGGCATCGGATGCCCTCCAACACGTACGCCCCCGTGGCTCTGAAGTCTATCAGCCCAGGAGAAGCATTCTGGTGCGATTTCAATGAGGCTTGAGGAGGACAATGGCTCTTGATTGGGACACCACCCACCCCTGTCAGAAATCGGGCGGCAGCACGGTGAGCTCTCTGTTGAATGACAGTGATGTTCCCCAGCCACCTCACGCACTGAAGAATCTGTTGATTGTTGAGAACAGAGCGAGACAGAAGAGAAGAAAATTGGCGGCTATCCATCTGAGCTGTGGGCCCATATTCATTACACATCCAGTGTGGGCTGCTGGCCATAGCAGACAACGCAGCTACCACTCTCTGTTGCTGTGGTTTGCTGAATGCTAGACACACCTTAGGAGGACTCTGTCACATTTAACCATTACAACCAGCTTATAAGGTCTTTGTTTTAGTCCATTTTCTGTTGCTATAACTGAACACCACAGACTGGATAATTTATAAGGGAAAGAAGTTGATTTAGCTCACCATCCATCACTTTTAGCTCTGCCTTGTTCCACCTCCGTCTACCCTGTTTAGCTTCTCTCTTTGTTCTGCAGGTGCACACTGACTTCTGTTTCAGCCAAGATTCCAAAATTGTCATTGACATTCTTCAGTGCATACAGGCATTTAAATTAACTAGTTGATATTGGAGGTGAGGTAGGCTGCTTTTGTAAAATAAATAAGTAAATAAATAAAATCAAACAGGTTCGGGACAATAGCTCTGAAAATGTAAAAAGTTGTGAGGAAGAAGGGAGCAGAAAAAGACAGAACAGTCCACATGTTACTCTAAGTGCATGTGCGTGTTTGGACATGCCTGTGTGGAACTGATAGGTAAGCAAGCGTACTTGTGAAAGGAAGACTAATCAGTATACACATTTCAAGGCAAAATATCCCTTTTCATTAGTACTTAAAAGAGGCTAATAACCCACTTTTCTTGCTTCCCAAAGAATAACTGACCGGAGTTTATAGTCCTAACAGCTTATGCTCTCAAAATTCTATAATATATTTTATAACCTGATCAATAGCAACAGCTCTGGTCCCCTGTAGTAGACAATTTGATATGTTGTGAGAGACTACTGTGATAAGCAGCACACGTGGCAGAGAGGCCACTCGGGTCCACACATGTCACTGAGACAGTTCCCTTCAGCATACAGTCTGTTTCCAATGAAATCCAGCTTAAGCCATCGGCATGTTTAGGCTCCTTCCTCCTCTGTGCAGGGGCCTTACATAAGGGCCTGACTATGGTCGTTAGGAAGTCTGTTCTGCCTTTCATGATCAGAACAGCTGCTGGCAATCCCACCCTCTCAGCATTTTATGCCTTGTAAGCTCTGTTTTTCTACTGTTAAACACAATAATTTGCAAGAGGCAGGTAGAAATACAGTCAGTTCAGTTTAGTCAATAGGCATGTTCTGAGTGCCTCCAGCAGCCCGTCACCATGATAGGTTCAGGACACGATGCTGAGAAAAATGTACCCCTCCATTCAAGGGCCAGGAAGTCTAAGTAAAGGACTTCAAACGATTGCAACTATAATCCTGACTAAATAAAAATAAGATAGACTATGATTCAGAATATATTTACTCTGCCTTACAGATATGCTAATCAGCCGAGTCATTTAGCCTGCTTTGCAATGAATATTTGACAGATATTTATGATCCTACTAGCTCATGTCCTCAAAGCACTGTAATGCTTTTTATAACCTAATCCACAGCAACAGCCGTTGCTCCCTCTGGTAATCAATTTAACATTTGATAGGTCTTTTCCCTGGTAACTGATACAAATGGAAGCGAGGACCCTCATACGCACATTTTCAAGTGGTTTTACAGTGCCATCTGGGTTAAGATTCACTAGGCTCTGGAAAACACTTCCATAAAATAAATGGCTGCAACTTGATGCTGTAATTTCTGTAATAGAAATGGCTCGGGACCACAACAGGGCAAGCAATTAATATCAATTGAGGAAATGACGTCGGAAACCCAACAGGGTAGACAGTATTTAGACTGAGCAGCAATGGATGAGTGGAGTGCATTTAGTACGTAAGAGAGGGGGCCGGAAGGGCATCCCAGGAGAGAGAAGAGCCTGAGGACAGAAGCTGAAGAGGGAGAGCACTTGACATGTTCAGGTGGTATCCATCATCTGCTGCAGTGAGCAAGACAAGAGGAAGATAAGGATGTGTAGACAAAGACGAAAGTGGGAAAAAAAATCAAGAAGCCACAGGATGAATAACAAACCAAGGGAGAAGATGTACTAAGCTATTAATTCAAGTGTAGATAAACGCCTGTGTTTATTCACTAAACAAATATTTGTTGGACACTGTCCCAGTTAGCTTTAATTGTCAACTTGACACAGCCCAGAGTCATCTGAGAGGAAACCCTCTATTGAGGAATTGCCTAGATGAGACTGGCCCATGAGCATTCTGTGGGGGATGGTCTTGGCTGGTAAAGGTCGCAGGAGGGCCCAGCCCACTGCGGGCAACAGCATTCCCAGATTGCAGAAGAAAGCTAACTGAGCATGAGCCGAGCTGGCAAGAGAGCCTCCATGATTTCAATTCAAGGCTTCCAGTTCCTAATGCTTGAGTTTCTCCCCCCACTTCTCTCGGTGACAAACTGTGACCTGGAAGTGTAAGCCACATCAGCTCTTTCCTCCTTTGGGTTGCTTTTGGTCAGAGTGTTTGATCACAGTAACAGCATATAGCTAGAATGAGAGCTCGCTGTGTTCACTAAGCAAGGGATTCCTTGGATATTTAAAACAAACAAACAAATGAACAAACAAACAAACAAATAAATGATGGTACCGGGCTGAGTAGGTGTGTCAGTAGTTGCCTTGCCAACCTGAGAATCTGAGTTCAGATAGGACCCAAAACCTATGTGGAAAAAGCCATGCTACCCCAGCATTGAGGAGGAACGGGAGGTGTCTGGAACTTCATAGCCAGCCATCATAGCCTACTGGTGAGGAGTTCCAGGCCAGGGAGAAACCCTGTCTCAAATAAGTGATGGACAGCACTTTAGGAAGCCCGCCCTGGCGTGCAGACACTGAAACATATGTGTGCTCTCCCCACCCCCACTCCCACCCCACCCCTACTTACGAGTCACAATACAGAATAAAAGAGCCTGCCTTGAGAGAAAAGTAAAGAGTAAAGCTGCTCAAAGACAAACCACTCATTTTACTAGAATTGTTGGAAATGTTGGGGTGGAAGCCCGGGGTGGGAAACTGCAGGAGTGGTGCTAATTTGCGTTTGAGTACAAGAACTGGCTTCAGTTGAAATAATGTAGAATATCTTGTGTGCTGCTACAGAAATATTCAGAGTGTTATTGAGGGCCAAACGTTGATGCAGTGGTAAGGGGCTTTACCTGAGAGTCATTTTATTCCCACCAGAGAGCCATGAGCTTTCATCAGCAAGGTCTGACAGCACTCACCAGGAATGACAGCGCTTACTTCTGACTCTGGTCCTTCAGAGCTTCAGCCTCACACTTCCCCTGGAGAGCAGGTGTTAAGGCTGCTCTGGAACCTTCTCTCATCCCCAGGTGACAGGTTTAATCTTCAGAACCTGTGCTGGTGGACAGTCCTCTTCCTCTCTACCTCCCTTTTATTGATGTTGTTTTCTGATCTGAGCTGCTTGGGGTCCTCTGTGGGAGTCTCTTTGTGGTCTTGTGGCTGTCATTGTTTTTACTTGCATACCGTAACTTCCTGTGTGTGTGTGTGTGTGTGTGTGTGTGTGTGTGTGTGTGTGTGTGTGTGTCTGTGTGTCTGTGTGTCTGTGTGTAGCACCTGCTGGGCCACACTGAACTATCAAAGCCCATTGAGTGTGAAGGAGCTTTTTCCTTAAGGAGGCTAACAACAGTGTGAGCCATGGACCTACGCTCTGCTTTCGTGTAGTCTCATGAAGTAAGGAGGATCCCCGGATTCCTGAAGGAATGAATGCCTTAGACACATTGTGTAAAGGAAATGCTAGGGGTCTTGGGTGACTGAAGAAGGCAAATACATGTCTGCAAAATTCTCAGGCCCACAGCCTGCAGCCCATTTGAGGCTGCTGAAAGAAAATATAGATTTCTTTTTGAAATTATTGTCTTTGTGTGCCCCGCTCTCTGTCTCTGTCTGTTTGTGTCTGTCTGCCTGTCTCTGTGTGTGCCTCTGTCTATGTGCACCTATCTCTCTGTATGTGCATGTGTGTGTGTGTGTGTGTGTGTTTTTCTGTGTGTGTATATATATATGCATGTGGTGTACATGTGGGTACACTTGCCCCTGTGTGCACATGCAGAGGCCAGAGAGTAACTTTAAGTCTCATCCCCTAGTGCTCTCCACAGTATTTGAGTCTGGGTCTCTCACTAAATGTGGCACTCACTCATTGGCTGGACTGGCTGCCCAGAGAGGTGCAGGATTCTGTCTTCACTGCCCCAGGGCTGGGGTTACAGGTACACAGCATCACCCCCATTTTAGGTGGGTGCTAGGGATTGAATCTGGGTACTCACGCTGCTGAAGAGAGTGCTTTGCTGACTGAGTCCTCTCGCTGGCCCAAAGTGATTGATTTTATGTTTTCTAAAGTGACACAGGTCAGATACACTGCCATCTGGCAGCAGACTTTGTAAGTTAAAGTACCCGAGACCCCATCCCAGATGCCTCATCAACATTTTCAGGGTTAATATGGTTACCTGAAAAAGAGCAATCTGGAAGGCGAGGGCAGAAATGTGACCTGAATCAAGAGACAGAGACAAGAGTGATGAATGCAGGCGCAGTCGCACAGTGGCACAGTGGCGCAGTGGCGCAGTGACGCAGTGACGCAGTGACGCAGTGACAGGGTTTGGTGTTGGGACTGAAGGACTCAGTGACAAAGGATAATTTTTTAGCCACTTTATTAAGAAAATGAAATGTAGGTCATGAGTGTAATTAATTCAATATTTTAACTAAAAACTAAAAACCTAGTGATGGGCTGGGGAGGTGGCTAAGTCAGTAAGTTCTTGCCTTGCAAGGAGAAGAACCTGAGTTTGCTCTCCCAGAACCCATATTTAAAAAACAAAATAAAGCCAAGCGTGGTGGCAAGCACTACCATCCCAGTACTACATCAGCAGACAGCATTCCTGGGCCTCAAAGCCACCTGAGTCTGTTGGTGTGTCTAGGCCAATGAGACCCCGTCTCAAAGGTGTTGATAGAAATGGGATGGGGCAAGGTAAGAGAAGGTAAGGGGAGAAGTAATCAATGCATTATATACATATATGAACTTGTCAAATAACAATTAATAATAATAATAATGATAATAATAATAATAATAATAAAGGATGATGTCACCTGAGGTTGTTCTTGGATCTCTACAGATACATTCACATATATACATACATGTGCATGTATACTCCCAACACACATACACACACATGTGCGCACATATATGGGCACCACAAGTGTTAAATTAGGCTGGCCATAGTGGTCCATGTCTTTAATCTCAGCATCTGGGAAGAAGAGGCAGTTAGATGTGAATTTGAGGCCAGCCTGGTCTACATAGTGAAATTAAGATCATTCAGAGCTACATGGTGAGATCCTATCTCAAAAATAATCCAATTAAAAACTAATAACAAAAATTTCTGAATAGAAAAAGAACAATAATCTAGAAATATATAAGCATATGTATCCCTAGGAGACACACACTAAGAGATATATACATATACACATATACACACACACATACACATCTACATACATATCCATATACGCATATATCTATGTTTATAGTAGATCCTGGAGTAATATAAAACCTTTCAACATAGGAAGTATTCTTGAAATAAAAGGCAGACATCCCGACAGCAGTGAGACCAGCCGCCACACACAAAGCAGCAATCTCTGGCTCAGGCCACGGCTGGCAGAGCCTGGTTTTATTTTTTCAACACTGAGATTCTTCTTTCCAACAGACTGTCCATAGAGACCTAAGTATATGAAAGAGCACGACCCACTGTTATGGTGGAAGGCTATGGCTGCACCCTGCCTACTCTTCCCACGCCTAAGGTAGCCCCCTAAAGCACCCCCCTTTCTGAAAACAAAGCCAGTGTGCATCTAAGCCTGTTCCACGATGCTTTCCTTTCTCCCTGGTCTGCTCAGCTTTAGGAATTTCAGCAGAGGAAAGCTGTGTTTGATGCATGTGATTGATGTGTGAGTGACAGGAGGGGCTGGGGGAAGCCTGGCTTCAATCCACTGTGCACTGGCTACAAAGAATTTTTTGTGAAGGCAGTCCTATGCTGTTCAGAAAAATGTCTTAGACAGGCAGATGAAATATTCAGTGAGAAATTAAAAATAATTTTAAAAAAAGCTTTGGTTTTTACAGAAAGAAAAAAGAGAGATTCAAACATGACCTGCAAGCAAAATGCTCAAACCATTTTAGGACTAAGTTACAAGCATACGATCTTCCCTTGGAATCTAGGTCCTTACAAAGGAAACTGAGCCAGTCCCGGGGCGAGAGAGCTCCATGCTCATGGCAGTCACCACAACCCTTTGTTAGCCGCCATCAGACATGGAAGGGGCACCATTGCTTCTCTGAAACCCAGTTTGCAGTCCAGCTCTGAAGACTGAGCAGTGCAGGCAGGATGGCCATCTAGAAAGAAGTTCATGACCAGGTCCCCATAGTCTTTACCACCCTGAGCCTGCCTGATCCACCATCATCACTCATGTCCGAGTAACGTTTTATGTCTGGCCATAGATTGGTTACATTCCCAAGCGGAACCAATCCCCATACATTTTGTCCCCACAGACTTAGCCAGTTTCTCCAGAGATGGGTATCTGTCCAACCCCCGTTGGTCCTCTGCATGCCTCGCTGAGGATTCTGGGCCATGAATACCAATCCTGGTTTGTTTCTTTTTTAATCCCTGACAACTAATAGAAGTAAGCATTAAACCTATCTCCTTCTCTATGTGAGTATATCAACAGACCATGGTATATCTATGGTGGAGTACTACACAACTAGAAAGAGGAAAACGCTGTTGATAATAGGTAGATTCAAGTTTATTTCAAAGACACTACACCAATATAGAGTCAGCAGGATCAAAAGGGCACACACTAGATGGTTTACATGTGTATCATTTTGGAAAAAAATAGTCTGTAGAGGGAAGGATATAAGCTGTGGCTAGAGGCTCTGCTGGATGTAACTGTGACTATAAAGGATTACAGGAAGTCATCTTGAGAGCTGTGAAATGGTTCTTTATCCCAAATATATCAGAGGTTACAATAATACAAAATAATCCAACAAAATATACTAAAAAAGTATATAAGACAAATGTCTATTTGGGGGTGATGGTGAGGTGAGACAATGTCTCACTATGTAGCTCTGACCATCCTGAAACTCACTCTGTAGACCAAGCTGGCCTTGAACTCACAGAGAGATCCTTCTGCCTCTGCCTCCCAAGTGTTGGAACTAAAGGCATGCATCACTGTGACCAGATGAGGAACATCTAATCTTAAAATGAAATCTTAATTAAAAAGCTCTTTAGATTGTATTTATTTTTAATTGTGTGTATATGTTTGTGGAGGACAGAAGAGGGAGTTTGATCCTCTAGAGTTAAGAGTTATGGGTGTTATGAGCTATCAGGTAGAAGCAACCTTGGGTGCTCTACAAGAGCAATGAGTACTCCTAACTGCCAAGACATCTCTCCGGTAGGTACCACTACCCACACCATGGCCACTACCAAGAAATCTTCCTTCCTTCCCTCCCTTCCTCCCTCCCTCTCCTTCCTTCCTTCCTCCCTCCCTCTCCTTCCTTCCTTCCTTCCTTCCTTCCTTCCTTCTTAATTTTTGTGAGACAGAGAAACCCTTTATTGCTACAGGAAGCAAGTTTACTCATCTCTTCAACAGTTTTAGGAATCACAAAAATGCAGAATTCACACAATAAAGAATAACACAGACTTGGGGAGATATGGTCCCTCAGGTTATATTGGCTGTAATACTGAGGTAACCAATTGTCTTTGTTCAGTGGAAGTACATTAAACGAAATGAAAAACACCCCACTAGTTATAACATCTAATTTATATATACCATTCAAATAAAAATATATATTATTTGCTTTAGCATAACAAGTTTAATACATTAGTGTTCACAAGATAAAAATTGTATTCTACTGAAAATGTGTGTGTGTGTGTGTGTGTGTGTGTGTGTGTGTGTGTGTGTGCATGTTTCTTCTTTATCTTTAAGCTTGGAAGTCAGAAAAGTATGATACTTAAGGAGATGTTCTTCTGGATTTAAAAATGCAGGTTCTAGGTCCAGGAGAGACAAATATCAGCTGGAAGGCTACTGCATCTTTTAAAACTTGTATGTTAAAATCTACAAACTTGAACTGTATGACATAGTTTCTTGTTTTTTATTTTTGTTTTTGTTTTTGTTTTTAAAAAGGGCCACAACATTTCTCAAAATAGATTATGGAACACAGAAAATGGTTCATGAAAGTATAGGCATGCTGATATTAAAAACTGAACATTCTATTTAAATGGTATGGCACTAGCTCTACACACAGTGGACAGTGAGACCACAATAATCAACCTCAAAGTAGAAACAGAGGCACATGGTCCCTAAGATCCATTTTTTAAGCATTCATTTATTATTATATCTAAGTACACTGTAGCTGTCTTCAGATGCACCAGAAGAAGGCATCAGATCTCATTACGGATGGTTGTGAGCCACCATGGGGTTGCTGGGATTTGAACTCAGGACTTTCGGAAGAGCAGTCAGTGCTCTTAACCACTGAGCCATCTCTCCAGCCCCCTAAGATACTTTTTAGTGGGAAAGGTGCTATGGTCCAATAGAATCATCTAGAAGGGAAAAAGCCTTGTAATGGTAGAAAAGCTGTTTACTGATGTTTCTACTGTAAAACTGTTCTACAGATCAAATTGAAAGGTGATTATATCTATGTGACAGTGCCTAGAGCCTATGGTGCACAAATCTCACCTAACATCTGGCCAACAGATTTCAGTATAACATATTAGGAACTTATATCTATGACCGCATGACCTAAAGCAGAGCTAAAAACAAGACACACATTCCATGTCCATTCACCCACATCATCATCTTTATTACATTTAGGGCTATCTTACTATGCCTAAGAAATCTTTCCTGACTGAGGGTGCAGCTGTGGTAGGGCTCACCCAGCATGCACAAGGCCCTTGGGTTCACTCCCCTGCACTACAAAAACAAATGTTTTTAAGCCATGTTCAAAATAAAGCCACATTCAATGCTGCACTCCAGGGCTCTAGATTATGGAGGTAACCTTCCTTCTATGGAAGAGGGCAAGGCTGGCTTCAGCTACTGTGAAGAGCTCAGAGTAAACCCAGATTAGATCTCCCTTGGACAGACTGACTCCAGGTCATCTGGAAGTACTCCAAGATGGAGGATTTCTAAATCCTAAGGTTATTCACTACTCAGTCTTAGGGGATGCTCCTCTGAAGAGAAAATGTCACCTTGGCATCCCCACCAAACACTAAGAGACGAATTCCAAGCCCCTGAGTGGGAAGCCCTGACTGTGTTCCAGAAGGTCTGCCCGCATTTACCACACAAGGCTGTGAGTGCCCATTAAATGAAAACATTTGTAAGTGACATTTCCTGTATACACAGTGCAACAGACCATGCAGGATTGTTTCCATGGAGCACGCCAAGAAAAGTTCCTCGCTACTAGCCTGCTAGTGAACTCTGCTTCCAGGATGGAGATGGGGTGAAAGAGGCTATGAAAATGGTTTTTTTCCTCTTTTTCTTTTTTAAAAATTCTTGCCAGGTGCAGTGGAACATGACTTTAATTCCAGCACTCAAGGCAGGCAGATTTCTGAGACTATAAGGCTAGCCTAGTCTACAGATGATGATAAATTCCAGACCAGCTAGGACTTCATAATGATTCTCTCTTTCTCTCCTCTATCTATCTATCTATCTACCTATCTATCTATCTATATATATATATATATATATATATATATATATATATATATATATGGTGATGGTTTGTATATTCTTGGACCAGGAAGTGGCATCATTTGGAGGTGTGGCCTTGTTGGAATAGGTGTCCTAGTTGGAGTAGGTGTCTCACTGTGGGTTGGGGCATAAGATCCTTACCCTAGTTGCCTGGAAGTCAGTCCTCCACTAGCTGCTTTGGATGAAGACGTAGAACTCTTAGCACCTCCTGCACCATGACTGCTTGGATGCTGTCATGCTCCCACCTTGATGGTAATGGACTGAACCTCTGAACCTGTAAGCCAGCCCCAATTAAATATTGTTTTTTATAAGACTTGCCTTGGTCATGGTGTCTGTTCACAGCAGTAAAACCCTAACTAAGACAGAAGTTGGTACCAGAAGTGGGGTATTTCTGTGATAGGCCTGACCATGCTTTTATTTGTAAGAATGTGGATTTGGGGACTTTGGATTTGGAAAGCAGTGTAATGGCTTAAAAGGAGCTTAATGGGTCATCCTAGTAGAAATATGGAAGACTTTGTTGCTGGGAATGATTTGAACTGTGTTGACCTGGCCCAAGAGATTTCAAAGGAGAAGAATTTCAGAATGTGGCATAAAGACTGTTTTGTGGTATTTTGGTGAAGAATGTGGCTACTTTTTGCCCTTGTCTGAAAAGTCTGCCTGAGGCTAAGATGAAGAGACTCAGATTAATTGCATTGACAAAGGAAGTTTCAAAAAAGCCCAGCAGAGACTTTGTTCTCTGGTTAAGTCTTATGAAGAGAAGTTTGAACAAGCATAGCATGCTTAGAAAAGAAAAATATACTATATATGGTTCGAATATTAAAGGGGTACCAGGAAGTAAAATGGAGCAAAATCTTGTGTTCTAGGAGATAACAGATTAAGGGAGTGGGACCTTGGGGCTAAATCCTACCAAACTAAAGTTAGATCCAGTCATGATACACATCTTTAATCTCAGAAGACAGGCATACTGATCTCTGCATTCAAGATCAATCTACAGAGCAAGATCCAGAACAGCCAATCTTAGGTAGTTAGTGAAGGAATTGGAGTAAAGAAAGCTGGTGATAATGTAATAGAACAAGGGGGCCATGTTCCAGCTCCTGCAAGCAGCAGAACTCTACAGTTTCAGCCATGTGGCTCTGGCTTTAGAGTAAATAATAGAAGGGACAACTTGGACAATCGATGCTGGTTAGCTGGAGCTAAGAAATTAGCGGTGATTAAGAAGAGACCAGCATCACTGAAGTGAAATCTGGGAAGTGTTTTCTTCGAGCATATAGAAGCTGTGTTCCAGAGATAGCCAAGGTTGTACCTCCCGGTGCAGCTGTACTTGGTAATGGGAAAGAGTTACTAAGGTGGTACTGGTTTTGAAAGCATGAAGGGGTTATGAAGAACAGCTGAGGCGTGGCACTGTGAGAGGCCATGGAAGGCCATTGGTGAAGGTGCAGCCTTAGTTGTAGTTGATGGCCCAGTACTGAAGGGGTCATGCAAAGGATTTGAGGTTTGACACCATGAAGAGAGCCTATGAGAGGCTATTGGTGAAGCCTAGTTGGAGTGGAACACCCCAGTGTATTGGAGATGTTAGTACCATTGGGATGATCACCAAGAACAAAAGCCATAGTGGAGTGGATCAACCTAAGCTTAGAGTACTACAGAGGGCAGAGCTGGAGAAGTGATGTCAGCCCTTAGGAGGAGTCCAAAAGATCAAGTGGAATCCCAGACACTGAAACAAGAAGCTGTAACATTGAAATTGCCTTGGAGACTCAAGTTGTTAAAGATGCCAGAGCCATGGGATACATGCTGAGGAAAGCTGCTAACAAGGAGTGGAACTAGCCCAGGAGAAAGCAGTTTGTTGCAGTCAACAAAGATGAAAAAGGAGTGGAGATCTGAAGACCGCTTTGACATCAGCCATGGAGATGGAGATGCAGAGTTTGGAGTTTGCCAAGATGGCTTTCTGTCTTTCTTTGGTAATTACAGTTAAGTGATTGGATGAATCTCAGAAGAGACCTTGAACTTTGGACTTTTAATATTGTTAAGACTACTATATACTATGAGGACTTTGAAAGTTGGATTAAATGCATTTTGCATTATGCTATGCTTAAATATGCTCCCCCATAGACTCCTGTGTTTGAACAAGTCTATGGAGGCCAGGGAGTGGAATGTGGTGGTTTGTATATTCTTGAACCAGGGAGTGGCACCATTTGGAGGTATGGCCTTGTTGGAACAGGTGTGACCTGGTTGGAGTAGGTGTGTCACTGTGGGTGTGGGCATAAGATCCTCACCCTAGTTGCCTGGAAGTCAGTCCTTTGGATGAAGACATAGAACTCTTAGCTCCTCCTGCACCATGCCTGCCTGGATGCTGTCATGCTCCCACCTTAATAGTAATGGACCTGTAAACCAGCCCCAATTAAATATTGTTTTTTATAAGACTTGCCTTGGTCATGGTGTCTGTTCACATCAGTAAAACCCTGAGACATATACACATATATACATACCTATATATGTATATGTATTATGATGTAAATGTATGTGGTTTTAAATTTTACATATTTATACATATATGAATGTATAAGAAGTAAATATATATAACATTTTCTCTGACAGTTTATATACACATATGTCTTCATGTTCAGAGGTGCTATGTACATGTATAAATCAAAAGATGATCAAGTCAACGTAATATACCCATCAATTCATTCATCTGCCTTTTTATGCTGAAACATAAAACATAGAAATTTATTTTTTAATTTTGTGGGGCTGAAAAGAAGGCTCCTCAGCCAGGAGCACATACATCTCTTGGGTTCCAGAGAACCCAAGAGTTCAGTTCTAGTACCCATGCCCAGCAGCCCACAGATGCCTTTAGCTCCATCTCTGAGGGATCTTGTGCTCCCTTCTGACCTCCAGGATCACTGTACTCACAAGTGCACAAATATACGCATGTACACTGCTAAAAAAAAATCTTTAAAAATGTTTACCTTATATTTATTTATTTTGTGTAAGTGTAAGGCATGTATATGGCCGCAATTGTTCTGTGATATGCAAACACATTGGACATAATGGTTATAGTTTATTTTATATACACCCATATGTGGGATTATAGAATCAAATGGTAGTTCTGTTTTTCCTGAGGAGGCTTCATGCTCTCTTCCATAGTGGCCTTTCCGATGTGCTCTCCCACCAATGTTTTACTGATACAAGCATTCCCTTCTCTCCCTGGTCTTCTTGCCACTTTCTGCCTTTCAGTACTTTGATTAAATATCATTTGACTGTGTAAGATAACTTACTACAGCTTTAATTTGCATTTTTCTAATAGTTACTAAGGCTGGGTACTTCTCCCCAGCTATGACAAATATCATAGGGTATCCAAAAGCTTATTCTATTCTTCATTGATATTTATTCTATGTAGAGCCAACTTCTGGGACCATTTTTCATATTCAGAGAGAGGAGCTTTCTCACTAGTACAGGATACAAGAGATAGAAATACACAAGAGGTGTGTCTTAGTTAGGGTTTCTATTGCTGTGAAGAGACACCATGGCCATGCAACTCTTATTAAGGACAACATTTAATTGGGGGTAGGATTACAGATTCAGAGGTTCAGCCCATTATCATCATGGCTGGAAGCATGGTGATACAGGCAGACATGGTGCTGGAGAAGGAGAAAGAGTTCTATATCTGGATTGGCAGGCAGCAAAAAGGGCAAGTGAGCCACTAGGCCTGGCTTGAGCTACTGAAACCTCAAAGCCCACCCCCCAGTGACACACTTCCTCCAACAAGGCCATACACCTCCTAATAGTGCCACTCTCTAAGGACCTATGGGGACTATTTTTATTCAAACTACCAGAAGGTGTTTATAAGTTTATTAATGTATACATTAATTATAGACTTACATTCCTTTCTGTGAAGCAGAGTTGGCTAAGAAACCAAGATGAGCTGAACAACGGTGAGATGAATGGGCTACCAAGCCTGCTGTGGTTAATCTTCACTGTCAACCTGACAGGACTAAGACATGCCTGGAGAAGTAGAGGGGACCTTTGGGAGAGTCCTTGAGTGTGTTTCCAGGTTAATTGAGAGGAAAAGATCTGTGCTGGAAGCGAAAGCAGCAGTTCCTGGGCTGGGATCCTAGACTGAATACAAAGGGGAAAAAAAAAAAAGCCAGCTGAGCGTCTTGTTCCCTTTTCTTTGTTTTCTGGTCCATGGAGATGTGAGCAACCTGCCTGACACTCCCACTGCTGTGCCTCTGGCAGCAACAGAATAAGAAAAGTAGCAAATGCACAACAAACAAGCGAAACAGGTTCTCCAGTAAATACCCATCCACGGAAGGCAGACCAATGCTTTAGAAGTGATACAAAGGAAAGGAGGATACAGGCAGCATCAGGCAGTTATTTGGAGGGGAAAACAACATGTAAGGTTCCAAGGTTCCACCACCTACCTATCCAACTAGACCGAGGAATAGTAAGATGTGTAGATTTGAGGGATTGGAAAGAGTCTGGAATTGTGGGAGCAATGTACAAAGCTTGGAAATGAGCAACTGGGTGAGGGACTAGACAAACAACACACACAAATCCACGTTGCAGAAGCATCACTGTGACACCATGGGGAAGCCTGAACACAGTGAGTGGAACCTGTGGAGCAGGAGACAAACCAGGATCCCTGAACTGCAGGAGCAGTGAGACAATTGTAATTCTAATTGTCTTGGAAGTTAGCTTGTTTTGTTTTATCTTAAAGATTGATATTGCAAAACAAAATTTAGAATTTGAAAGGAAAGCTAAATATCTAGTCATTAAATTTACATTATAGAAATTATTTTGGGTCAGCAAGATGGCTCAGCTGGAAAAGACCATCCCTAAATTCCACAAAACTGTAGAAGAGACCAACTTCTGAGAGTCCTCCCATGGCTTTCCTGGATGTGCCACAGTATAGCATGCACATGCTCATAGATAGATAGATAGATAGATAGATAGATAGATAGATAGATAGATAGATAGATCAAATTTTAAGAAGTACTTCTGTTAATGTAGTCTTGGTTAATCAGCTGGCAAACCAACAATCTCCATCGTCTCTAGACTCACACTCGGGCTTTGTGGTTAGGTCTATGGAATGTCCCTGGCCCCTTGCACACACTGGGTGAATTGTACGCAAAGAAATATTTGTTCTTCTTCCAACTTTACCTGTTCTTTTATGAACACTGCAGTTAAATACTTGGTACTGAAAATGTGTGTTTTCAAAATGAAAGTTGAATGGTTTATAAAGACTCCATAGTCAATTTGCTTTTGAAAAACTGAGCAAGACAGCTATGAGAGGAAGAGAAATCATTTGAAGAGAATATATAGCTGGGTATAGAAACCTAAGGCTTCGGGGGTATGCTCTTGTTAAAGTCTCTGGTTCTGCTTCTGCTTCATAGAAATATAAATGTAAAAACCATGGGGCTTATAGGGGGTTCAGTGGATTATGTGCATACAGTCTCATAAGCGTACAGATAATAGCTCAGATCTCAGCATGCACATACAATACCAAGCACGGTGGCACTCACCTGTAACCTCAGTGCTGGAGATTGGAGGGACAGAGACAAATCCTCGGATCTCATTGGCCAGACAGCATAGCCAGCTGGTGAGCTCCAAATTCAGCGAAACCCTGCCTTTAAAACCAAGACAGAGAGTGAGGAAGATATCTGATACCCTCTGTGCACACATATATGCACAAACACATGTATGCACAGAAACAGACACACACTCTATAGACAGCATTTTCTAAGCATGATCTAAGCGATAGAGATAAAACTCCAATGTTTGAATATAAATTACAAGCTTATATACCCCAAATCTCTATCTCTAGGAAAGATTGCTCTCCTTATTCAAGATAGGACTGGTTATTAGCTAATTCTACTTAAAAACACAAAAACAAAAAGCTAGACTAACATCTGACTATCCCTTAGTCCTACACCTACACCAAGGCTCACCCCTGCCTGCTCCTCCTACAACCCCTGCACAGAATCAAGCCTTGAGGGGTGTGGATGGCAAAAATTCAGGATAGGAATGTGGAACAGAGGCCATGGAGGAACATGGCTTACTGGCTTACTCCTCATGGCTTGCTCAGCCTGCTCCCTTCTATAATGGAGAATGACCTGCCCAGGGATAGTACCATCCACAGTGGTCTAAGCCCACCTACAACAGTAATTAATCAAGAAAATGTTTCACAGTCTTGTCTACAGGCCAATCTGATGAAGGCAGTTACTCAGTGAGTTCCCTCTTCCTAGATGACTCTGGCTTGTGTCAAGTTGACAAAACAGTCCCCAGAACACCTCCATCCAGAGTTAACAAAACAGAAAGCAAATGCTGGGACAAGAGACACTGACCAGCTGAGTTCTGAGAGGAGTTCTCAGACATGCCACGCCACCTACAAGTCAAGCCGAGGACTCTAGGGTTACAGCTTTCCGAGCTGCTACCTGTACTAAGGTAGATCTTCCAGCAATGTAGCTAGATTTGAGTCCTGCATGCTCCTGTTGCTAACCCTTCCCCAATAGAACTTACTGGCTCACCAAATGAGCCTTTGGTACAGTCAATTTCTTTAGTCTACCATGGTTCCCTACCTGACATCTCCCCAGGAAAAGCCTCACACGGGGTCATTTTTGGTCCCTTCTCTATTAATCTCATTCTTCTACCAAAAACAATGTACCTAATTCCGGATTCCTCCCGCCCATCCTGCAGTGCTTAACAGTCATTGCTTCTGCAGAGCATGTGCAGAAGCCTCATGCCACCAGGATAACACTGGTGACTTCTAAGGCTCTCTAAGACGCCCTGTAACTTTCCCTCTTCACCACCCATCTCTCTGCATCATTATTTGCTTTTAAAGACTAGGTTAATATTCGTCCCACTGCACCCCAGTGCCTGGCGAAGGTACCTTTTTTGTCTATACGTATTGAAGGAAGGAGTCCCTCTAAACAGCCCTGATGAACAACAGACTCTCTTTTTTTTTTTTTTTTCCCAAAGGACATTCTTACTTTTCCCAGAAGCTTTGCCTTTTTATGCTTTTAGTTGAAGGACTCTTCTGCTCTTCTGCCAAGACTCTCTGTGTTCCCCAAGATTCACAGAAGGGTCACATCCTAGGGTTTCTCCCCAGGATCTACTGCCTCCCACATGAAGAAAATCTCAGCATCCTCTTTTGGCATAGAATCAGGCCATTGCTGTGGTAACTTTAAAAATTAAAACTTATTGCCTAATAATAAAACTCTCTGGCATCAGCAAGATTTCATCTAATCCAAAGAAGTGTGGTTCTTGTACTTGTTAATTAATTAATTTGGCAGGTACAAAACGTTAGGTCTCAACCCTGGGATAAATGGCTAACAGAGGTGCCCATTAACACATCAAACCTGACCAGGCAGCCAGGCTTTCCCTGCAGCCTCAGTCCCGACAGGGTATGGCTGCCATACCTCACCTCCTACCCTAAACTTCCCAACCCAGAGGCGCTGCCTTCCCCCAGCTGCCCCTCCCGACATAACTCAGCCATTTTGGTTACCTAGCTCCTTTTGGTCCACCCATTATTCTTTTGGCCCAGACTACCCCTCATGGTCAGCAGGTATTCTCCCCTTTCTCCTCTCCCTCCCCTCTCTCCTCATATGGTCCAGATCAGTCTGGTCACATTCACTCTGGACTCTCCCAGAGGTCCCCAATCTGGCTCTGCTCTCCCTCTACATACATATCTACAATAAAACTTCTCTCCCACCATACCTAGGAGAAGTCACGTCCGTCCTTTTTCTTTTTCATTCACAAAGTATGTGTTATGTGCATCGTTGAGTCCACAGACAGAAAGAGGTCCAACACAAACCTTGACTGAATTTTAAGGATTTAACAAGAAACACTGAGGTAAAAACTCATTGTGGCTGGGCGTTGGTGGCGCACGCCTTTAATCCCAGCACTGTTCGAGGCCAGCCTGGTCTACAGAGTGAGTTCCAGGACAGCCAGGGCTACACAGAGTAACCCTGTCTCGAAAAAAAAAAAAAAAAACTCATTGTGAAAATTTACCACAAAGAAAGTCAGCCAGAGCATGGCCTGATGGCTCCGTTGCTTCACTGGCACGAGGACACGAGACTAGTTAAATCCGTAGAGCCTACATGTTGAAAGAGTGACATTTATAATCCCAGCACTGTGGAAACAGAGGCAGGTGGATCTCTGGAGCTCACTGTGAGCTAGCCTAATCTATTTGGCAAGTTCTAGATCAGTGGGAAACACAGTATCAAACAACAAAACCAAGATTGACATTGGCTAAGGACTGACACCTGAGCCCCCAGAGGCGAGCACACACACACACACACACACACACACACACACACACACACACAGATATGCACACACTCACATGCACACACTCACACACATAGAGATACACACTTCCACACATGCATGCTCACATACACTCACATACACTCACACACATTCTCTCTCTCTCTCTCTCTCTCTCTCACACACACACACACACACACACACACACAAATAAAATTAAAAATTCAAAGTGTTATAGAAAGTCTGGACTGGGTGACTCACAATTTAATAACTGCTGTTCTTTCAGAGCACCACAACCTAGTCCCCACCCCCACACCAAGGGACTCACAACCACCAAGAACTCCAGTTTCAGACACCTGATGTCTTTTGGCCTCTATGAGCACTGCATTCACATAGGCACATAGTCTCACACATACATGTTAATAAATAATAAACAATAAATTATTTTTTAAAGGCAGTGGCAAAGAAAGCAGCAACCGTCTGTGTGAAGCTGTTCAGAGTCCAAATGTACCAAACTTCTCCACTGGAAAACCAAGTAAAGCCATGCCCCCCACCTGGTGGCTCTTCATCTGCGTTTAGCATCACAGCGTGGGGAGAGCTGACAATAGCCTGCTCTGGGGCTGTCTGTTGCCATAATGGAATGCCAGCACTCAGCTGACCCCTCTGTAAAGGATAAAGGAAAGCCCGAAAAAGGAAGAGGCTCATAGAGAATTTATCCTAGGAGCAGATCCCTTGTAATACAAAGCTATTTTTAAACCAAAGACGAACATTATTTTCTTCCTCAAAATAAAATGTGGAAGCTTGATTTTTCTTCCTAAATGTGGACAGCAGTTGTGAGTCTGCCCAGCAGAGGGCGATCTCTCATCTGCTTATAAAGGAAATGTTTATTCAGCTACCCAGAGTTCTCAAATTGATGGGGGGGGGGGGGCATAAAGTTGCAAGTGTTTTGATATAAAATTGTGCCACCTGAGGTTATGATTAATGGCTTGGAGCCTCCCCGAAATGACAGACAGCACAGAGTGACGAAGCTCCTAGAGCTCCCCCTCAAAGTTCTCTGTGGTCCTGTCCAGTCAGGACTGCTGAACAGAAAGCAGCCTCTCTCAGGCTAAGAGCAGGCTGTCCTGGGAAGGACCCAGGCTTTACACTCTAGGCAGTTCCAGACAGGAAGATGGCGGCACAGAGTACATGCTGCGTGGTGTTTCAGGCAGAACCTAGAATTCTGAACGTCCTCAAGCTCAGCGCAACTTGAACAGCTCACAGACAGGTGCCACACAAAGATTTTGCCACTCCCGTCACGGAACTTGCTTAGCACCTACCTACTTGTGGTGAGTTAAAGCTTACTGTAGAGCCCCCCAACAACATTCAGAAACAGAGCCGACCTGTGGCCCTCCCACTCCTTTCTCGCAAAGGATTCAAAGCTAATTAGAACTGTCTAGTTCTTGCTAGTGTGGTGGGGTACAAGCGAGCCAGGACAGTAAGCCCATGGAAGTCCCGCTGTATTTGCTACTTTGTTATTGGTGTGACAAAAGGGCTGAGGAGAGCACCGGGAGAAAATAACGGTTTGTTTGGGTTTACAATTCCAGGCCAGAGAAGAGCACTGGCTCTCTGGAGTTAGAAGTGAGCGGCCTGACATGGGAGCTGAGAACCAAATCCGGGTCCTCTGCAAGAGCATCACGCACTCTTTAACCACTGAGCCATCCTTCCAGCACCCTCATCTCATATTATTTGGTGTTCAATTCTGTGGGCTTTTTAATACACATATATATTATTGCTCTATCTATACACACAGAAAGAGTAATAAAACAGACTATAAAAGAAAATAGAGTCATACATAAGGCCACAGACATTCGATCAAATATCAGAATGAACTAAAGCTTTTGTAAGACTCTGAGGGAAGGACATTCTGGACAGATCCTGCTATAATCAATACATCCAAGTAATTCAAGGGCTACCTTGAGGGAGGCAATGCTTTGAGAGAAACGACGAGATCCACAGGTACCCCGCTTTGCCTGCACACTTAAATTTGTGTCTATTTCCTGATACCATCGGTAACAGCTCCCCTCTTCAATGTCCAGAGTTCCCTAGTTGGGAAAATCAACCATGAGGTGTGCTGGCCACACAGCACCTTCTGTTCTTGTGTCTGACAAGGGAGCTGAGGGGACCAACTCCCTGCGTTTGCTAAAACCAGAGGGCTCATTCGATGCATGAAGTGCTAGATACGGGGAACTTCAAAAGAGCAGCAATACCAGTTAGTCCTTAATAGGCATTTCATCCGGACACTAATACCCCATGGGCTCTGAGCCTTTTTTTTTTCCTAGAATCATGTGAGTTATAGCATAGGTCTGGGCTTATTAACCCTCCCAAAGATAGAACTGATGAAGCAAAAGACTTCAAGGGTAAAGTCTACAGGCCTGATTATGGACATAAAGCACTCAGGGGGTGAGCAGAAAGGTATGAATTCTTGGGTCATAACACTCGGTTATTGATCTAAATCTGTAGAGCGTGGCCACGGGAAAGAGCAGGCTGTGCGGCTCTGAGTTACTTCCAAGTCCTGTGCGCGACCTTCAGGGTGTGCCCTGCCCTGCGTGATGATGCCATCTTACTGGCCAGCCTTTGGTTCCTCTGTGAGCACAAACGCTGGGGAAAACTGCAGTGTCTCTGTGCACATAGACACCACTGCCTACCCAGCACCACCCATGGGGCACAGACCCATAGGTTAGTTGTGAAAAAAAAAAAAAAAACAAAGCATAGCACCTATAAATGTGTGAAGAAGATTGGGAACACATGAGCAGATGGGCATACTGAAATCATATCAAAAAAAAAAAAAAAAAAAACAGATCTAAAAACTTTTTGAATACGTTAGACCCAAGCAGAGTATAACATTCTCATCTGGACCCCATAAAGAGGAATACACCCAGTTGTGGGGGTAGATGATCCCCACAGTCTCCCATCTGTCCGTCCATCAAGGGCTAACAGAGAACTTCTTGTTTGGAATCCCTGGGGATTCAGCTTGGCTGAGGTTGGTAACCACTGCTTAATGGAGCCCATTCAAATCGTGCTCCCTTGGTCCAATTGACCATCTGACCAAGGTCATCTCTTGTGCCTTACCTTCAGGGCTCTGTGCCTCTGCAAGGAAATCAGCTCCGTAAGCTCAACCGCCTGGGCCTCGGGGCTGCTCTGTCTCTGTGTCAGCTCTGGTTCCACCCTGAGCTCTCCTCTCTCTTTAACTTTTTTGTAGCCATTCTGTAACTTACACTGGTGTGGGATGTGTGGCCTGAGAGTTAACATTAATAAAGATTAGAGATTTAAAAAAAAAACAACAACTGTGTTTGTATGTGCCAGCAAAGAAGGAGAATCAGATGTACTTGAAGGTAGAGCCAACTAAACAGGTAAGCTTGTGAATTCACTGTTATTCAATAAATTCTGACACCGTGCAAAGACACAAATGTGTCTATGTTTCTGCCATAGCAGGCCCATGATGTAAGACATGTACTTTTCTCTCTACTTTCTAAGTTATAGAGGTGCCCAGATGCGTGGAATCTTGTAATAAATGCTAACACTCCACAGTCGCCTGCCTTCAGGCAGCAGCTTGGGACTGAGCACTAAGGTGGGTCGTGTACATTAAACTATAATCCTCAGATATCTGACATAACCCATCTTTACTTCTTGCCTTAGCCCAATCTTTTCCAGCTTCATACAAAGCTCGCAGCTTACTCTATCATAGATGGGTCAAAGTGGATGGGTGTGTGCTTTCCCCATCAAGACAATTCCGGAACTGTGGGTAAGGAGCATGCTGACCATGAGTCCTTTTGGCAGCCTGGGAGATGCTCACAAGTACACAGAAAGCAACTCCACCTCAAGGAAACGGGGATTTATGGCTCATACCATAACACCTAGCTGTTGGGGCCTGAACTCTTTATCAGAACTCCAGCCATACTTCTGTCTGCCTGCCTGTCTGCCTGCCTGCCTGTCTGTCTATGATATTAATAGTACCTCTAATAAATTTCTTAATCAAAAGGAAAGTGCATCTCAGAGTTCCCCCCTTGAGTCTCAAACTGAAACCTCTTAAGGGCTCCTAGCCAGCCAAACACTGGAGGAAACCTCCTTCAAGAGTGACGTAGTCCCAGTGAGAGGAGCGTGAAGCTTCATCAGCTCTTAGGGCTGCTATCTGTGAATATTATCACATTGTCAACACATGGCTTTGAGAAGAGGCACATCCAAACCACAGTGCTGGGAAGCAAGAGAGGAAAGAGAGCAGGGTTGAGAGGAAAAAGGTTAGAAGGACCCAGTCCATCAAAGGGCATTAGAGATGGGGAAAAGTGGGGAGTCACCCTGCAGTTTACCCCGGACCCTAGGGAACACAGACCAAGGACAGAGGTGCTGGCATTCAGGACTAAGAAAAGTGGTCCTCTCTCTGATCTCCAGTGTTCCTTCTTTCCTGTATCCACACATCACTGGTGAACTGAGAGTGAGAGACGGAAGCTGAGGGAGGTGGAGGAAGCTCTCAGGAGACAGTGACTTCCACCCACCCACCCAACAACATGCCTCAAGTCACAAAGACTATGAGCACCAGGGAAACCAATTGGCTTTCGCTGCACTGCTATAGGTGTGAGGGGAGGGGAAGCAGATCTGAACCAGAAACTGCTGTGCTCTTCAGGCTTCTTCATCAGAGATGGTGTGGGCCTCTTTCCTGATCCTCTCCGTGGTGGCCAGCAGATGTTAGGTTATGTCAGCAGGGATGGGAGTCCGGAGGAAGCTAATTCCTTAGCGATGAAGTTTTTGCCAGAAGCCAACCATAGCTTTTTCCCCCGTTAATAAGAAGCAGGCTTGCCCGTTTATGTTTGGACTTGTTCCATTCTTTCTTAAATGGTTGCCCGACTCTCCTGTCACCCAGTTGAACCTGAACCTGAAACCTGACCCCCATTCATCAATGTTCCTGGAAGCTTTCCCCAGCAGCACCCCTGAGGGCTGGCTATGTTGGAGGACAGTTTTTTTTTCAAGGGTAGTGGGGACACAAGCCCATAGGAAGGAGACACTGCCCCCGGGCCACACCCTTAATTCTCAAGTTCCTCAAAAGCTCTGGGGCACAATCTAGTGTGATGACCAACTGTCCCTGCAATGTTCTGTCTCTTTGTATTCCATCTGAGCTGATGGGTCCTTATTTTTTCTGTCGCCTTTTATTGTGTAGTTCACTCGTCTATCCCAGATATTAATAAGTATTGGGGGCTATGTAAATGCAAGGTTTGTTGGGTGCTCCTCCACCAGGCACTGGGGCTTAGTGCCGGAGATGCCGCTGCAAGCCAGGGAGGTGTGAATGACATCATGGTGTGGCATCTGGCGCCTCGGAATGTGGAAGGCAGGAGCAGAGAGGTGGCCCCACTATGTGCATACTGGTAATACAGTATAAGGAGGATAATGAAGAAGTGTGGTGGGATTTGTGGATGTGACCAGGAAGCGACTGAGGACAGAAGGAAGTCCCCTTGGCCTCACCACAGTGTGTGGGCCGAGGCCACCCTTGTGTCTGCCTTTACTGCTGTAAGGAGCTCAAAGCAGTGTGAGTACTCTACTCAAAACACAGGGAGACCAGGATGGAAGTCTCAGTAGGACACAGCACTGTCCTAGTCTTGGTGGCTTTATCCAGAGGGGCATGCAGAATACTGGGACACACTGGCTGGCTCAGGCAGTAAAGTACTTGCCCTGCATTCTTGAGCATCTATGTTTGATCCTTAGCACCATGTTTTGTTTTGTTTTAAATCCAGGAATGTTTACATGTGCTTATAATCTCAGCATCGAGGAGGAAGAGACAGGCAGATCTCTGGTGATTGCTGGTGAGATAGCCTGACCTAGCCACACCTAGGTCAATATGTCTGCATACACATATGGACTTGAGTGTGGCTCCTTAGGGGCTGTCTGTCTTGCTGCTTGAAATATACATGCTCCCCGTCATCCCTCCACATACATGCTCCCTGTTTTTTTTTTTCTCACAAGGAGATTCAATTCTCTTTATTTTGGATTTTTAAAGGGACTTTAAACCTATTTTGATGTTGTTCTTCTATAGCAAGGTCTCTCTCACTATGCAGTCCAGGCTGCCCTTGAAATCTTGGTAACCCTCCAGTGTCACCATCCCTCACAAGTACTGAAATCATTTTTTATTGAACTACCTGATTATGAAATTTTTCCTCTTTTCTCCCCACAAGGCTACTAGGAAATTCAGAGCTACAATAATGACATTTTCCTAGACATTGATCCAATTTGTACCCTGCTCCATTTTGTTTAAGAAAAAAAAGACAATCACCTTTTTTTATTATTTAGACAGCTGCACAATTGCTTTTATTCTTGGGAGCTGTCATAACTTTAGGCTGAATATTCTTCAAATATAAAATGAGACTTTCAGGGCTGGAGACGGGGCTCAGCTGGTTAACTGCTTTCTGAATAAGCATGAGAACCTGTGTTCACTCCCTGGAACCCAAATGTAAAAAGCCATGGAGCTGAAGAGATGGCTAAGATCAATGCTGGCTGCTCTTCCAGAGGATCTGGGTTCAGTTCCCAGCACCTCCACAATGGCTCACAACTGACTGTAATGGCAGTTCCAGAGGCTGCAACAGCCTCTTCTGGTCTCTGTGGGTATCAGGCTTATATGTAGTGCACAGACATATGCATATATATGCACACACATACACACACACACACACACACACACACACACACACACACACACACACATATATATATATGCAAAATACACATACACATAAAATTTAAAATAAACAAAAAACAGCCAGGCATGGTGATACCTGATTGTAATTCCAGCTCTAGGGAGCAGAGACAGGCAAATCCTAGCCAGGCACCCTACCAGAATTGTCCAGTCTCAGAACCATGAGAGACCTTATTTCAAGCAGCAAGACAGACAGCCCCTAAGGAGCCACACTCAAGTCCATATGTGTATGCAGACATATTGATGCACATATGTGCACATTATCACATACACTCACACACACTCACACATACACACTCCCTCACACACACACATGCACTCACACACATTCACAAACACACACACACACACACACACACACACACACACACACACACACATACAGAGTTATTGACTGTGGTAAGATGGACGACCTTTTTCTCTCAGGGCTGCAGAGGCTTTGGCAGAGGATCTTTCTTTCCATGGTGTCACCCTTAACCTCCCTGATAATCTGTTGTTCCGATTCACTGCAGATGTCAGCTGCAGACTTCCCTCACTCCCTTCACCTCTGCCAGGCTACCCAAGTGTGTGTGTTCATCGAGCTTCCCTCACTCTAACACTTCCCCTGTGTCCTTCATTGCCACTGAAGGTCCCATTCTGCCTGAGTGGAATTAGTGTCATCTTTTCACAACAAATTCCCTGTGGAAGCCAAGTATTCATGGCGGAGGGGAGGCTGCTTAAGTGGAGTTCAGTTCGGGGCTCCTTGCACCCCCACCCACATTTGTGCCGTAACCCTGAGATCCTGCTGTCTGGTAGATGTGTACTTGCCCATTCACAAGTGAGGCGCCTTCACCCAACTGTTTGACAGCTGTGTCTCCCAAGCCTTTTGAATCTTAGATTACTGTCACAACAATGTTATGATTTATTGTCCAAACTCTCTCAAGATTGTGATTGTTTCTTTTAAACAGCTTCTCCATTAAGGACACACACACACACACACACACACACACACACACACATTGTCCCAAGTCTCGTACTCTGTGGGTGGTCTCACTATTTAGTTCCAAATACAGCCTCCCCTCCGAGGAAAGGAAGAAAGGAGAGATTTGTGTGGGTGTCAGTATCTATATTTATCCCTAAATTTAAGGATACCACAAATATAAGTAATTCGGGCTTCACCTTCAATTCCCTTCCTTTTCTGGTCCCTTACCAACATTGACTCAGTAACTGACAATCTTGAGGCAAGTCTGTTGATAACGTCTTCTGCCTAAACACTCTCCTTCCAAACTTCACCCTTCCCAAGCCAGATGGACTCTTTCTTGAGACGCTGTGCTGGCATCTCTGTGTGCATGTCCGCCACAGTCTTGTGTTTGAACATTTGGTTCCAGCTGGCAAATGATACTTGTGGAGGCTGTGAGAACTGTGAAATAGGGGAGTCTGGATGGCTACTGTAGGATGTCAGGGACCTGACTTGAGAGCTATGTCCTAGTCCGACTTCAGCCTAGGGATCTCTGATTCTTACCTGCCACGGAGCTGGGAAGAGCCCAAGTCCCACGTTGTCACTGCCTTGAAGATCACCATGCCTTCCCTGCCTTGGCATAAAACCTCTGCAAGCATGAGCCCTACCAAGTCTCTCCTCTTTTAAGCTGTTTCTCGAAGTTATTTGATCACAGTAGTGAGGAAAGAAAACCAGCACATGGGCCTCCCGTGCTACCACACTGGATCACAGACGGCCATCCTTATCAGCCAGTTCTTAGGAATGGCTCTAAATGACATTCCAGATTTATTCACAGCACTCTGCCTCTAACCAGTGGGAACTACCCACTGTCCCCAGCTCTCTCCAGCCCTGCAGTGTGTCCTCTGTCCCCCACAGCTGACACTCATCTTCCTCTCCTCTCTGTGTCCTCGGTGTTCTCTGGGTGTTTCATAAGAAGGCTGTTATGCCATTGTCTCAGTTTTGAATGAACTGATAGCGTGCACCGCACAGATGTGGGTGTTTTGCTGATCTGATTGTAGATATCTGTTCAATAAGATTTCCTCAGAGACTGGGGAGCTGGCTCAGTCAGTAAAGTGCCTCCTGCCATACACACATAAGGACCTGAGTTGGATCCCCCAGAACCCATATATTAAAAACTCTGTGTGCTAGTATGCACTGATAACCCCAGCTCTGGGAAGATGAAGGCAGGCAGAGTCCTGGGGCTCACTGGCCAGCCAGACTAGATTACCTGTCTAGGTCCAAGTCAATGAAATACTAACTCAAAAAGCTCAAGTTCATGCTGAAGAGATGATGACTCAGCAGTTAAGAGAACTTGCATCTTTTCCAGAGGACTGGACTTTGGTTCCCAGAACCCACATTAAGCAACTCACAACCATGGGTAGCTTCAGTTCCTGGGTATCTGACACCCTCTTCTGGCCTGTGAGGGCCATACACACACACATAGTGCTCATAGATAACACTCGGGCACAAAACACACAAATAAATAAATAAATAAATAAATAAATAAATAAATAAATAAATGTTATTTTTAAAAGCAAGGTGGACAGCTCTTGAGGAATGACAGGTGACTACATCCACATGTATGTGCACAAACATGCACCTACACACACACACACACACACACACACACACACACACGAAATTCCCTTTTAAATGTGAACATATTATTTACTTATAGAGGGACTTTAATAAACAAGAAACAGCCTCATATGCCAGAAACTGGAAGATATTAACAAAAAGATATTAACAAAACTGTCCCTTTAGACAGGGCTGCAAAGGCTGTGAGCACATGCAGGTCTCCAGTTGTGCGGGGAGCCTTTCTGCTTTAACAAAGCCTAATGCAGCATGCGCATTTGCTTAGCTGTGCATTTGTGTCCCCTTAGTGTAGTTTTTCCTAGGAATGAATGTGTCAGGGGACTAGAGGTGTCTCCTTGGCCATTTTTCCCCAGCTGCTAGTTTTCTTTCCAGCCTCAGATATCCTAAGCTCTCCAATCTGTCAGTCCTACAATTACCATACCATACTCGGCGAAGCGGCCGCTGAAGACATTCTTGTCTTCTCGTGACGCCTTGATGCAGCGAGCACTCAGCAAACACTGGTTGAAATGATGCCAGCAGAAATTCCAGAGTCGATGCCAAGGGATTTTAAGAGTATTAAAATATGAGTCCTTTCTAAACATTCAACACTTTCATTTTTTCTCAAGTTAAATAACATAATCTTCAGGCAGAACTACAAGTTATCTTGTTTTATTTTCCCCCACAGAAGACATGTTTCTTTCTCCAGCAACTTCAATGTGCCTTGCTAGGTAGCAAGTTCAGGACTAAGACCTAAGACCTCTCTCGGTGTGCCAGTTCTAAAGAGATGTCCCCCTGTATCCTCTGGGATTTAAAAACTTGGTCTCTATTTGGTGACAGTGTTTGGGGAGGCTTAGGCAATGTGCAATTGCATGAGGACGGATGTCACGAGAAGTGGGCTTTGAGGTTTCAAAAGACTCGCCATTCCACATTTGAATTTGCTCTGTGTGGTACTTTCCCTTTGAATTGTGAGCTCTTCGCTTCCAACTTCAGCTGCCATGTCTGCTGCCTGCTGAGCACACCATTGCAGACTCTGGAAACATAAGCCCAAAACAAACTCTTACTTCTGTAAGTTGCCTTGGTCTTGGTGTTCATCACAGCAACAGAAAATTGGCTGATACACGCAGCAGCAGTAATACCACCAGAACTGCCTCCAAGTCTCTAGGGCACCTTCTGTCAAAACAGCATTCGACACGAAAAAGTCAGATTTCAAAGCTTCTTTTGGAAAGTTCTACCGAAACTCTTGAGCAGTTTTTGAGCTTTGGGAATGGAATTACATGTGGTTGCAGTGAGCTTTAGTGACCCATTTACCAAGATGTCAGCAGCCACCACCCCCAGCTCCTTCTCTATAGGGATCCCAAGCTTGTCTTTGTGATGTGAATATAATGAGGTTTACCAAACTCATCAAAACTAGACTGCAATGTAGGAGACAGACAGCCAAACCCAATGTTATCACACAAACATCTTTTAGGAACCGATCATGAAGAAACAGAGGAGTTCAATAAACCGTCAGCCTTCTCATTTGCAAGATGACAAGGCTGATTCTTAGGAGTCTGCTTCCCCTTTAAGGGGGCAATCATGAACTTTTCACACCTTTGCAGGCAGGGGAGGGATCAATCCAGCATCATATATGTCAAGGAAGCCTTTAGGAATGAGTGCTTTCTTCCTGGTCCCTAAAGAAGTCAGGACTGCATATGGTCCTTGTCACCTGGAAGAATCTGGTGATGGTGGCTGCAGACATCTTAGGAAAGGGGACATTAGGAGTCATTGGACCCATGTTTAACTTAATTCACAATTTCAAAAACTAGTCAAGAAGTTTGGGGAGTTGGCTCAGTTGAAATACTTACTGCCACAGGTATGAGAATCTGTGTTTCATCTTCAGCATCCATATAAAAAGCCAGACACAATGGCATATGTCTGTAACCCAGGCACTGGGAAAGTGGAGGCAGGAGGCTACCTAGGGCTCACTTCCCAAGCAGCCTTGCTGAATCTGTGAGCTCCAGGTTCAGTAAAAGAGATCTCCCCTCAAAAAATAAATGATAAATTAGAAATGAATAAACAAATAAAATAAGATGGAGAAACAAGTGAGTAATGACAATCTCTAATATCCACACACGTGTGTGTAAACATCAACACACCTGTACATACACATGAACACACACTCACACAGAGAGAGAGAGAGAGAGAGACTTAAGGGTTTAGTGAAAACTTCTAAAAGAAGCTGGATTGACCTAACTGGGACTATGGAGACTGAAGAAATGACAGGCACACACAGACAGAGACAAGCTTGGAACAAGTGCGCCATGCTATCTGATGGATATGTACCAACAGAAACCTTGAACACAGCACATTTATTATATATAGTATCATTTACCATATACCGCTTGAATAGAAGGAAGATGAGCCAGCCTGAGTAGAAGGTCTCTGTGGGGTCTGAGACGAGCCAGCCTGGGTAGAAGGTCTCTGTAGGGTCTGAGAGGAGCCAGCCTGAGTAGAAGGTCTCTGTGGGGTCTGAGAGGAGCCAGCCTGAGTAGAAGGTCTCTGTAGGGGTCTGAGAGGAGCCAGCCTGAGTAGAAGGTCTCTGTAGGGTCTAAGAGGAAGAAGCCTGAGTAGAAGGTCTCTGTAGGGGTCTGAGACGAGCCAGCCTGAGTAGAAGGTCTCTGTAGGGTCTGAGAGGAGCCAGCCTGAGTAGAAGGTCTCTGTAGGGGTCTGAGAGGAAGCTGAAGTTGGTAGTTTCTGCATACACTGTCAACATCTGGACCAGGAAAAGGCCTCACCTTTCCTCTGAACCTAACTGTGGAAGCTTTGCTTGTCTGATGGGTTTAAGACCTTGGGATCTTAATGTGGTTGTGCTTGTATCAACAACATACATGCATTCAGGATTTCATTCATCCACTTCCCACAGGAGATAAATATTATACATTATATATATTAATTAAATATTACATATTCATAAATAACTTAAATGTTTATATTATTGTGGACCTAACCTTCTATGAAAGCCTTGGGAATTCTGCATATTGTACTCTCTTTCAGGACTTAGAACAAGTAAAAATTAACTCCAAATTGCAGTTTTAATCTGTATCCCTTACTCGGTGTAAGTGGTTTGGGTGAGAGTAGGCAGGGCACAGTAACTGGTGACCTCCAGAATATCATTTGAGAAATGTTATACCAAGGAGTACTGGGCTGTGCAGTGAATTATTTCAGGAATAAGGACATGGTTTTTGAATTCCAAAAGCTGTGTTTGTGGCAAATCACTGGTTGCCAAGGATACCTCTATGTGGAAATTTCAGGAAATTTAATGAGCAGATGGATTCTTGGTTGGAGGGAGGAAAATTCATCTGAACTTAAGAAGTAGGAGAAGGTAAAGGCTCTGACTGTAGAGCAAGTCACATAGTTTATATGGATAACTTACAAGCACACACAATTTTAAGTACCTTCTGCTTCTGTTCTTCTGCCAATGAAGATACTATTAAGTTTCAGCTGGATATCTGGGAAGATGCCTTTGGGGACAAAGGTGTGCTAATACAACTGTGACTCCCAAATATTTCTGTCATCTACCTGCCCTTGGCTTTCAGCCACACTTTTTAAAAAATGTATTTGTTTTAAATTATGTGTATGCATGGGAATGGGGAGAGGGTGTCTGGGCACCTGAGTTCAGATGTCTGTGGAAGCCAGGAGGAGGTGTTGGATCTCCTGAGGTTGAGTTGCCTGAAATGGGTGCTGGGAACTGAACTCAGGTCCTCCACAAGAACAGCCAGTGCTCTTCACTGCTGAGCCATCTCTCCAGCCGTAATGGATGCATTCTTCTCTGTGTTTCTGAATTCTCACATGATCTCTTTTGTGTTGCAGTTTGAATGAGAATTCCCCCATCCCCCAAGTCTAGGGAAGTATTTTAAAAAGTGTGACCTTGTTGGAGGAGGAGGTGTATCACTGATGGCAGACTTTGAAGTTTCAAAAGCCCACGTCATTCCCAATTAGCTTTCTAGGCCTCCAATTTGTGGATAAGAGAGAAACTATCACTGTTTTTCCAGTGCCTGCCTCTGGCCATGCTCCTCATCATAGTCATAAATTCCGTGCTCTGAAACTGTAAGCAAACACCTAGTTAGGTGCTTTCCTTATAAATTGCCTTTTTCATGGTGTCTCATTACAGTAGTAGAGAGTAACTAAGACAACTGTATACTTTCTACCCCATCCCCACCCCACCCACAGTCTCTGATAGGGTCTTGTGTAAGTCACACTAGCCTTAAAGATAGCATGTAGCAAAAAAAAAAAAACACAAAAGTAAAGAAAAGAAAAGAAAAGAAAAGAAAAGAAAAGGAAGAAGGAAGGAAGGAAGGAAGGAAGGAAGGAAGGAAGGAAGGAAGGAAGGAAGGAAGGAAGGAAGGAAGGCTTTGAACTTCTGATCCTCCTTCCTCCCCTACTGCTTGATTTATATGCTGCTGCAGGGGATTGAACTCATGGCTACCAACTGAACTACATTCCTTCCCTTTGGGTACCTTTTCCAAGTGCTTTCTAAGCCACCATTCTGTGGCCACACTCTGAGCTTCCTTGTGCAATTTCTCTCAGCCTCTTACCCAACATGTTTATTGACATTCATGATGCTTTGTGAAAGGAGATATATATATATATTTTGAGACAGGGTTTCTCTGTATAGCCCTGGCTGTCCTGGAACTCACTCTGTAGACCAGGCTGGCCTTGAACTCAGAAATCCGCCTGCCTCTGCCTCCCAAGTGCTGGGATTAAAGGCGTGCACCACCACGCCCGACGATAAATTTTCCAATTCACCTCCAATCCTAGAAGCATAGCTCTGGTAAAAATATTGGCTTCATATTGTTGCTGTAGCAGATTACCATACAGTTAAGGCTTAATGCAAATTGTTACTTATAGTTCTTAAAGATCAAGGTCTGCGGTGAGTCTTAGAAACTAAAGAAAGGGATGTCCATGGTCCTATTTTCTCTGGAGCCACTAAAGAATTCCTTTTCCTGTAGCTTCTTCTACAGCTGCCTGCAGTCCTGGACTATATCATTCCAAACTTTGCTTATAGTTATACCTGTCCTCTGACTCTGATCCTCCTCTTCCTCCTCCTCTTCTTCCTCCTCCTCTTCCTCCTCCTCTTCTTCCTCCTCCTCCTCCTCTTCCTCCTCCTCTTCCTCCTTCTCCTCTTCCATTTTTGTTGTTGTTTTGTTATGTTATGAGACAGGGTTTGTCTATTTAGTCCTGGCTGTCCTGGAACTCTGTAGACCAGGGTGGGCTTGAACTCAGAGATCCACCTGCCCCTGACTCCAGAGCTTGGATTAAAGGTCTTCTCCGCTCCTACCTGGCTGATCCTGGTTCTTCCTATAAATATTCTTGGGATTATA
Source organism: Mus minutoides (assembly GCA_902729485.2). Lineage (NCBI taxonomy): Eukaryota > Metazoa > Chordata > Mammalia > Rodentia > Muridae > Mus > Mus minutoides. The sequence continues at coordinate 1,139,663 of LR749866.1, forward strand.
CTGAAGCTACGTAGGTAACCCAGGATCATTTCTGAATTTCAAATTTCTGAGTTTCATACATCTCCAAAGATCCCTATTGCCAGGGATACCACTATACACAATTTTCGAAAAGCTAACGAGCAGATGAGTTCTTGATTGGCTAGAAGGAAACTTGTTTTAACCCAAGAGGAGTCTGGCTGGTTAGGAAACCACATAACTTAAATGACCAGCAGATTCTGAAGATTCTTATGTGAAAATATGGATGGACATTTCTCAGCCCACTGCAGTTGTGTGCAGGGAGGTACAGAGGTCTTTTTTTTTTTTTTTTTTTTTGGTCATATTTCTTATGTATGTCTCTGGGCCATTACTCTACAGTGCACATTAATTTTTTCCAGAAATTTCGAAATGCATAGCTATTGTATGTGTGTGTGTGTAATCAGGCATATGTTGTAAGCACCTTTACCTGCTGAGCCATCTTCCAGGCCGCAGACCTCTCCTGTATGTGCCTATAGAATGTACCTACAAAATCTGGCTCCCTATACAATGAAATGTAAGTATTTAAACATGTAAGTATTTAAAATGTAACTATTTAAAAATGTAACTATTTAAACCCTTCTGAGCTTGTAAGCCACTCAAACAGATGACAGTTGCTCAGTTCTGCTCCACCAGCTTCTGTAAAATACTACTTTAAAGGAGCATGCAGCTCAGCTAAGTGTCTCTGTCATCCTGCCTTTGTCACTTTTGGATGCCTTGTTTTACTCTCTGGATCACATTCAAGAGAAATTATCAAGAAGGTGGGAACAGCCTCCTTGGGCCTCCATTTGTCGATTGCTGGGTAGGAAGTAAAAGTCTACTCTCACAAAGTGAAGGTAGCATCATGAGGAGCAAATGTTTGTGTCCATAGATCCCTTTCCTACCAAAGGTCCTACACTCATTACTTTTTTGTTGCCATAATAAACACGACAACTGAAAATGACTTAAGGAAGAAATAATTTACTGCCACTTACAGTTCCAGTGGGGTGAGTCAAGATGGAGAGGCGTGGCAGAGGCATGGGGCAACAGCAGGAAGCTCAGAGATAAAGAAGCAGAGAGAGAGTGAACAAGAGGAAGTGCGAAATTCTCAAAGCACTCCCCCAGGGATGTACTTCCTCAAGTGAGGCCACGCTTCCTAAGCCTTTCCTCACAGCACCAGCAACTGTGGGTCAAGTGTTCAAAGGGGGAGCATTTTTCTCTCAAACTACCACAGTTCCTCATCCACAAGTTCACCCTTTCCATTCTAGACATTCACTAAGGGATAACTTCCATAGATCCCACCCATTTCAAGTGGCTCCTGCCCTCTGTGGATCCTGACTTCCATAGATTATTTTGTTTGGTTTTGTCCTTAATGAAATCAGTTCCTGTTAACTTTAATATTAAATTTTCACTCATTCTTTGAGAATTTTGAACAATGTATGTTATCATATCTGCCTCCAACCTTCCAAGATGCACCCTACCTCCAAATTTGTGTCTTCTTAAAAAAAAAAAAAACAACATACAATAAACAATGGAGTTCAATTTTGCTGCCCAAATACTCAGGGTGGTAGAGCCAGTGGTCAACCAACCACTTTAAAACCATATGTCTGGCTTAATGTCATAGCAAAGTGTATTGCATCAGATGCTATTCATAAAAAGACTGGTAGCAAACACACAGTTTTAAGACAATAAAGACTTCACCCAGGTTTTTTTTTTTTTCACTATAGAGCGTGTTATGATTGTGAGTCTGAACTGACCTCCAATGTAGAGAAATATTTCTTCTTAGACCCCCGAAGGCTCCTATTAATTTGATTTGTTTAATAAGAGCTGGAAATGAAGTCTGTGTTTTATTTTTCCACTCTGTTGGGGGCCCAAGTGTCTGTCTATTACTTAATACAAGACAACAAAGAGGAAATGAGTGAGTGGCAAAAAACAGACCGGGCCCCATGGTTTCCTCTGGGGAGAGAACGATGTTTGTTTCTTGTTAAAAATTTAGTGAACATGTTTGGGGGTCAAATGTCTCAGACTAGACAGGCAAGGCAGATGGTCCAGAAAACGGGAGCATCAGGGTAATTATGCAGACTCACGAGGCAACTGCCTGATGTAAAGTCTTTGAAGTTTCCCTTCATGTGTTCCATGTTAAAGGACTTTAATATTGGTCATCAGTGAGTTTACACACACACACACACACACACACACACACATACACACACACACACACACATATACACACACCATTGTACTTGAAGGATGTCTTCTTCCTTCTTATTCTAAACCCTACCCAAGGTACACAGAGAAGCATCTGAGAAGGAAGTAGGAAGAAGGAAAGAGCCCAGGGATAAGAAGAGTGCTGTGAATTGCTGTCTTCTGGACATGATAGGACAATTGTACTCTTGAGCTCACAGCAGCTGTGGTTATATGGACAAGATCAAACCAGTCAAAACTTCAGTGCTGATGGGGACTGGCTCCTGAAGCCACACCCTTAGCTGAGGAACCATTGTTGGTTGACGGCTACTGTGGAAAGGGAGAGTCGGTTTTCTTTGGGCTGTGGCTGGTGATGGGCTGCCTGTGCCCAGAGTGCCTCACAGCCATTAGCATGTGGTAAGCACTAATTAGACTTAATGGGTTATTAATTAAACTCTGAAGAATTTTTAGACAAACTCTAGACAGAACTGAAATGAGAAGATCCTTCTAACTGACAGCCCCACTACATGGACATCTCAGTTCATGGGGAGGAAGACAAGGGACATCAGAAGCTGGACAACATACGGAATTGCTAGTCATGAAGGAAAGAATACAGATGGATAGAACAGATGTCCATGATCTCAGGAAACAATCCTTTTCACACCACACACCACCAGAGAATGTAGCTCAGGTACTCTTGAGACCTTGCTTGTCTCTTTAGTAGTTCAAAACTATTTAGTTAGGTTTAGTGGTATGCACCTGCGTTTCCAGTCACTTGGAAGTGTGGAGCCAAATTGAGCATCACAGAGAGATGGTGTCTACACACCGACAGACAGACTGCCTTACAGAAAGACAGACCACTGGATAGACAGACAGACAGACACATACACACACACACATACACACACACACACACACACACACACACACACACACACACACACACACGAGAGAGAGAATCAGTATTGAAGGTATTGAAGGAGGTCTTACTCTAAGATGAGTCCAATGTTAACACTGAGAATACAGAGATGAGTACTGTGACTGAGAATTACAGAAAAGGACTTGTCTGCAAAGGCTGACTGATTAAAACCTCAATAACTGTGGAGAGATTGGAATGTTGTGGAACCAGAGCCTAATTATATCTTGGGCAATCTTTAGCCACTAAATAGCTATTCCTTGTCTCATCTCTGTGTCACCTAACATCTTGCTCCTATCAAGCATGACCTAGCATTCTAACTACAGATAAAAAAAATAAGTAAACTTGAAATGTGTTAACTTGACCCTAATTTTCCATCCACCAAAATGCTAAGTCATCAGATAGCATCTGAAACCTTCAGCCGGGATTCTTGGCTGTGCTGTAAAGGCCACTTAATGTTTCCACCAATGTATTTAAGTTGTCTTTGTCTTAGAGTTTCTATTGCTGTGATGAAACACTGTGACCATAAACAGCTTGAGGAGGGAAGGGTTTATTTCAGCTCCCAGTTCCATTCACTATTATTCACTAAGGGAAGTCAGGGCAGGAACTCAAGCGCTGTAAGAACCTGGGAGCTAGAACTGATGCATGGACCATGGTGGGATACTGCTTACTGGCTTTCTCCTCAGAGCTTCCTCAGCCTGCTTTCTTGGCAGAAACCGGGATGGAGGGAGGGGGACACCATGCCCATGATAAACTTGCTCTTCCCATCAGGCATCAATCTGGAAAATGTGCCACAGGCTTGTCTGGGGGTCAATCTGGTGGGTGTTTTCTCAGTTGAGGTTCTTTTTTTCCAGATAACTCTAGTTTGTGTCAGGGCAACACAGAAACCAGGCAGCACAGCCTCAATTAATGACTTTCTTTTTTTTTTCCTGCTACTCTAAAATGTCATGAAACTGCTTCCACACTGGGGCCACCAAAGTTTATGTTTCCAGGCCGTGATTACTCAAATTTGGTTCCAGAATAAACAGTCTTGTCCTCTTTGCATCGAGAGCTGTGCTTTTGCATCAATAGTACAACATGGTTCATTGTCAGGAGCACAGAGTACGGAGTATTAAAGACAAGATCATAAAAATCACACATAGCCAGAGTGTGTGGTTCCGGAAACAATGAGAGCATTTGACATTGTCTGGAGGAAGGAAGGAAAGTATCTTCATACAAGAGTTTTCAAAGAAAAGCAATTTATACTTTTAAGCTTACATTTGTCAGTTTTCAAACTTACAATTAGTAATAGTGTACTGTTATGATGCAAATTTGGAAGAGAACCTGGAAAGACCATGTAGCCCATAAAGGCTCATAGACTTGATATGGGCACTTAAAATATTAGACTCAAAGTTCAGAGCCAGGCAATGATGCAGTCAGATCTAGAAAGGCTGAAGTCAGCGAGCCAGTTAAGGTGGAGCCCTTGCATTTTTCAGACCTGTTCATTTTCCAGTTTGTGCGATCACAGCAGGGACTGAGAAGATGCAGAAACACATTAGAAACAAGGTTAGTTCTGCTCTGCCCAAGGCAGACTAAACAAAGCAAGTAGAGATGCTCAGAACTGCCACTCTGATGAGCGTGTACTGGGTGAAGCACATATTACTACAGCACAATTGAGTTCAAACTATGTACACGTGCAAATAAATGATAGAATGAAGAGAGATAGAGCGACCTTGTGAAAAATACATAAATAAATAAATAAGAAAATAGTACTCACAGAGAGATGACTGTCAAAACAAATTAACTTTGAATTTAATGGGAGTTCTTGTTGAAAAAAAAATCTCTTAAGGCCATTAGGTAACTTCAACAGAAGCATAACAGCTTAACATTCTAAATAGCCATCAATATAAGAACCTAGAAGGCTCAGAACAATAAGGCTTCATTGTAAAATGGAAGGCCTGGATGCCCACTGGAGAGCCACTGCTTCTGGTCCACACTGAAGGCTATCTGTATGACGTGATAGGATTGAATCAGGAGCCAATCAGAAAGAGCTGAGCAAGTGTATATGTTAGAACTGGCGATGAATTTATGAAATTCTTGGGTAAATGGATGTATCTGGAGGATATCATCCTGAGTGAGGTAACCCAAACACAAAAGAAGTCACTGATAAGTAGATATTAGCCCAGAAACTTAGAATACCCAACATACAATTTGCAAAACACAAGAAAATCCAAAAGAAGGAAGACCAACGTGTGGATACTTCATTCCTCCTTAGAATAAGGAACAAAATACCCATGGAAGGAGTTACAGAGACAAAGTTTGGAGCTAAGATGAAAGGATGGGCCATCTAGAGACCACCCGGGAATCCATCCTATAATCAGCCACCAAACGCAGACACTATTGCACATGCCAGCAAGATTTTGCTGAAAGGACCCTGATATAGCTGTCTCTTGTGAGGCTATGCCAGTGCCTGACAAATACAGAAGTGGATGCTCACATTCATCTATTGGATGGCACAAAGGGCCCCTAATGGAGGAGCTAGATACAGTATCCAAGGAGCTGAAGGGGTCTGCAACCCTATAGGTAGAACAACAATATGAACTAAACAGTACCCCCAGAGCTCATGTCTCTAGCTGCATATGTAGATGCATCTACATATGCAGATATGTAGATATCCTAGTCGGCCATTACCGGGAAGAGAGGCCCCTTGGTCTTGCAAACTTTATATGCCCCAGTACAGGGGAATGCCAGTGCCAAGAAGTGGGAGTGGGTGGGCAGGGGAGTAGGGCAGGGTGGGAGAGGGTATAGGGGACTTCTGGGATAGCATTTGAAATGTAAATGAAGAAAATATCTAATAAATATTGAAAAAAAAGAACTGGCAAATTTTGTTCCATTTGCTGTTGAAATGTAGTAGATAGCTTTCCTACATTCAAATGGGGTCTTCCTCACTCAAGCCACTGAGCCACCTGTCAATCCTCTCCAAAAGACCTCCTCAGACATACCAAGCAACGTCCTTCACCAGAGGCTCAGGTGTTCTATCTAGGCGAGTTGATGACCAAGATTTACCACAATATCTGTGATAAGGAAGGTTTGCTAGTTAGTTGCATGGGAGGCTCAAGGAAAGAGAAGAGCTTAATGATCCCTGACTTTGGTTAACCTTGTCACTTGCTAAAGTATGGGTAGGGCATTCTCCTGGGGAAAGGGAGTGTGATATGGAGATTCTTTTGGTCACTCAGAAGAGAGTTGGAAGTCCAAGAGTGAGGGGACATCCCCAGTCTCTAGCAAGGGCTTTCTCAGTGCAGAAGGGTTAAGTAGTCACAAGGGAGGAACATCAGGCCCACCTCATAGACTTTTGTCAGGAATTCACTGCCTCAGTGAGGGTATCCATCCATCCATAAGGAGCGAACCCTCATGAGCTAATTCCTCACATGGGTCCACCTTTCAGCATTGTTTCCATGGCAATTAAATCTCAGTTTGACTTTAGAAGGAACAGTGAGCTGTAGAATGGGGTTGATTATACAGTTGTCTGCTGTGTAATAAAATCCCTCAGAACTTAATGATAGAGAAAACACTACTTTTAAGCTCATGAATCCTATGGAATCTCACTGGTTGGCACATTATACAATGAGGCTCCATCATTCTTGCCTACCATTCAGTGAGGCAGTACTTTCCTGTGTCCTACATTGAAACAATGTACATCCAAAAGTGCCCACAGCACAGTTTAACAATAGCCACCTGTGCTGGCCAGCTCAGGAAGAGGCTGCTATGGGAAGTGGGTGCAAGCTGCCTTAGAGAAGTTTCCTTAGGCACTCGAGACACCTTACATTTCCCAAAAGTTTCCCTAGGCTTTGGTTAGCTGGTATTTCTCAGCATAGAAACCACACACCCAATACAACCCTTCTATTCCCCTCCTCTCTCCTTCCCTAATCCCCCACATGCAGTCTCTCTCTCTCTTTCTCTCTCTCTCTCTTTCACACACACACACACACACACACACACACACACACACACACCACATACACACCACATACACATTCCCTATGTGCTATGTTGGAGCTTAGCATTCAAGACAATACAAATGTGGTACAGCTGCATCTGTAGCAGAAACAAACAAACAATAAAACACAGCTACCACCAATAACAATGACATCAATAAGATGAAGCAGAGCTAGGAAAAGCCAAACTCTTGGTGCTATCTGATTCTCTGAACCCAGCCATCCCTGAAGCTAGATCTGTCTCTGTCCTTTGAGTTTTATAAATCAATAATTTCTCTTAAGTTGGATATCTCTCTATTACAAACACAAGTATGTTGTACAGAAACTAGAACTAGAAATTGTGTTAAAAAGTTAAACCTAAAATATGAAACTGGACAGGTTAAAAAAGTGGAATTCTTGTCGTATGAAAGAGAAGTCACTGTTTAAACTATTGCTCAGTACCTGTGTCCCTTAGATAGTGTCCCCACCACCACAAAAGTGGAAACTTTATGGACTTGGTGAGAAGATATGACGATTCAGTGACCAAGGGGATAGTCATGTGCCCTAAAACCCTGCCAGGCACATCCACTTATGAAGCCTCTGTCTTGTGAGGGTTGAAACCTCTCTCTGTGATCAGCTTGGTCTACCTCCTGGAGATGAAGGGAGATACTGACTGCTCCAATTTTTTTCTAAAAGATGGAGACCAGGACCCAAAACATCAATCTACAGCCCAGGAAATAGGATGGTTCCTGTGACTGGCCCCAAGGGATGCAAATCACAGTGACGTATATGCTGATGCACATATGCTAATTTCCTACCATCTTTGGCACTATTAACCAAGAGGACGATAATCTAAATGGTATAATCAGACCAGCCACAGACAGTTTCAAGCAAACCGTGTGGCTCCTTGGCAACTGGAGATTATGAGTGTGCAATTAGTTCTTAGCCCCTGTGACTGAGAATGAATTTCCAAAAAAATGCTATACACTCCACGGCAGAGTTCCCTGCCCATCTCTTACACACGGTCATGAGGTGATGGGCAGAGAAGCCCCGCCCAGTAAGGCAGCTCTGGGGTGTGCAATTGGTCTCAGGAAGGGTCCTAGTCCGCAGCAAGAGAGGGGAATCCCTGAGAAAGTTCGTTTCCTGTTCGTGCTCTACAGCAAGTGGTTCTCAACCTACCTGATGCTGCAAACCTTTAATATAGTTCTTCATGTCGTGTGCTCCAACTGTAAAACTCTTTCATCGCTACTTCATAACTGTACCTTTGCTGCTGTTATGAACTGCTGCCCTGGAGGATGCTCTCTCAGCCTGTCACCCAAGTCCAATATGTCAGTCTTCCTCCCATCTTTCCTTAGGGCACGTCTGCTTCCGGGGGTGGGGCTAAGGGTGGGGTCACTGTCTGATCTCTTGCCTCAGGTTAAGTCTTCAGTTCCTCTATCGGCTTAACAATAACTCAACTACAACTTATAACCTACACACAGAACCCTCAACTCCAGGGACCTTTTTAAATCCTTAATCCTTCCGGAGTCTTGCAGAGGCTACACTTGTCCGTAACCATACAGGCTTAGGTGTGACCACACAGACAACGAAGCAAAAGAAGATTTTCATGGAATGTTTATTTTCGATACCATTCTAATTTCGGATTTAATTCTCACCTCTGGTTTCCATTATTTTCTTGGAAATCCAAACTATTTTTTTTAAACAAAATATTATTTAAATACATGAGTCTCTGAAGTCATGAGACCTTTTCTCTCCAAAAGGAAAGGACACACGGTTTCTATTTTTATGCAGCATTTTCAAATACACATGTCAATATATATTTTATAGACTACTAAAAAATAAAACCCTTTATCCTCTGAGGTTATTGATGTAAGTCTCCAATACATCTCATAATACAGTAAGTTCTATTCATCTTCATGAATGAGGTGGGACCTAGACTAAAAAATAGGATTTTAATCCCTGAGGTGTCAGTTAAAATGCAGAGGTTGCCAAGATTTTTTTTTTCGTTTTAAAAATTAGCTTTAAATAATTAGCATGGATCATGCTATCTCAATCAAAACCATTTCCTCTACACAGAGTCCTTTAGAAAATTACATTTTCTGGGTTACGGTCACCCTGATGCCCCAGCTCTCCAGCTATGAGATTTTTTTTCCTTTTATAAAGGAATAATAGCTCAGGATAAAGTTTGCCCAAACTTCTGAGCGCTTCAGAAGGACTTTCAGCTTGTCCCATCGCTGTCACATGGTTGGAGAGGAATTCCTCAGCACCTTTCCAAGACCTGGAAGCATTGCGCTGGTGTGCCCAGGTGGTTGTCAAGACCTGAAAGAGTAGATGCTACTGCCTGGGTTGTCTATTTCTCCAGAGGCAAGGCTCTAAAGCAAACCCCCGTGCTCGGGAAAGCAGGCTGGCATAGTACTCTCCAGCCACATTAACAGAGTTGGTTTCAGGTCTTGCACATCGTCTCTGCCTGCAGAACCCACTCTCTTTCCCGGCGGTCTGCAGAGGTTCTGGGGTGCACACTGAGCCCTAGTAGTAGCGGTTCAGGCTCCTGGTGCCCGGCACCTCAGGCTGCCCGTTCATCCAGATCTCCCTGATGATTCGTTCGCGCTCCTCCAAGCGCTGTGCGCGCTCCAGCTCCTCTGCAGAGGTGAACACGTTCTTGTTCAAAGTCCTCTCGAAGCGGCGGTGTCTGCGCACCGAGAGGTCCGAGGCTGTGTCCTCGCTACCATCCTCGCTGTCGCTGCTGTCGCTGCTCTCGCGGTCCTGTAAGCACCTCCTCCGGGGACCTCGCTGGCAGTCCGTGTGGCAGGAGATCCTCATCACCAAGGCGGCCAAGGTCAGGAACAGGCCGATGCACACGCCAGAGACAAAGTACAGAGCAGCCCGCTCAGGGTTTTCTGCAGGGAGAAGAAGAAGGAGAAGGCATCAGACAGGAGTCAGGTCTTCATGTAGGGCCAGGGACCATCACCAGGACCCGAACTTAAAGGCAACCAAGACCAAACTTCCAAGGAACAAATTTCATAACGTTTCCAAACAGCATTATTAGGCCAGCTATCGTGGTTTGTGCCTATAAACAATCCCAGCATTTGAGAGACTGAAACAGGGGGATTGCTGGGACATCCAGGCCAGAGTGAGACTGTCTCAAGAGACAAAAGAGAGTGTGGCAAAAGGCTCAGTGAATACAGATTCTTGCCTCCAAGACTAAGGCCCTGAATTCTATTGCTGGAAGACACGTGGTGGGGAGAAAGAGTGGATGGACTCCCTCCAATGGTCCCCGACCTCTGCACACATGTTGTGGCAGTGTACCAGAAAACACAAAAATGATTCTAAACTTTAGAATTAAAAAGTTGTATACACACACACACACACACACACACACACACACTGAAATTAACCAGACCCAAAGGCTACATGTGGCAATTTTTCATTTGGAAATAATTTCAAAGTTGAAGTTGAAACAAGAGTGATAATCTCATATACCCTTGTCCCTAACAGATGTGTTGTTAGCCAGTTGTTAATACCAATTCAGTCAGTCAGTCAGCCAGTCTCTTTCCCTTCTTTTTCATTTTATCGTATTTACTTATTTGTGTGTGTGTGTATCAGTGTGTCAGTGTAAGTATGTGTGTGTGTCAGTGTAAGTATGTGTGTGCGTGTGTATATGTATCAGTATGTGAGTGTGTTTGTGTGTGTGTGTGTGTTCATGCCTATCAAGTCCAGAGTGTCCTTCAGGCATTGTCTGCTCTCCTGCTCTTGTTAGCCTAGAACACATAAAGAAGAGTAGGCCAGTTGACCTGGACGCTCCACCTCATCATGCTGGGATTACAAGTTCATACCACCATGTCAGTTTTGGTCCTGGGGACCAGATTCACACCCTCGTGCTTCTAAGGCAAGTACTTTACTGACTAAGTTGTCTTCCCAGGCCCTAGTAACTTATTTCTACAAAATATGGCAAAAGGAATAGATGATTCTAAGGTGAAGCTACATAAAGCTTCAGTACCCACCCCTCAGATATTCTCCCCACCTTGACTCCCCACGAAGATGGAGTCAGCTGTTGTGGGTAGGTTGTTCCTATAGAGGTCCAGGTATCACAGGGCCAACAATGGCCTCCAGCTGACAGCCTTCAAAGGACTAAAGTTGCCATCAGCCATGTGGGTGAGTTTGGAAGAATCAAAGGCAGGATAGAACTTGAGGTAAGGTGATGCGAGCTTGGCTTTCCAGAAGCTTTCTGAACTAAACTGAACTAACTAAGCTAAGCAAAGCTAAGCTAAGCTAAACTAAACTAAATTAAACTATACTAAAGAGCTACAGAGTTTAGCCCTGAATTAATGAGCTCAGTTAAGCCACACATGGCTTTATGAACCACTGAAACTGAGGTTATGTGAGCAATTTTTTAGGATTTATTCTTATTTGCATTTATGTGTTTGGGGTCATGTGTATGTGAGTGCACGTACCCTAGGAGGCCAGAGGCCAGAGGCCAGAGGTCATTGGGTCCTTAGAGCTGCAGTTACTAGTGTACACAAAAATCTGCTGTGGATGCTGAGAACTGAACTCAGGTCCTCCACCAAAGCAGTACCTGCTCTTAATTGCTAGGACATCTCTCCAGCCATCTGTGTTGTTTTGGGACCCTCAATGTGGCATAATTAGTATATAGCCATGGGTAACTCACACAATCCATAGCACATCTCAATGCATTGAGGAATGACCTCATTAAGTTCGCTGAAAGAGGAGGCAGGCCTGAGGTTCTTGGCTAGAGAAGGATATAGTTGTTCTATTGATGACGTGTGTGCTCGGTGAGGCCCTTGGTGACCCTAGTGGTATGCACTCAACCAAATGAGAATCGTTGGGTAAACAGAGCAGTTGTCCCTTTTGTGAAGATATGCCTGGCCAAGGTCATAGGCATTGATCAAATGGAGATGACCTACATACACATCAGCAACATGTTATCTTGGGGCATCAAATAGTAGAAGTGGGATCACAGATGACACGGGATAGTTAGCTTTGTAAATTTAAAGCTCAGAACAGCGGCATAGACTTGTATTTCAGCACTCTGGGAGTGGAGGCAGGAGGATCAGGAATTTAAGTTCATCATCCCCAGTTACTGAGTTCTACACCAGCTTGAGCGACATGAGACCCTATCTGGGGGAGGGGGTGTATTTCTTTGTGAGCTATTCAGATCTGTGTGTTTATGGGAAAAACATACTCTGTAGAACAGACCCATAAAGTTCATTAAGTTTTTTATTGTTTGCCTTTAAACTGTGTCTTGTATTTTTGCATGTTAGTGATTTTAAAATAGGGCTGACAAGCTGTCTCAGCAGGTAATGGCACTTGCTGAGCAATCTTGGAAAACCAAATCCTTAGAACCCACATAAAGTAAGAAAACAGACAACAGGACCCTGGAGCACGGGTGTTCTCTCTCCTTCATGGACTCTGTAAGGGGAACAGCTACGTTCTACCACAGCTTCTCACTATGGCTGACCAAAACCTTGGAAATGATGAACCAAGAGAAATCCTCCAGCCTTTACATTGTTCCTTCTATTGGTCACAACAATGAAAAATTATATCACCGGGTATGAGAAAAATATCATTTCTGAGGCAAGAGTTGATGGCTTTGATGAGTTATAGCCACGTGGAGATCAGAAAAAGTGTTTTAGAGGGTGTCCAGATGGGCAAGATGCGAAGCTGTGTGGGAGACTATGAGATGTCGACCTTGCAGAGAGGCGCTAAGCTCTCTATATTTTGCAAATCCTGACTTCTACTTCTGTGATAAACAAAACAAAACAAATGGCCAAAGGCAACTTAGAAAGGGAAAGCTTTATTTGGCTCACATGTCCCCATATAGTACGTCACTGAAAGAAGTCAGAGAGAGAACTCAATAGGGCAGGAGCCTGAGGTCAGGAGCATAATCCAAGGCCATGGTGGAGTGCTACTTTCTGGCTTACACACATGCCCCTGCCTCCAGACTGCTCAGTTTGCTTTCTTATCCAACCCGAGACCACCTGCCCAGGGGAGGCACCAGCCACAGGGTGCTGGCTCCCACAGTCAAGAAAATGCTACACAGACTTGCCTACAGGTCAATCTGATGGAGGCAGTTCCTCCATCAGATATGTCTAGGATTGTGTCAAGTTGATAAAACCAGCAAGCACATCTATGATGAGTTCATTTTCACCTAATAACAACTGGTTATCTAGTGTCAGCTGGAGACAAGCCTGACTCTGAGACTCGCTGATAGTGAGCCTGAGTAAAGGCAGAAAATCATTAAGCTTTCTGATACATGGGATATGACTTGGGACATAAGAACCTGCCATGAGGTTAAACCCCATGATTCGTCTTTCCATTGTGCAGCAGGAGGAAGGCGCTCCCCTCAATTAGTCACCTCAGCCTGGAACCTCGAGTCCCGCTGCATGTGATAAAATACAGATGGAGAGACTCAGTAGGTAAAGTGTCTGCTATACAAGCATAAGGATCTGAGTTTGTGTTCCCATCACCTGTAACAGTTGAGATGTGGGCACATGACTGTAACTCCAGACCTGGAGAGGCCCTGACAGGCAGGTCCCAGGGACTCACTTGCCAGACAGCTAAGCCAGATCAGTGAGTTCAACAGGAGACCCAGTTTCAAAAAATAAGAGGGAGACAGTGATAGAGGAAGACTTCAACCTCTGGCCTTCACGAGAGAGAGAGAGAGAGAGAGAGAGAGAGAGAGAGAGAGAGAGAGAACAAACTGGAACGAAGTGAATGGGCCACATGGGCAGCACACAGGAGCCAATGCAGAGACAGACCTGCAGTGGCTTGAGTCTGGGCTCAAGGGATGGATCTCTGAAAAGCAAGAGAGGCTCAGTCCAGGTGACCTTATCAGACCTCATTCCAGTGATAATTCAAAAGTGTATCGCTGGGAAGAAAAACAAAATGAAAATCTATTTGCTGGAAAATGGGTTCTGTTCTTTACCAGAATCCAACCTCCCCCAGGGGCCATGTCCTGGCTTGGCTGCTCTCTGTGCAGAGAGAGCCAGCCATCCCTTCTTCTAAAGCAGGCTTGACTCAGCTCCAAACACCCACCCCCAGGGGCCACCAGCATTGATTTTTCTGCCTCTGTCTGCACAGGACAGAAATAAGGTCATTGTACCTGAGATGACAGCTTGTCAGGAAGCCCAGAGTCCTTCCTCTTCCCACACAACCACCAGGGCCCCTTAGGCCACTGACCCTGCCTGAATTGCTATGAGTCTAAGAGAGCCTGGCTCTGACTGTGAGCGTTGCTCTAAGGTAAACCATCTTTACAGTGGGAAAGTGTGCATAGGAAGGGGACGGTAGCAGATGGTTCTTTAAATACTTACATATATTGCAGTTTTGTATAAAACACACACATACACACACACACACACACACACACACACACACACACACACACACGTTTAGATAGGTCCTTGTGTCTTGTGTAGGCCAGGCTAGCTTTGAAATTCTGATCCTCTTGCTTGCTTCCAACTCCTAAGAACTGAGGTCATGGGCAGGTAGCACGCCAGCCTCATGGATGGCTATAACAGAACCGATTTCAATGCCTTTGACAGACATTTTCTTGGTTCTCCCCATGCTGTACTTAACTGAGAAGTTACCTATGACTGACATTGTGCTCGCCTGCCCTACCCCCACCATGGCCCGAAACTTCTCACTAAAGGTGGCCTTTCCCATTCCACACCTGAACTGTAAGTATCACAGTGAGCTGCCATCAAGTGCAGAAATGGCCAATGTGTAAAATAAGATCCTGTTAGTCAGGAGGCAAGAGCTCCTTGGGACCAACACATCCTTTCGAGTCATGTCAAGTGCTTAGTTTCCTGCATGCTTGCGTGAGGTGAACCTACACATGCATGCATATATACATACATACATACATGTCCAAGTGGAGGCCCTCAGTTGACATCCAGTCTTCCTCAGTTGCTGTCCACCTTATTTTTAAGGCAGGGCCTCTCAACTCAGACTTGCCCTTCTGGCTAGTCTAGCTAGCGAGCCTGCTCCTAGCTTATCTGGTCTCTACCTTCCCAGCACTGGAATTTCAGGCTGCCGCATCCATGTGCCATTGAAAAGGATGCAGGGGACCTAAACACAAAGGTCTGATTCAAGGAATCCACACTGATAGGCTAGAAATATGCTTGGAGTAGTGTAAGGGAATTTTACATGGCTGCTCTAGCCACCCTGGTATAGAGCAAACTCCAGGTAAAGAAAAGCTTGAGCCCAGGTGTAATGGTACACACCTTTAATCCCAGCACTCAGGAGACAGAGGCAGGCAGAACTCTGAGTTCTAGTCAGTCAGTTCTGTTCAGTCAGATGAGTTCAGTGCAGGGCAGCAGAGGCAGTCAAAGCCAGAGAATAAGGCGCCAAAAGGTTAAAACAAACTGCCAGAGTTAGAGGACAAGAACAATTCAGTGAGAAGCCAAAAGAAGCCAGGCTGAGTCAGTCAGCTTGGAGAGGAATTTTAGCCAGAACATCTGAGTTGAAGCAGCCAGTTCAGAAAGAGCTACAAACGGTGAGTTTACTCAGCAGTAAGCCCTGAGAAGACAATTACATCAGGCAAATGAAAGTTACTTCTAGAGAGTAGATTATCTTTAAAGACCTCTGGAGAGTTCAAGCCACTAAAGCAGACAACTGACTCTAACTCTGCTATGTCTTGGGAGACTTACTTCCACTCACTGTTGTAGAGAGAATCTCTTATAAACAACACCTGCCAATAAAAAAGCTTATGGTCAATGAGCTAAGGCAGAAAATAGGAGGTGGGACACCAGAGAGGGAGAAAGAAATTCTGGGAAATAGTCAGAGGCAGGAGAGATTAGAGCTGTAACTCTGAGGAGACAGACATAAACCAGCAGGTAGCTGGTCTCAGGATAAAATGAAGGAGAGATTCACTCTAGCAACTCTGAGGAGACAGACATAAGAAGATGAGAGGAAACCAGCCATGTAACTGAATCCAGATTAGAATAAAGGGATAAGTTAAGAGCAGGTCAGAGAACAAGCTGAAGTGTATGACCTAGACACTTATTAATAAAATAATTAGTCTCAGATTTGTCATTCTGGGAGCAGAGGCTGGGAGGAAAAGTGTTTTTGTTTTTTTGGGTTTTTGTTTTACACACTACAAGACGACGGTCTCAGACCATGAGTTTTTGACACGTTCACATTGGCAGCATGCTCCAACACTGAGCGGACCCAGTATGAGAACATGGAGAAGCCCTTCACTTTCCAATCCCATCACAAGTGGAATCACTTTAGAATCTCTTGTAGTCTTAATGTGAAATGATCCTCCGGGCTCATTTCTGAACAGTTAGCTCCCAGCTGTTGTTGCTCTTCGGAGGAGTTGGGAAACCTTTAGGAGGTGGAGTCCGGCTGAATGAAGTGAGTCACAGGATGGGTGGGACTGCAGATGGAGAGCCCTGCCCCACACCCTGTGCTCTCTCTTCTCTGACCATTCAAGATGTGGCCAGTCAGCCAGAGATTCTCACCATCATGAATCCTCTATGATAATGATAAACTTTATCTCCTCGAATCCAAGCCAAAACAAACCCCCCTCTCTCGAGTTGCTTCTTACCAGGGTTTGCTCAGAGCAAAAGGAAAGAAACGGAGATAACCTAAGATAACCTTTCCCCAACACTGGACTCAAACAAGGTTCACAGCCATAGACAAAAATACATACTGCACATACACTCTTGAGGATAGGAGAGAGGGAAGAAGGGAGAGATAGAAGGAGGGATGAAAACAGGAAGGAAAGGGGAGAGTCAAAGAGGGAGGTTGATAGGTGATTGGCAGGTGATAGAGAGATGACAGGTAATAAGTAGATAAGTTGGAAGAAAGATAGATGGGTGGTGGGTAGGAGATAGAAGATAGACAAGAAAACAGGTAGATACATAGGCAGACAGACAGAGCTCCCACTTACTGAATCTTTGTCAGGATCAGGAAAAAATGTCTTTGAGTTGATCTTCTCCCTTTAAACTTTAGCACACTTTAGGACAGTGGGTAAGTACTAGTACCCATGATTAAACCATCAAGATGGGGGTGATTACATCCTCACGTGCGTGAGACAGAAAGTCATACTTGGGATGAAGGGTAGGAAAACAGTCATTCTGACTTGCGTGCCCTGCCTTTATCGACTTGCTACACGGGCCTAACTTTTCTTGTTGGGTTTTTGGTTTGTCTGTTTATGAGACAGGATTTTGCCATGTAGCCCAGCCTGGGCTTAAACTCTTGCTCCTTCTGCATCTGGTTCCCGAGTGCTAAGATTATAGCCGTAGACCAACATGGGCTTCATTTTGGAAACTGCTATTCTCATTCTAGCCTAACTAGTTTTTCTCACACATAAGAAAACATTTTCTTTTACGTGCAGTATCCCAGATACAGACTTGAAGAGAAGTTCAGCAAAAGCAGGCAGACGGAGCCAAGGACTCACTGGGTAGCAAGCAGATGCTTCAAGGCAGGTTTTCTGAGCTACTGTAATTTGAGTTATGCTAACTCACCTTTCTGTCTACATCACCGGAGTTCTAGACTGTTTGTTTTTACACTCCTCTAACACTTCCTGCTTCAGGTCACTTCCCCCTTGGCCAATGACCCTCCCTGGTCTTGACCACATTCAGACATCTGTTAATTATCCAGGAAGTAGGGTGAAGAGGGCTTTTGTCGTTGTTTTCCTTTAATAAATAAAAATAAATGTATTACTCTATCTTGTTTCCTGCAGGGTCATTGTTTCCGTGGGCAGGAAGAGGCCCTCTGGGGAGGTCCTGGGGCTGATTTCATTTGCATGCTGGGAAGTCAGAGTGTGCCCAGAAAACTGAAGGAAGGTGCAGCCACACCAGACCTGGTCTGCTCAGCTGGTCTCCAAGCCAGTGCACTATCTTCTCTGTCTGAGGTTTCTTACACTCCTTGAAGTATTCAATCTTTAAAGGTGATGGAAATGTGCTAAGGAAATGTGTTCACGAAACGGACTCTCTTTAAAGAGAGTAGCAGGGTTATGTGAATTAAGGAAGAACTTAGCAGAATCTCATCACTGAGCATCACTATGCAGATGGCTCTTTGTGGGATTTTTGTTCCACACTATAGGAAAGGAAAGCCTTCCAGCAACGCTCCAGGCCTCTCTGAAATGCTGGAGGAAGGTTTCCCTCAGTTTCTTCCATTCCTGGCTTGTCCTGCTCGGGAACAAGAAATAATGTAGAATCTGTCCCTGCTGGGCCAGTCTGACTTCTGCTCCTTTGGTCCCTTTCACCTTCTCCCCGAATCCCCTAGGCAGTAAGCACTCCACAAGGAAACTTCCACATCCCACTGTTTATCCAGTCCGCAGCTCACTTTTTCCCTCTTCTTGGTGTATTCCTTTGTTCTTATAAACCCAGTGCAGACCAGAATCTCCTGGCAAGACAGAACTTCAACTGAAGAATTGCCCAGATCAGACTGGCCTCTGGCCATATCTGTGAGGCATTTTCTCAATTGCTATTTGATTCAGGAGGGTTCAGCCCACCGTGGGCGATGTCATCCCTGGTCAGGTGGGCCTGGACTATATAAGAAAGGAAGCTGAGCAGGCCAGGGGAGGCAAACTGATAAGCAGCACTCCTCCATGGTCTCCAGGTCCTGCTTCTGGATTCCCTCAATGATAGACTGTAACCTATTAGATGAAATAAACTCTTTGCTCCTCCTAGTTGCTTTTGGGCATTTTTTTTAATCAGAGCAACAGAAAGAAAACTAACTTCCCTGGGGCCCAAGAGAAGAAGGGTGAAGATACCTGTTCTTACTTGACTCCGATTTTACCCCTGCTAAGACTACGACAGCACTTTTGTACTTCTATTATAACCAGCTACACAGCCATTACCTTCTCCATATGACAGTGAGAAATTTAAAGGCAAAATCCATGAGTCACTCTGGGGTCTCAGAACCCAGTTCCTGTGTTTATCATAAATATGATGAATAAGTTAAATCATGAATAATATTTAAATTAAATCATGACTATAAACTCTAAAAGTTCAGTTAATACATTCATTATATTCTATAAGTTTATTATCTGTATGAGTGTGTGAATATGTCTAGGTATGTGTATTATTAGTTAGCATTTTGTCTCAGTCACCAAAGTATCTAAGCTAGACAATTTAATCATTTGTTTGGCTCAGAGTTTCAGAACCAAAGTTGTTATCTTGACACAATCTGGAATTATCTGAGGAGAGAGTCACAAAGAGAGACTATCTATATCAGGTTGGCCTGTGGATTGTCTTGCCGGCCTTAATAGATGGGAGAAGCTCAAGCCCACTGTGGGCAGAACCATTCCCTGGGCTTGGGTCTTAGACTGATTGATAGAAGGAAGAGTGAATAAGCAGTAGGTATTTGTGCATTCATTCCTCTCTGCTCTTGATATTGGATATGATATGTGCTAACTGCTCCAAGTTACTACCTTGACTTCGCACAATGATTGGCTGTAATCTGCAACTGTAAGCTAAGCAAAACCTTTCTTCTTTAAAGTTGCTTTAGTCGGGGATTTTATCACAGCAACAGGAATGAAACAGATACACATAGGATTGGAGCCATGGTCACTTGGCTCCTGCACTTGGACTGATATCATGGCAGTGGCAGTGTGTGGTCACCTCACCTCATGGCAGACAGGAAGTAGTCAGGAAGAAAAAAAGAGGCCAGGGAAAAGGAATCTACAAGAACCCCTTACTCTACTAACTAGGTTCCACTTCCTGAAGTTTCCAGAAACTACCAAAACCACCACCCCATTCAGTGAGCCCATAACACATAGCCTTTTGAGAGGTACTTTATATCCAAACAGTGTGTGTTATAACATGCATGCATTTGTATATACGTATGTATATATGATGGAATAACATTAGAAGAATAGGAAATGAGGCCAGCAAGATATCTCAGTGGGTGCAGAAGCTTGCTGCTAAGCCTGACAACCTGAATTTGATCCCCAGGACCCACACGGTGAAGAAGAACCAACGCCTACAGGTTGTGCTCTGATAGCCACATGCACACCGTGGCCTGTGCATGCACACACAGGCACACATTCATACATATACATACAAATAAGTACGTAAAAGGTGACTTTTTTTTAAAAAGCAGTAACTGAAAAAAATATGTTAAAGCAACCAACATTAACCTAACAACATGAACAAAGCTATACAGTAGATGGGGAAGTGAAGTGGACTGTTGCCTTTGTACTTGTGTACACATGTACATATTTATTAGTGTTTACTTAGCTCTAGTCAGGGTACACAAATGATTTGTGTATTTTTCTGAGTACATTTCATACACTGTATACATTCCTCTTAGTTCTACATCCTTCTTAAGCCTCAGTTAACTGCAGCTTACAGTAGCTAAGCTAGTGGAAGTAATGTACCACCATTTACAAAAGGGCTCTTTTCTTCAGATATTTAGTTGGTTGAAAAAATTATTTTTTAAAAAATAGCAATGATAAGTACTGGAGCAATATCTTGGTTTTTAAGAGCACTGTCACTCTGAGGGGACCCAGATTCAATTCCTAGTACCCTCATGGAAGCTCACAACCATCTGTATCTTTGATTCCAGGGATCTGACAGCCTCTTCTGGCCTCCTTGGGCACCAGGAATGCACATGATGCACATACGTGATGCATGAAGTCAGAACGCCCGTACACATAGAAAATAAAATAGTGGCGATAAGACCATCTCCGTGAGTAGTGAGGCATCCTTGTTTGCTTATTTTTTGTCTACTGCCTACACAAGGATTCTCAGGAAACCGTGACAAGCAGGCTGAACATCACGCTACCTCTCCATGCGTATTGCCAAATGGACTCTCAAGGTTGGCCCTTGGTCTCACATGAAAGCAAACCCTCTGTCATCAAATTGTTCCTAGCAAAGGAGACTCCAACTGTGAAAATCTCAGGAGCTGAGGAAAGAGGTTGGTGGTCAAGAGCACTTGCTGCTCTTACAAAGGACTCCAGTTCAGTTCCCAGCACCCACATCAAGCTGTTCATAACTGCTGGTAACAACTCTAGCTTCAGGGGATCCAAGGTTCTCATATGGGCGTGAAAATCTCAGGAGCTGAGGAAAGAGGTTGGTGGTCAAGAGCACTTGCTGCTCTTACAAAGGACTCCAGTTCAGTTCCCAGCACCCACATCAAGCTGTTCATAACTGCTGGTAACAACTCTAGCTTCAGGGGATCCAAGGTTCTCATATGGGCGTCTCAGGCATGCATACACATGCTCTCACACACACTCACACACACACACACACTTAAATAAAATAAATCTCTTTTAAATTTGAAAATAAAGAATAAAAGCTTTTGGAAAATCTTATAAATACTCCATTCACTTAAAGGAGACTTGCTTTATTCCACAGTCTTCCCCCCCCCCCCAGACAGACAGACAGACAGACACACACACACACACAAACATATATATATATATATATATATATATATATATATATATATATATATATATATATATATATATATATACACACACACACACACACACAGAGACAAAACATTCAAACACACAAATAAAAAACAAATATTTTTTTTAAAAATTATCAACTAATAGAGAAAATTTGGAAAGGATCTGAGCACAGAAAAAGCGATAGGCATGGATCTTTGACCTACGAAAAATGTCCCCCTAACAGGAACTAGAACACTGTGGGCTACAAACTACAGTTGGCAGGACTCCTGCATTTATACACAAAGTTTCACTGAAAGGCAGGCGTGTCTGTCCAGATATAAAGCCTTTGTCTGCTTTTGGTTTACAATGGAGTTAAAACTGGTAGAACCTAGGCTGGACCACAAAGCTGAAAACACCCTCTGGCAGTTTATAGAAAAACAGAGTTTGCTGACCCCTGCCTACCAAAATTAAATTATATTTAGAAAGCCTTTTTCTTTTTCTGTTCTTTTTTTATGATATATATATGAATACACTGTAGCTGATCCCATTACAGATGGTTGTGAGCCACCATGTGGTTGCTGGGATTTGAACTCAGGACCTCTGGAAGAGCAGTCAGTGTTCTTAACCCCTGCTCCATCTCTCTAGCCCTTAGGGAACCTTTTTCTGCGCCATCTCTCTAGCCCTTAGGGAGCCTTTTTCAACTATCAGATTGTCAAAACTCCAAAAATAATTGAAAATGATGTTCTGGGGCTTTACATATATCTCTTTATAAATGGGTGAATTAGAAAAGCCCTCTAGGTGGCAACTCGGTAACATTTGTCCTTGGAATGTGGTTGGGACATGATCCAGCCATTGTACTTTGGGAAACCATTTCTGGAAATGCACTGGATTGGGTATGCTGTGGTTACTTATCACTGCTCGGAGAAAGATCTGAGCATTCCTACTAGCCATTGGCAAAGGGCCAGACTATGGAGAAGTTAGTAATTGCCTAACAGAACAAGGAAGGTTCTCTGCACTGACCTGCAGTATCTCTGGGACAAAATGCTTGGCGGGGAAAAAATCAGGGCAGACAATGTATTTGATTCACTACTCATATACAAAATAAAGGAAAGGTGACCAGAAGGACATACCAAAGCCTATGAATAGAACTGGATGGAGTGGACAGCTTTGATATTAGACTTCTATCTATGACTTTTCACAGGGTGCTAAGAAGAAATATAAGAGAAGACAAGACGGTCCCAATGGGTGGTGTGCTGTTGGAAGCAGGTAGACAATGACCAGCAAGAAACTCATGAAAAGGTAACTTTAAAGGAAAATCCTAGAAGGAGAGGGGCCTGCTGGAGCCAGGCGCATGCACTAAATAAACCAATAATTAAGTTAAAAATGAGTAATTATTTCATTTACTCTTTCTAATGACCCTATTAGGAATTATTAATGAGGCTATTATTATTAATGGTATTACCCTATTTATAAAGCATTGTATTTTGGCTAATGAGTTGCTTGCAAATAGTTAAGATAGGAAATGTTAATTCCCTCAATACAAGTGCTGAGACAGAAGGAATAAAACATGAGTGAAGGAAACATGGTGTCTTAGTTAGGGTTTTACTACTGTGAACAGACACCATGACCAACTCTTATAATGACAACATTTAATTGGGGCTAGTTTACAGTTCAGAGGTTCCGTCCATTACCATCAAGGCAGGAAAATGGCAGCATCCAGGCAGGCATGGTGCAGGAGGAGCTGAGAGTTCTACAACTTCATCTGAAAGCTGCTAGCAGAATACTGGCTTCCAGACAGCTTGGATGAGGGTCTTTTTTGTTTTTTAAATTTTTTTCTTAGGATGAGGGTCTTAAAGCCCACACCCAGAGTGAAACACCTACCCCAACAAGGCCACACCTACTCCAACAGGGCTACACCTCTTAATAGTGCCACTCCCTGCGCCAAGCATATACAAACCATAGCACATAGATGAGTGAGAGAACTCCACAGCCTTGCTAGATGGCCTCACTAAATGGCCAAGATTTTACACTAACTATA
The DNA here is from genome assembly GCA_902729485.2 of Mus minutoides. Taxonomy (NCBI): domain Eukaryota; kingdom Metazoa; phylum Chordata; class Mammalia; order Rodentia; family Muridae; genus Mus; species Mus minutoides. The sequence goes on from LR749866.1 coordinate 1,163,113, forward strand.
GCTTTAAGGTAGCAATAAAACATACAAAGCATTTGGATTATTTTGGTATGTGTATGTGCAAGTGACATGTGCCTGTGTGTATGCCTGCTCGCATACATGTGCACACATTCATGTAGAGGGAGACCAGAGGTTAACATCTAGTGGTGTCTTCCTCAATGGCCCCACCTTGCATATCAAGTCAGTGTTTGTCCCTTGAGCTCAGAACTCGCTCATTTGTCTGGTCTACAACTCCAGCCAACTCTGGATTCTCTGTCTCTACCTCCCATGTGCTGGGATTGCAAGCAGGCCACCACACTCACTGGTACTTATGTGGGTGATGGGATCTGAACTCCAATCCTCACCCCTGCATAGAGATCTCAAGACAGCATCAAAATAAACTGAACTGCATCCTCATGCCAGCACTATAGACAGATCATTTTACTACAAAAAATACAGATCCATCAGGATCAGAGGCAGGAAGATGGTGGACAATACCATTATGGTAATTTGGGCAAATACAAGATGGAGTTCAAACCACATCAGTGACAGGGGATGGGGGTGGGCTCGGGGCATGAAGGGAAAACACAATAAAAGAGTGGATGGGGTAAGCAGACAGACGTCTGTAAAGAAGATGTGTCTACGGGTAAAAATCTTACTTCTGAGTTAAATACACAGGAGTCTAGTCTAGGCTGAGCCCAGAAGGCTGTGGAACTCAAGAAGACAGAGAAATGGGAATTATCTAATGTATGAATTCCAATCCAATACTATTCTAACAGAATACAGCTAAGCAGGTTGGGGGTGGGATTCAGTCTGTAAATCACTTGCCTTGCAAGCACAAGGACCTGAGTGTGATTCCTAGAACCCACATTAAAAAAAGTCCAGGGGTGGGTATGGGTGCTTGTAATCCCAGAGCCTAGAAGGTGGAGGCAGGCTGATTCCTGAGGCTTACTGGATGGCCAGTTTGGCCCTACTCTGTCTGTCCAGACCAGAAAGAAACCCTGTACACTCAAAAAGAAAAAAAAAAATCAGACATAACCTGTGAATGACAGCTGAAGCTGTCCTCTGGACATGTATACACATATACACACAGTACCACACACAAACAACATACTAAAAATACAGCTGATTAAAATAATATAAAAAGTACCCAGACATCTACTTGATCCTAGCACTCACATACAAATTATAGCAGAACGCAGTCCCATTTAAAACAGACAGATTAACAGAGGTACGTGTACTATACACGCATGTCCTTACCCCCTCAATAGCACAGCATTTACATATTTCTATTTCATTTTCTATTCAGCAAAATTTTCTCATCTTTTCCATCAGAATGATTCTGAGAGTTCTTGTCCTCATAGTAAAGTGTCTGCCTACATCTCTAATTATTCCCTTAGAAGAAATTCCTGGCTGTGGCATGCCTGAATATAGTAATATATGCATAAGGCTTTGGGCAGATATTGCTGAACTGCTCCCGAGAGAGCGCCCATCCACCTGTGAGTCCAGCAGCTTAAGTGGGCACGCACTTGTCTCCCTGCACTTCCATCCTGCCCCCATTGCTCAAGGATTCGCCAGAATTTCAAACTGTGCAGTTTTAGCAGCCATTTGCATTTTTCCTTATGCAAACTGCCAATTCGTTCCCTTTGTCACCTTTTCTCCTGGGACTCTTTCCTCAGAACTCTTTGATTAGATTTGTGAATTTTTATATGTTAGAAATTTCAACATCTTATCATTAGTAACTTATTTTTCCCTTAAGAAAGAGTCAGTCTAGTACGGTGAGTGTAACTGTAATGCCAGTACTTGTAAGGCAGAGGCAGTAGCATTACCATGAGTTAGGAGCCAGCTTGGGTTATACAGTTTATCATTTCTTTTCAGGGAGTGTCTTGTTGAACTGATATCATTAGTTACTGAGACAGTTAATGTTGGGGTAGCTGTTGTGAAAGATTGGCACATTCTATTGTAGTCACAGTACAAGATTCATGTCATACAGACATTGGGCAAGTTGTATCTAAAAGCAAATAGAGAGACCACAGAACTATGTGACAGGCTCAGCCAGGATCAGAGGCCATGTGTGTCTGCTAGCTTCTACCTGTACACACACACCAACCCTATCTATCAGAGAATCAGAAAGCAAGGCCAGCCCTTCCCCAAAGGAAATTTAATCAAAATCCCAGGCCCTTCCTCTTCAAAAAACATCCAGAAATGTCAGCTAACAGATACAAAACAAAAGACAGCTACCAAAAGATGAAAAACTCACTCAAGTGGGAGGGTTTGCACGTGTAATTAAAGGAAGAGCTGATACTGTATAACACTGTCTGTTCTCTAGAGACACCCTCAACTAGTCAGGCATCTTTCAGAAAAGCACAACTCTAGGCTAAGAAAGAGGCAAACAGGGGGTTCCCAGATTTACACAATCTTTTATCTCCCTCTCTCCTGGAATATTCAAAACTCATATGACTGCTAACACACACACACACACACACACACACACACACACACACACATACACACGTCAGACAAAGGTCCAAGACAGTTGTGTGCAATAGCAAGTAGCAAATGTGTTGCTAAAGAAATGGGCCTCATGGGTTGGACAAGAAGTAATTTGTGTTGGTCAGGATTCTTCTGAGGAATAGAATGAATAAGGAGGCAGAAAACATTCGATTAATGATTGGAGGCTATAGAGTTCCAGTCTTCAGAATGGAAAGCTGAGGAAGCCAATCCCTGCTCAATTGTCGGAGCAGCTGGAAGGCCCTAGAATAAGAGGGAATAGTAATACAGGCTCAAGGGCTGGAAGCCTCCTGGAGAATGCTGGTGCAAGTCCTCACTGAAAGATGGACTGACCTGTAATCTGATGTCAATGATAGATGCTACTAGCAAGAAACATACCACTCAGAAAGAGTAGCACTGTAATTACCAGCTTAACACAATCTTGACTCTTATGGAGAGGGAATCTCAATTACAGTTGTCTAGATCAAGATGGCCTGTTTCCATGTCTATGAGGGACTCTCTTGACTGAGTTAATTGAGTTGAAAAGACCCAGCCCACTCTGGGTGTCACCATTCCCTATGCAGAGGATCCTATTCTGCAAGCATGCATGCATTCATTCTTTCTCTGATCTTAACTGTGGATATGACTAGCCATTTCAAATTCAAGCCATTTTAACTTTCCCGTAGTTTTTGGACTCTAACCGGGAATTGTGAGCTAACATGAATCCTTTCTCTCTCATGTAGGTTGTTTTACTCGGGGTTTTGATCAAAGCCACAGAAAACAGCACTAAGATGCCACCTGTGCACGTGTTTCCCCCTTCTTCCTCTTTTTTGTTCTACTTGGACCCACAGCCTATGAATAGAGACATTTACACTCACGATGAGTCTTCCCCACTTGGTTCACGTTCCATGTGCCAATCTCTAAAAAACCTATTAGACAAACCTGGAATGTGCCCCAAATTCTAGGAACCTTACAATCCATTAAGGTTGACACTGAAGATCAACCAGCATGCAACTGAAACACTGGGAGTAAGCTAGAGAGATTGGGTCCTATTGAAACTAACAACCAGATAGCGGAGAAGAGGCATGGGAGAAAGCAAGTCTTTCCCACCATTTGCATTTTTATTATTTGCTTCTAATCTATCCTTATGGACAGCAATGATTTTTACCTATTTTATTCATCTTTGTGTTTTAAAAATTATTCATTGTCTTTATAATTGCTGAGTGTTCCTGATTTCAGAATCATTAAAAAAAATGTTTGTGTATATTTATGTGTGAGTATTTGCACCTATACACAGGTGACTTTGGGGCCCAGAATAGGGTGTAGGATCTTCTAGTGCTGAAGTTACTGGGGTTGTGAGATGTCATGTGCGTGTGGGTGAACTAAACTTGGGGTTCTCTACAAGAGTAGTATTACTCTTAACTGTTGAGCTATCTGTTTAATCAGAATCCATTACTAATCTGTTTTATTTATTTTTTATTTTAACTTTTTTTTGGGGGGGGGGTCCTGAGACAGGGTTTCTCTGTGTAGCCCTGGATATCCTGGAACTCACTTTGTAGACCAGGCCAGCCCCAAACTCAGAAACCCGCCTGCCTCTGCCTCCTGAGTTGCTGGGATTAAAGGCGTGCGCCACCACCGCCTGGCTTATTTTTTATTTTATCTTATGTGCGTTGGTATGAGGGTGTGAGATCCCTTGGAACTGGAGTTACATAGTTGTGAGCTGCCATGTGGGTGCTGGGAATTTAACTTGGGTCCTTCTAAAGGGCAGACAGTGCTCTTAACCACTGAGCCGTCTCTCCAGCCCCCCATTGTCTTATTATTACACATATTTTCTACACCCCCACTTTCTTGCGTTCACTTTAAATTTTAGTCCATGCTTATTTAATTTGAAAAAAATGTTCACATGACTTAATTGGCAGGGGTGGGGGACTGGTGCCAAGGCATGCATGTGGGGGGTCAGAGGACAATGAGTGGACTTGGTTCTCCCTTTCTGCCATGTGGATCCTGGAATATGAATTCAGGTTGTCAAGCTTGGTAGCATGTGCTCTCATATGCTGAGCCATCTCCTCAGAATCCCCCTTCCACATGCCTGCTGAAAAGAAGCAAAAGTTTCATTTACAGTGTCCCACATAGCACTTGATTCCAGTGTAATGGCTTAGGGAGAAGGAAGGTTCGAGGAGACAGAAAAACAGGGCCATGAGCTTTTGCATACTTAACAAGATCACAAGACTCCCTGCAAACAGCAGCCAATTCAATGAATTACCACATTCACTGGTCACAACTCAGGGTCAGGCTGGTCAAAATGGAAACTCGCCAGGTGCCTCCTGTACTGAGCAGGGTGCCAAAGTCCAGTGCTCTGTTTGCTCTCTCCAGAGGCCCTTTCATTCAGTAGCTGGTTTGCAGGTATCCTTGAGACTGTGGAAATCCCAGACCTTCCCGCTGGCCTCTGCTTCGTTTTGGGGAAGTCTTCAGGACAGAGTAGGTGGACCCTCCTCCAGTCACTGTGCAAACATGTTGTCACCACCCCAAATATCCCTACTCTACTTTCAGTCTTCTTTATCCCCACACAGCTCTAAGAAACAGGAAAGGGTCTAGAAGGGTAGCTCAGTGTGTAGGATGCTAGCTTGGCCTGCATGAAGCCCTGGATTCAGTCTCTGGCATAAACCACAGCGGTGGGACAAGCACGTGGGGCATTTGAAGGTAGCCTGTGAGAAGCTCCATCCATAAAAAAATCACAGTGAAATCCCACTAGTGTGTGGATGCCTAGGAAGGAGGCTTTCCTCAAATGGGGATGAGAGTTGGATTCTCTAAGTCATGAGAGAAGAAGCAGGATATGAGGCACACAGGGACTAGACACCCTGTGATGGCTAACGCTGATAATCAATGTGACAGACTTTAGGTGCACCTGTGAGGGACTATCCAGGTCCCGCTCACCTCTGAGAATGTCTGTGAGAGATGACCTTTCTTAAAAAATATTTTTATTAACCCTTTGAGAATGTCCTACTTGCTTACAATGTATTTTGATCATAGTCACCAGCCTTCTCCCCCAGCTCCTCCTACACTCACCCTTAACCCACCCAATTTCATGTCCAATTTTATTTATTACGTTAATTAATGTGAAAAAAATTAATCTCAGATAGAAAAGGTGGACCCATCTCCAGGACAGAGGATCTTGGCTGTGTAGACAGAGAACAAGACCCTAGTAGTGGCATGCCTACACTCGCTGCTCTCGGTTCCTGGTTGTGAGACAACACAGCTGACCATTTCAGGTTTCTGCTACCTTGACTGCCCCACCATGATGGACTGTACTCCTAAACTATGAGATAAAGCAAACCCTTTTTCTCTTACATTGTTTTTCTCAGGGTATTTTATCAACACATCAAGAAAGTAACTCAGACATGCTCCATCTTGCCAAATACAAATGAGCCAGATGGGTTGGTCCTTACAAGTTTCCCTACAAGGACCGAGCCATTGTAAATAGAAGCTTTGGGTTTTACATTTGAATTCTTAAGTTGCCAATATGAACCCTGGCTAGAAAATCAGAAAATAAAACCTTTCCCTTAAAGGGAGTCGAATCAGATCCTTGGCATCCTCCTTCATGTCATATCTATACAACTCCGGGCAAAACAAATAAAAAACAAAACAGAAGCAAGTTATCCAAACATTAAAGATTACAACACCCACTCCAGCAAGATAGAAGTTTGATCATCCAAATGATAGAGCATTTCCATGTGTTAGTAAATAGATCTTTTATACGAACGGTATCTGGTCGGCAGAAAAAACAAAAAATCTTGAGGAGCAAGTTTCAGCCATTTTGCTGAAAAGCACAAATTTGAATCAAGAAGAGGCTAATAAGCACCAGTGTCTCCAAGACTCACACACCTCCTGGCTCCCTCTCTTCCAGAAAGCTATTAAACACTTCAGATGGGCCCTGAAACACAGAACACACACACACACACACACACACACACACACACACACACAGAGAGAGAGAGAGAGAGAGAGAGAGAGAGAGAGAGAGAGAGCTGTGTGGGGTCGAGAACCTACAGAAATTCTGGCTGGCGTACTCCTCATTGGTTGTGTGCTGAGAAAAGAAGCCAGCAGTGATCCATGGCTGAAAGGAAACTAAGCATTTCTCCAGACAGACAATGCTGTTGAGAGTATTCACTTGCCAAATTAGAGAATATCTCGCTTAAATAATTACCTGAAGAACTTACATCTCCAACCCAGTGGTGCAGAGCCTCCCTGTGGTGACCACTCACTTCTCTCCTAGTCTGAGGTCAGACCCAGGCAGTAAGGAGTAGCCCAGGTCACAGCCCTCGCCAGCAGACATCAGCACCCACCTGAGATATAGGACCAGGCTGCCAGAATGCTGCTGAGCAGAGCCATCCCCAAGGGCTCTGTGGCCACTGGTTCTGTGCTGGGGCTGAGGGGTAGCTTCATGTGGCATGGAGAAGAGCTCCTGGATACTTCTTCAGGCTCAGCGTAGCCCCTCCCTCTCTCCTGTTTGGAGACATAAAGTGAGAAATGAAGTACCTTCTGCTTCCCTGGGGTTGCGTATCCAGCACTCTGTGCTCAGTAATAAAGAGCCAGGTTCCCAAAGGAAGCCATCTTTCCCAGACAGGGAGCCACAGAAATCTGGGTTTTGTCTTAATCAGGTGAGATGCCTGGTTTTCAGGAGGCAGCAAATAACACACTATGTGTTGTTCCTGACTTGTCCCCTGTCTCTGTCCCACTACAGTCCTCCCTCAGGCCAGTCCTCATGTGCTTAATTGTCTTCTTCCTGGTTCATCCGTTACAGCCATGTCATCACCTCAGGGACTGCTCTGCTGCTCTTCTCTGGAAGCCTGCACCAGTGGCACACGGCACACGTCACACATGTACTCTGATCAGGTGCCTAGTCCCTCGGGTCAAAGCATGCCACCCTTGGTGATGGGCCAGCCATGCCCATCCCACAGCTGCACTGTGTTCAGTTCTAAAATGCCAAGAAAGACTTCAGAACTCAAACTGCCCCTGGATCCCAGGCTCCATGACCCTGACAATAATGTGCTAGAGCTTAAAACAAGGACAGGGATCTCAGAGTTCAGAAGGAAGACGGGGGTTTTTGTTTGTTTGTTTGTTTGTTTAAAAAAGGCAAAACAGGGTAGCATGCAGGAGATTCCCTTGCTGTGAAGGGGAACTGTCTGACTGCTGTGGAGGTAGAAAAGCTGAACAGTAACCACCTATCCCTTCTTAAAGCAAAGGCTGCAGAACCTGGGACAGTACGAGGGAAATCAGTCTGAGATGGGCTAGCTTATCAGAGCCATTAGGGATATTTGGCTATATTGGAGTTAGAGGCATTTCAGGCATGGTAGTAGGTAAACCTCCTGAAAAGATAACCAATCTTTTTTATTACTTTATTCCACTCACAGTGTCAGAATGAAAAGGGGGACCGGAAAGGGCTCAGAAAGGAGTCTGGCCGCTGCGAGGTGGGAGACATGGGGGAGTGGGGTGGGGATGGTTCTCCTCCTCCCAGCCACAGCAGAGCATGTCCTTCAGTATCCATTAGCATTCCTGAAGGGTGAGCGCTGAAGGATACAGGTAAATAGTGGAAAACAGGCCACAGGCCAGCTCCTCACCACAGCTCTGGGCTCCACAGATTCAAGAACCCCAGGACCCAGGAAGAAGAAGGAAGCTGCTAGAATCTTAAGTTCACGTCTACCCCCTCCCACCTGCCCTCACCAATGCTCCCTGACGCAGGCCACACTTCTCGCTTCTGAGTGTCCCACATGCTCATTTTGATGACTCTTCTTCCTAACTCACCAGCAGGGGTATCTTTCTTCAATATAGGTGTGATCACACAGCCACAGCCTAAGCCTACAGCCATTCCCCTTTTTAACATAACACCTGTATGACTCTAACCTTAGTTCCTAAGGAGACTCTTCCCCAGCCCCACACCTACAGACACAGATATCAACTCATTGAATGCTCCAACAAAGCCAGATTGTTTTAAAATTCCCTAAGGGCACCAAGCCCCTTCATCTTTCCACGCACTTGACTGTGGACTTCGTTTGGCACCTACAGAGGACGTGCGTTTGCTTCTGAGCATCCACATTGGGCAACTCACAACTACCTCCTACTCTGGCTTCAAGGAACCCAACACCCTCATCTGGCTTCCTCGGGTACCTGTATTAATGTACAAATATCTACACATACATATAATTTTAAATTAAAAAAAAAAACCTTTAAAAAACCCCACAGTGATCTCAAGTTGGCCCCAGGGACCATAATGTGTAGATGGCCGGCCTACATTCCCATTGAGTGTTATCTGAGTATAAGCAGCAACTTTAATTAGCAGCTTGTTAGGTCTGCATAATCCTAGGTCCCACCCTGAACCCAATAAATCCAAATCTCAGTTTCTGACATGCTCAGTCGAGTTTGAGAAGTGTGGTATTATATGGCCCTTGTGGGTTTCTGCAGCCAGTGCGCTGTGAAGGGACACACCAGCAGAGGACAGAAACACTCAGCCATTCCTACGCACAGGGTTATGCCATGTTCCTCCAGGAAGCTCTCTGTCCCTTCCCAGCTCCAAGAAGGCTGGTTCTCAGCCCAGGCAGTCTTGCCTCTCAGCACACATTTGACAGCATTGAACATCATTTCTGGTTGTCATAGCTACAAGACAAGGTGACACTGGCATCCAGGGTTGGGGTCAGAGATGCTGCTAAATATCCCATAATACACAGGACAGCCTTCAGCCACAAAGAGCGATCTGGTCCAAAAGTATTCACAGAGTTCTTGAGTGAGTGGGGACCACTACTTCAGAGTGCAACCTAAGACATCCTCAGGTTTAGGAATCCTGTGTGCCTGTCCCAGATGTTGCCAGTGCCTGACCATAGGAGCAATGCACCAAACACTGGTTCAACAATTCAGTGTCTTGGTGACCAGCAAAGTCCTTGAAAGAAGATACCAGAAGTGAACAATGGCTATCAATCTGTAAGCAGAGATATCCTCACTCAGAATGGCCCATCCTCCATAGAAATAATCCCTTGGCTCACGGGGTACAAGGTCCATGCCAAGACCAGGATTCAGCCCTTCAGACACACCGATGCTAGGAATGATGGGAATTATCTTGGGAAAGGAAGAATTATAAGAAAGTTGCATATTACTGGGCGTGGTGGCGCACGCCTTTAATCCCAGCACTTGGGAGGCAGAGGCAGGCAGATTTCTGAGTTCGAGGCCAGCCTGGTCTACAGAGTGAGTTCCAGGACAGCCAGGGCTATACAGAGAAACTCTGTCTCAAAAAACCAAAAAAAAAAAAAAAAAAGAAAGAAAGAAAGTTGCATATTTTCAAAGCCAGAGCTTTCTCCGAGTGAGAGCCCACTGGGTTAATGCCTCATCCTTCCCGAGAAAAGCCATTTTTAAAGAAGAAACGCTCTGTCGACACTCACCTAGCCATGCAGCATCTACCAGCTCTTGTGTGAATGAGAGAGGGTGTCTGCACATACAAGTGTGCAGCTGCGTGCACTGTGAGCACACCCGAACACCAGAAGAGGGTCACAGATGTCATGTCACTCTCCACTTACCTTCTTGAGTCAGAGTCTCACTGAACCTGGAGCTAGGCTAGCGGCTAGCAGCCTTTCTGTCTCTGGCACACACAGCCCTGGGATTATAAGCTTTTCAAGTGGGTTCTGTGGATTCAAACTCAGGCCCTCATGTTTGTGTAACAAGTGCTCTTACCCACTGAGCTATCTTCCTAGACCCCGCTTTATAGCAGTTTTCTTTCATATACTGGTCCACAGCTTCTTCACCTAATTACCAACAAACTACAAAAGAATGGAAAGAAACCATCTCCTTCTACTACACACGCCCCAGTGTCTTAGCTTCCTGACCACAGACTGCTGAACTGATGAAGACAACGACATGCCCTGTCTTGTGAGAACCCAGATTGAATGGTTAATTGGTTACATGGCACGCTGTGTTCATCATCAACTTCCACATTACAGGTAAGTTCATTCCCACAGTTACACATTTACATTCTCCACAGCCCTGAGTCCATGCACAGAGTGTAATCACAGAAATGAAATGTTCCCAGTGATAGCCCACTGCACCTGATACTCAGAAGCAGTGCGCTTTCCCTGGGAGGTAAGCTGGGGCTAAGGTTACCCCCATGCAGGTAACTCTTGGGAGTTGATAGCTGCCTCACCTGGTTGAGAGGTGGGCTACTAGGAACAGAAAAGTACCTAATAAGAACTTGATGAGGATGGTTGCAGCAGGTCAGAGTCCTAAACCTGCTTGGCCCCAGCTAACTTCTCAGATACTGAAAGGGAAAAAGGGACATCTGTACGTGTGCACACACATCTGGGAGATCACCTTATACCTTAGACTTGGTTCCATCTTAAGTCCAACAAAGTGGTCTTTGGGGGTTGGGTGTCTAGGTCCTTAAAGAGTTGGGTAACATTCTCTCGAAGAAAAAAGCCCATGGGTAAGGATTTTTTTTTAAAGACACATTTTTATTTTATGTGAATGACCGTTTGTCTGCAGGTGTATGTGTGTACCTCACACATATGCTTGCGAAGGCCAGAAGAGGGCATCAGGTGTCCTAGAACTGCAGTTACAGATGGTTGTAAGCCATGAGCATGCTGAGAAACAAGCCTGGGTCTCCTGCTGGAGCAGTCAGTGCTTTTAACAGCAGGGCCATCTCTCCAGTCCCTGTTAATTGGGATTTTATCAGGATTTTGGACTAGCCAGTTGGAGAATCCAGCCTCTTCTGTTCATAACAGAAAGGAAGCAAGAAACAGACGATCAGAGACATCCGCTTCCTCTTCCTTCTCTTCAGCCAAAACCCACAACCTAGGGAGTGATGGAGCAGTCAGCCTGGCCCCACATCAGTGAAACTCTCTGGAACAGGAAGGAAGGGAATTCAGGTCCCAGATATCAATGCCCAGATGCACTATGGAATAAAAAGTCCCACACAGCAATGTGTAGACATTAAAGCTCAGTAAATTCTGACCCTTCTGTTTCCACAGCTTGTTCCTGCTGCTCCGGAAGCCTCTCTTCAGCCCTGGACAGAGGTATTCATTATGTGTGTGGAAAGAAAACACAGGACCAGTGGCCTCCTACATGATATGTCTACAGACTTTATGTCAAGACTTCTCCTCACAAAGGATGCTTGGGCACCCTCCTCTGTCCATCGCTTTCCAGGGAAGTGAGAAAGAGGCCACTCAAGCTGGAGAGGCCGATGCTGGGTAGGAGCACTGGCTACTCTTCCAAGATTTGATTCTCAGCATCTACATGGTGGATCACAACTACCTGTAACTCCCTCTTCTGACCTCTGTGGGCACAAGGTGTATCTACATACATTAAGGCAAAACATTCATACGCATACATTTTAAAAAATGTTTTTTCAAAAGCTATTAAAAAGTGGGGTGGGGAGCTGGACGTGGTGGTACATGCCTTTAGTCCCAGCACTCAGAAAGAGTCAGGTGAATCTCTGTGAGTTTGAGGCCAGCCTGGTCTTCAGAGCAAGCTCCAGGACAGCCAGGGCTACACAAAGAAACCCTGTCTGGAGAGAGAGAGAGAGAGAGAGAGAGAGAGAGAGAGAGAGAGAGAGAGAGAGAGAGAGAGAGAGAGAAGGAAACTTAAAGCTTAAGATCTTTAGTTCTTTTGTTTTGTCTGGTTTGGTTTGGTTTGACACATGGTCTGTCTTTAGCCAAGGCTAGCCTCTAACTCTGGGTCTTCCTGCCTCAGCGTCCTGAACTCTAGGCTCACAGGGCTGCAGCCACCTTAGATCTGCAATCTTTCTGTTGTCATCCTTTTTTGTTTTCTTAATTTCAAAAACATTTTTGTACCTACATAGTGTGTAATGAACATACCCACCCCTTTCCCTTTCCTTCTATGCTAGTTGGTGTTTTTGTTTTATTTATTTACTTCAAACTCATATAAACTAAAGTCCCCTAGGACGCAGAAAGCTCACAGGAGGACAAATGGACTGCGGGCAAGTTTGTGGGACATTCTCTTCATTAATGATCGATATGAGGAGGGTACAGTCCACTGTGGGCGGCGTGCAGATGGATCTGGATTATGAAAGAACCCAGGTTGAGCACGTCAGAAAGTGTTGCTCTTCCATGACCTCTGCTTCAGTTTCTGTCTCTAAGTTCCTACCTCTGGCTTCCCTCAGTGGCGGGCCCTGAGGGAAAGCATAAATCAAGTCAGCCCTTTCCTCCTGCAGGTTGGCTGGGTTGATATTTTGTCAGAGTAACAGAAGGTAAACTGAGGTTCCCTCAACTTTCTCACCTTTCCCCCTCCCGACCATCTCCCCCCTTACCCTGTAGACAGTTTTATTTCCACTTGCATGTCATATACACATACATTATTTACATAGATGTGTAAAATCTGGACGTTATAAATAAGAGAAAACATATGTAATGTTTCTGTTCCTGGGACTGGTTTAATTCACCTTTTATGATTCTTTTCAGTTGTATCCATTTCCTCCACATAATAAAACTTCACTCTTGTTTGTGGCTGAAGAAAACTCTGTGTGTGTGTGTGTGTGTGTGTGTGTGTGTGTGTGTGTGTGTACACCATAACACCATATATCTCTTATCCATCCCTCTGTTGCTGGACTTCTAGGGTGGACCTGTACTTTTAACTGTGTGACTGTTGCTGTAAGAAAAGCTGGTGTGCAAGTCTCCCTGTGCTATGTGGACTTGGAGTCTTTGTATAAGCCATCAGTAATGGTACAGATGATATGAAGATCTGTCTGGTTTCTGAGAAACCTCCACACTGAGCAACCTCCACACAACCTGAGGGGCTGGACTGGTTCAAATTCCTGCCAGCTGTGTACAACAGATCTGTAAGCCTTTCCTGGCTCCTGTACCTACATGCAAAAGCAGGTTTCCAGGGCTCATTTGTCCACATTCATGAAAATATTCAGGGACTGACCATTATGGTTTGAATATAGAACCCAGAGGCTCATAGAAAGCAGTGTGGTCGCCAGCCCATGGGCTATTGGGAAATGGTTTGATAGTGGGAGCCCTGTCTTCATGAATGGATTATTGTAGTTGGTTTGAATGTCAACTCAAGAATCACCTGGGTACTGAAGAATTAGCTGATTGCCTCAGTTGACTTGGGAAGACCCAGTCTACTGTAGGCAGTACCTCCTGGTGACGACTGAGGGGACGGCTCCCTTGGGCTCCCTCCTGCTACTGAGCTGATTCATCCTGTTATTGCTGCTGCTATGCCAGGACCAGTGTTTTCATCATAGTCTAAGGACCAGCAGCTCTCTGGAACCTGTCAGGTTTTTGACGATGGACTGGGGCTGCTGAGACACCCAGCCTTTGTGAACTGAGCAACTAGCTGGTTGTTAGCCCCCCAGCATGCGGCAGTCACACAAGGGGCTACTCCCACTGCTGAGACAGCGAGCTCAAGGACAGGGTAACCCCTAGGTTCCCAGCTCTCAGGCATGACTCTGCTACTATTTTAACACAAACGGACTTAATAAATCCATACACACATATACACATACCATATACATCCACCCCATCCATTCTGCTCCAATGGAGAACTCTAATACATAGGTTAATCCTCATAGATTCAAATAACTACTGGGGTTGGGGAAACTGCAGGAGGTGAGACTGGTTGGAGGTAGCAGATTCCAGAGGCTACGTCCTTGGAGACTTCCCTATGTTACTTTCTTTGATTCCTGCCCACCAAGAGGAGACTAGCTTCTGCTATACACTCCCACCACCGTGATGACTATCCCAGTGCATGGAGTCACCTGCACGGGAGGTACAGTGGTAGAATCCTCATCTGCCAGGTGTAAGAGATCAACAAAGCCTGGATTAAGCCTTGTGAAACTGTGAGCCAAAATAGTAATTCTAAATTGTGTCACACACACACACAGAGTTGTCACTGGAGCTGGGGTACAGTTCCCACACCCTTGCCTGTGGAGAGGATGTTCATAGTCCCAGAGAAACAATCCAGCAGACTGAAATCTAAACTTTCTCTATGAGCACTCACGGTGCCCCATGAATCATACCACCTGCTGGCCACTGCCCTCCTGCAGCAAGTCATTCCCAGTGACACTTCTGGACCCCATCTTCAGCTCTGGGCTGTGAGACACTCGTGGGCAGGAAAGTGTTTTAGTCCCTCTGTTTGTTCCCAGAGTTCCCCATAGCTGAGCAGAGCTGGTGCTCAGTGGCTGCTGGCTGAGAGCTTCCCTGGGGAATCACACTCCCCCAGCAGGTCCTGCTTCCCCATGATGGAGTCAAAGCCCCTGTGCTCACCAACCCACTCTTCCCTGTGTTCCCCTGGCACATCATCCTAGGCTCAGCAATTCTCTCCACACAGCCTGGTTACTCCCAGCACACCACGGTTCCCACCAGGACCTTTCTGAATCCCCTCTCCCCACCCGCCCCAGGCCTAACTTTTAACCACTCTGACCCCCACCAGCCTGGTCCTGCCCAATACTCAGCACAGACGGATGAAACAAACCAATTGCAATTTTTATCAGGCTCCCAGCTTCCCTGAGAAAGCAGAGACGGTGCCCCCCACACATACACATACATACATACACACACACACACACATACACACACACACACACACTTGAGCTCCTACACACACAGCCATATTCCAGCTCCTCCATGCTCATCTCTGGGCCCATGCCAATTGTCCTGCTTGTCCTGACACCAGAACTTTCTATCTGTCACTCTCTCCTTCATGTGGGTCACACTCCATCAATGATTCTGTCTTCCTTTATTTCCCTTCTTTACAAAAAAAAAAAAAACCTCACCTTCATGTTTCTTTATAAAACAAGTGAGCACACAGGCAAATGATAGACTAGAGACAAAGAAATGACAGGGGTGTGTGTGTGTGTGATTCCCTCTCAAATTTTCTCTCACTCTCTCCCTTCTTACCTTTTTCTCCCCATACAAGTGCATATATGTATGCAAATGTGCAGATATGTATCTGTGCAGATATGTATCTGTACAGATATGAATACTCACATATGCAAATGTTTGTGTATGTATTTGTATATGTCTTTCTATTATATTTTCCTATTCTTTCCAATCACTTGTTCTCTCTATCCATCTTTTTGTCTATTTCTTGTATCTACTACAAACTTACTTTGTTGGCTCCATACTTAACTGAGCCTGTCGCTGGTCCACCTCCCCTACAGGTCCTTGGTACTCACTCCTCTTCCTTTCTACCTTAGTCACTTTTCCTCCTGTTGCTGCCAAAAACAAAAACAACAAAAACCCCAACAGTAACAACAACAGCAAAGACCCTGACAACTTAAAGTTGTATGCAACTTAAGGTGGAAAGGTTTGTTCCGGGTCACAGTTTGTGGGTACAGCCCATCACCATGGGAGTTCACAGGAGCCTGGGGTCCTGCCAGTCACCAGCATGCAGTCACAATGCAGTCAGCAATGACAAATACCTTGCTTAGCTCGTTTTCTCCTTTTTACTCAGTTCTAGGACTCCAGCCCACAGGAATGTTGCCACATACATAGGCATAGGGTGGGCATCCCTGCTTAATTTAATCTAATCAAGATGGTCCCACACAGGCATACCCAGAGGCGAACCTAATCTGTGCGTCTAAAAGCTTATCTCTTAGGTGACTCTGGAGTCTGCTTGACTGACCATCAACGCAAACCATCCCACACTCACAGACATTTCCACCTTCCATTGCTTTCCTCCCTCGATTTTCAGCCTATAAAAGTCACCTTTATGCCTACTGTGCCTTGCATTATCCTTAGCCAGTCAGCGCTGATAACACCATCTCTGGGTTACCAAAAACTGTTCCAGAAGAAGACTAGCTGTCAGGGTCTCGTGCCCCATCGTTTCCAACAGTGGTGGTCAGCACAGTGCCTGGTACATGACCACTTAAAAACAAATTCCATTACATGGCCAGAATAAAAAGGGTTAGGGGGTTGGGGGTAAGATTTTCAGACTTTAAAGCAGAGTGGCCACTGCCTACACCATCAGTAGTATTTCTGTAACTCCTGACAAGGACTGCATCTTCATTGGCCAAAGCTCTCCCTGAGTTACAGAACCCGGCTTGACCTGGTATGGGTCAGGCCAACCTCAAATGACAGTCCCCAATCTCTGAAGTTTCCTGCTGCTGCTCTGGCCAGGGACTAATAGCCTGGTGCCTTCACCTAGGACTAGACGGGACCACCTAGGACTAGACGGGACCACCAGCAGGAATAGCTCACTGAAGGTCTAATCTTAACCAATTGTCTTTCAGCCTGAAGGCAGACTACCTTCCTATCTCAAGGTACACAGCCTGCTTGTCTTCCTTCAATAAATTCATTCCTCTGAATGAAGGAAGGTTGTGTAGAAATGAATGAGTATGAATGCCAGTGGGAGAGATGTGCAGTCTAGCTACCTAAGACACAACAAACAAGGGAGCATAAAGGCAATGAAAATTGAGTGTTACAGGGCAATGGGGAAAGAGTAATTAATTCCAGCAATGGGGTAGCAATAGGGAAAAGCCATAAAGGCTCCTGTAGAGGCAATGTTCTGGGTACCAGTTACTAATTATCTTCTCAGAACTCATTGTTAAGGCCTCCTCTAGAACTGGCTGAATGCTTCTGTCCAGGATGCAGGTGGGAAAAATAGAAGCACGGAGGGAGTTCGTCCATGATGCCCAGTCAGAAAGTAATAGAGGCTGCAGGTCAACCCCAGTGCTCTGGGCATCTGAAGCGTCCTCCCCAGAGTAAAGCACAGACTCCCACCTCGGCCCAGCCAGTGAGACGGAGATGATCCAAGCAGTGCTGTTAACTGTGAGGAAACTGAACTCCAAGGTGAGCCCGTATTCCCAGCTACTTAAGAGGCTGAGGACAGGAGCGTGGGGAGTTCAAGGCCTGCATAGGACACAAGATGAATCCAATCATTCGGGTAGCTTAGTGAGACCTATCTCAAAGGAGAAAGTATGAAAAAAAATAAACAACAACAACAACAACAACAAAGATAAAGATACAGCTCTATGGTATAGTACTTTCCTATCATGTGTGGGGTCCTAGGTTCAAATCACAGAAACACACACATACACAGACCACTACCACTGCCACGACAATAACAACAACACACCAACACATACACACATAAGGGGAAAAAAAGGAAAAAAAAAGAATTGCTGATTTAACCAACCCCAGCCCCACCCTCAGATCTTCAGACTCAGATTGTTTCTCTGGAAAATTCTACCAACTGTTTCCAGAAGAATTAAAATACAGTCTATGAGAGAAGAGTCTACTCCCCGGTGCACTACACCAAAATACCATGATCCTGTCACTCACCCCAAAGGGGGAGGAAAAAAACCAAAACCAAAACCTAGGCCAGACAGACATAAAAGTCCTTAACACAGTATCCACAAACAGGATTCAGGGTTTATTTATTTTTTTTTCTTTTATGATATAATTGTGTGGGGCTTATTCTAAAGATGAGGACACAGTAGCCTTCGGGGAACTAAAGACACCACATCCACACCACAGCACTGCTCAATAAAGCAACAATTATCACCGTTACATGCCCATGTCAGACAATAGCAACTAGAGCCACATCCTCTCAGTTTTTATGTCTGAAGAGATAGAAACAATCTGGGAATCGTGTCACATGGGCTCTGCTAAGAGGGCTTCTTTTTTCTTTTTTTCAAAGTGAGCATGCTATTAAAAAGGGGTGGGGAGCAGGAGAGATGGCTCAGCAGTTAAGAGTACTTCCAGAGGTCCTGAGTTCAATTCCCAGCAACCACATGGTGGCTCACAACCATCTGTAATGAGATCTGATGCCCTCTTCTGGTATATCCGAAGACAACTACAGTGTACTCACATGCATGAAA
This sequence comes from Mus minutoides, assembly GCA_902729485.2. Taxonomy (NCBI): domain Eukaryota; kingdom Metazoa; phylum Chordata; class Mammalia; order Rodentia; family Muridae; genus Mus; species Mus minutoides. The sequence goes on from LR749866.1 coordinate 1,181,399, forward strand.
TAAATGAATAAATCTTTAAAAAAAAAAAAAAAAAAAGATTCAGAAATTGGCCCTGTCCTAAAGTTTTATTGTATAAAGCAAATGTTGAGTTTCCACAGTTCTGGCTTCAGCCCACTCAGAGGAACCATTTCAGTGAAATATTAATCTCTGAGAAAGCCACCCTGGGATAAGATGGCACAGTAATTCAAGCAGCATGTGTAAATTTTATTTAGTGTTTGTCTGGGAATGGTTGTAATTATGTGAAGTCTCCAGAATGGAAAGAAAGTGACTGAAGACATTTGACATAACCCGTGGTGGAGGCGCTGGATGTTCCCAGGCTCTCTCTGGTTTCAGTTTATTTCTGCAGTCCCCAAAACATCAAACACAGGCGGCTCACATGGCACTGTCACACCCAAGAGGCATCTGTCAGCAGAAAGAGCTGAGAAGGAGACATCGGAAACAGAAACCCAAAGACCTCCACTGAAGTGTTGAGATCAGACATGTAGTCATCGGGCCCTACAACCAGAGTGGAGTGTCTAAAGGAATGTTCAGAACCATTGAAGCAGAGTACAAAATGTTTTCATCCCTGGTCCCAAGAGAATGCAAGGACAGGGTGGCAGGGTGTCCTCTGAACTTAAAAGGCTAGCACTAAGGCCCATGCCCAAGACCGATATGACACTGGACTCTGACCCTTACAGGCAGAAGAGTCAGGCTAACTGTGTGGGACTTTCAAAAATGGTGGAGGTCTGGAGATGTAGATTCGTGAGTAGAGTTCCTGCCTTGTATACCCAGAGCTCCGGGTTCTTTCTATCCCTAGCACACAGGACTAACCAAGTGCAGTGGTGCACACCTACAGTCCCAGCATTCAGGAGGTGGAGGCAGGAGGAGCTGCAGTTCAATCATCCCTGGATACATAGCAAGTTAAGGCCAAGGTGGGCTACTTGCAACCTGGCCCCTTCCACCAAAACAAACTCAAGACCAGAAGTGGTAGAGAGAATATCTTGTGTCTGTATGGATGTAGCACCTGTCAATAATAAACCTGATGGCCTATGGCTTAGGAAGGAAAGAGGAGGTCGGACATCCAGGAGGCAGAAAGGATTCTGGGATAGAACAAGGAGCTAGAGATCCCCCCCCCCCAAGTTGGCCGCATGGTACCTGAGCACAGTTAACCAGCCATGTGGCAGAATGTAGGTTGGAATAAATGGGTTATTTTAAGTTGTGATCTTGTCAGAGAAAAGCCTAACTATATGGCCAACGCATTTGTAAATATATGTTAATTCTCAGTCTTACTTCTGGGAGCATGGGACTAGAGGGAAAAGCCAGGCACAACATCTACAAGAAGCAACATGCTGTCTGAGAAACACGTGGAACGCCAGATGGACTCTAAAGACAATATTTCCACCTCCTTTGGGCTCTGTCTGTGGATATAAGGTTCCTGGAACCAGGCTGAGGGCAGGGTTTCCGACCTAGTAGGACCTATATGAGGCACAGCATTAGAAAAGGACTAAGAGCTTTCAAGGACAATCACAGCTGGTTCTGTTAAGAAGAGAGTTCGAACTTTGGAAACAGGTACCAAGATGTTCACATCATGAAGGACCTGCTGGGGTTTAACTCGGTTGGCAGAGTGATTGCCTGGCATGCACAGATCCCTCCCTGGGTTCAATCCTCGGCACCATGTAAACTGGGCTAGGTGGTGCACTCAGTCTTTCACTTTGAAGAAAGAGACAAGAGGATTAAAAGTTCATGATTGGAGTTTGCTCATTTGGAAGAAAAGGAAAAAAGACCGTGTTCTTGGCAAAAACTGAGATCCTAATCTCTGTGTCCACTGCACTGCAGTCCTCTACCTCAGATCAGAAAATCCTCGACAACAAAGGAGACCGTCTGGTCTAGAAGAACTGGGCAGAGAATCCAAACTGTCTTGAACATCTGGGAATTCAGGAGGCGCTCCAGTTCCAAAGGATCTGACCCTCTGGCTTCTGTGGGTACTGCACGCTCTTAGTGTGTCCACATTAATACAGGCAAACACTAATACACATAAAATAAAGGTAAAGATTTTTGTTTAAGTTGACATGGCAGTGTGCACCTGCAATCCCAGCATGGGTGAGTCAGAGACAGAAAGTTCCTGAAGCTCACAGGCCAGCCAGTCTAGCTGAAACCAGTAAACTTCAGATTCAGTAAGTCTCTGTCTCTAAAAAGAAGGCAAGAATGATTGAGAAAGTCACTTAACACTAATTTCTGTTCTCCTCCACCACCACCACACACACACATGCACAAACACACACATATACACATACACAGACTAGCAGGAAACATGGAATTGAAGTCAGCCACAAAATCCATACCACACTGGACATGGAAAAAAAAAAAAATCAAACCAAAGCCCACCCAACCTTTCCAGTATTGCAAGCTGCATAGGAAGGAAATACTGGCAGACCCTGTCACCTTAATGCAGGACATCTGTTTAAATATGGGATCCACTAGCCACTGGATCTACCCAGGCTTCATCCACGAAACCCTCACCTTCTACTGAATGCCACTCTGAGTGAGATGGATCTGAGACCATCTGCAGAGGACAAGAAAAAGCTGAGAGGGAAATAAGGCAACTCTCGTGCTCATCACCTTCCCTGCTCCACTGACCTCACAGGTTCAGAAGTGACTTGTAAAAACATCTAGGCTGAAGACAGAATCTAGTGTGGATGGAGAGGGGCTTGTGACCCACCCCAACCCATCCCCACACTGGCCCAATGTATTGTTGGCAGTTAATGGCTGCCCGATAGATTGGATCCATTTTCTTGGGGGGGCGGGGAGTCACTGGTAACTTGCTGTAACTTCAGGAAATAAGGCTCTGTCCACACTGATGCAAGCAGCCCTAATTAAACTCAGAGTCAGGAGAAACAAAAGACATGGTAGGAGGGGGAACCTTTGGGGGAAGGAGGGGGGGATCCCTGAGGACAGGAAGGCAAAGGACTGTGTATATGATCAAATATACACATGCATGAAATTGCCAAAGAATAAATCAAGATATATACTTTATAAGAAAACCAGAGGACACATAGAAGGAGTCTGAGAAATCCAAAAGGAAACTAAAAAACCACATCCACAGAGACCCTGGCAGCTCAGGAAGGACAGGCAGGCGTCTGGAGGAACATAGAGCTAAGTCCTAGGCTGAGCTTGGATGGGCGAAATCATATTCCACACGTGTGTTCTGGATCATTCTTCAACACGGAGAGCCAGTCTGGCAGCCACACAGAGCCTTCTCTGTGCAGATTCAGCTCCAAGCAGCACAAAACAAGCTGCAGAGTACCTGAGCAGGCCAGCGCTGGCTGGAGCCACACACCTTTGATACAATGCCAAGGTCCTTCCCGGGCAGCCCGCTCAACACTCCAGCCAGGACTACCACGTCTTACACCTTTCTCCCCAATGCAATGGATCTCAGCCTATCTATAGCAAGGGCTCTCCAGAAGTTTGATTCACGTCATACTTAAAAAATGTTTTTAAAAGAACAGAGAGGCTGGAGAGATACTCAGTGGTTAAGAGTCCAGAGGACCCGAGTTCAGTTCCCAGCTCCCACGTCAGGCAGTTCACAATTGCCTGCAGTTCCAGCTCCAGAGGACCTGACACCTCTGGTCTCTGTGGACACCCACTCATATGCACATACCTACAAAGGAATACATAAACATAATTAAAAGCAAAATACATCTCTTTAAAAAGATTTAGACTAGACAGATGGCTCATTAGTTAATAATACTTGTTTTTACAGAGGACCCAGATTCAGTTCCTAGCACTTACATGGTGGCTCAGGGTTTTCCAAACTCTGGTTCCAGGGAATCCAATGCTCTCTTCTGACTTCCTTGGGCACCAGGCTTGTGCATGCCTGGTGCCCAAACATAAATACAAGCAAAACACTCTTATAGAAAAAAAAGGGGGGCTGGTGAGATGGCTCAGAGGGTAAGAGCACCCGACTGCTCTTCCGAAGATGAGCAACCACATGGTGGCTTACAACCACCCATAATGAGATCTGATGCCTTCCTCTGGTGCATCTGAAGTCAGCTATACTGTACTTATGAATAGTAATAAATGAATCCTTGGACAGGAGAGAGCAGAGACTGAGCAAGTGGGACCGACCAGAGCGAGCAGGGCTGACCCCGAGTGAGCTGGTCCGAACGAGGATGGCCAGAGCGAGCGGGGACGACCGGAGCGAGCGGGGCAGACCGGAGCAAGCAGGGTTGACCAGAACAAGGAAAAGAAAAAAAAAAAAAAGAAAATTGAAAACTCTAAAAAACATTTTTTTTAAACCACTGAACACTCTTCTAGAGGACCTGGGTTCGATTCCTAGGAAGACTTGACAACCATCTGGAAATCTAGTACCAGGGGATCCAACCATGTCTCTTGTCTCTTGTGCCAAATGGTGCACAGACATACATGCAGGCAAAACACATATATAAAATAGCAATAAAATTTTTTTAAAATTATTTGTAAGACCTGTAAACAGTGGTCTGTGTCGATTGTAAACAACTTCAGGCCCGTGGGTTTACAAGCCCAGCTGGCTCTTAGTGCCCACTCCAGAATGAAAGGTCTCCTGCCAAAATAATGACCACACCGGCACACGTGCGCATGTGTCATAGATTAGGAAATCTGGAGTTGCAAAAAGATCACTTAACAATTGAGATCCATACAAGTCTCTTCACGCTGCGAGGCTGCACACACAAGCATGCTTCCACCACTCCAGATCGCCAGTGTTGTGTTCAATTAAAACACCAGGCAGGCTCAGCGACAAAAATGCAATTGTGCACGGCTTGGAGCTCATCTCTGCCATCCAGGCACTCCGAAGGGTGAGGTTAGACGACAGTGGACAGGAAGACTTCCTGAGGTGCAAACCCAGTGCCAGCCTCAACTACTTAGTAAAACCATGTCATTAAAAAAAAAAAAAAAAAAAAAAAGGAGGAAATACACGTAACTACATATTATGCAGCCACAGGCGACCACATAAGGGCTGCCATATTTTTAAGTGGGACTGGTTGTTTCAGTGCTTGCTCTAATCCATTGGTTAATCAACTTTAAAACTCTGTGCAAGGGAGCTGGAGAGATGGCGTAGCGGTTAACAGCACTGGCTGCTCTTCCAGAGGACCCAGGTTCCATTCCCAGCAACCACATGGTGGTTCGAAACTATCTGTGGGCACTGCACACATGTGGGCGCACAGACATACATCCAGGCAAAGCATATATATATAAATATATATATATATATATAATTTTAATAAAAAAAATCCAGAGCAACACCAATTCAGCCACATGAGGGTGCCATTCTGCTCAGTACTGACAAGTGTTGGACTCAAGGTGCTAAGGTATGCATGTGTCTCTGTGTAAGGGTTTTAAAGGAGAGCAAAAGAGAAACAGAAGTTCCTTGGGGATAAAGGGGGGGAAAGCAGTAATAAAATTAGCATCCCGTGACCACATGAAATTATTTGCTGCCAAAGTAAAACATAAATGGGCAGAAGATGTAATCCTAGGACTTGGGAGGTAGAGGCAGGAGGTTCAGAGAGGTTCAAGGTCACCCTCCGCTACATAAAAGTCAGAGGCTAGCCTGGAATATCTGAGCCCTTTCAGTTAGTTTGAGTTTTTAAAATTCTAGGACCCAACAATTATTACATGGTATTAGTGCCAAGATTAAAACCAATCTTTCCTATACTCCTGTGCTAGCTAGTTTATATCAGCTTGACTCAAGCTAGAGTCATTGGAGAGAAGGAGGAGTCACAGCTGAGAAAACTCCTCCATGAAACTAGGCTGTAGGCAAGTCTATAGGGCATTTTCTTAATTAGTGATTGATCCGGGAGGGCCCAGGCCTTTGTAGACTGTACCATCCCTGGGCTAATGGTCCTGGATTCTATAAGAAACAGGCTGAGCAAGCCATGGGGAGTAAGCCGGTAAGCAGCACCCCTCCATAGCCTCTGCATAGCTCCTACCTCTAGGATCCTGCCCTGTGTGAGCTCCTCTCCTGGCTTCCTTCCCTGATGAACACTGATGTGGAAGCAGAAGCCTAAGAAACCCCTTCCCTCCCCCGGTTGCTGGGGCAGGATGTTTCATCACAGCAATAGTAACCTGAACTGGAAACAGTTTCTTTTCCAAGTTTTAAGACCTTTGTTTGGTTGGTTAGTTGCAGTTGGTTGGTTGTTTTCTCTAGGACAAGATCTCACTAGATAGACCTAGCTGGCCTGGAACTCACTATGCAGACCAAGCTGACCTCAAACTCACAGAGATCCACCTGTCTCTGCCTCCTGAGTGCTGGAAAAGAAGTGTGGGCCACCATACTTGGATCAAGACCTTTTTTTTTTTTTTTTACCAGAATAGGCTGATTCTACAAGACATCCTGTCTAAAGTACTGTCATTCCCAGTAACCTATTATCACAATCTTCCCCAAACTGCGGAGGGGTGCATTTGATGGTAAGGATGCTGAAGCTTTAACTGTCAACCCAGACCTCTATTCCAAGCTTCTGTGTGAACCATGACATTCCAGTGTTCTCAACAATAAAATACAGAAGACAAACTCTTAATTATCATACAACACATGCGGTTCTCTGCATTCACTCCACACGCCCAGCCTTTTCCCTTGACAGAACATTCAGACCCATAAGATTGGAATCAAGCCACATAAAGAAAGGGTTGTGTGTCTTCCCGAAGCCCACACCTGTGCTGAGCCACTGGCACAACCTACTGGGGAAAAATGCCTGCTCTTCATGAGCCACCAAAGAGGGGTGGGGAAAGGCACCTGTGGCTCCTCCCTCTGCTGCTTCAGTGTCTTGTTTGTGTATACCACCACTCAATCAAAGACCCTTAGCACGACGTCCACATTCCTGTTCCTCCTTGACTCCTGGAGTACCTTTCCAGAGACCCATGAAACCTCTAAGTTTGAAATATAACTTTTTGCACCAACATTGTTTCTTGACACCCAGAGGAAGAAAATGAAGCGAATTAATTCATCTGAGTTGTTGTAGGTGTGGAGACACAAAGACACACATATACATACCCTGATACATACATACATACATACATACATACATACATACATACATACGATAGACACAGAGACACAAGCATGCACAGAGACACATATACACAGCTACAAATGGACACACACGGACACATACACATACATGAAAGCACACCTGCACACACACCCACAAACACACACACACACACACACACTCCCTGACACACCCAAAGCCCTTTCCTGTGGCCTTTTGGCTTCAGGGCAGCACCTCTCTGGGAAACCCTGTCTGAGGCCCTCTGTGAAGGTTTGTACATTTCACTGAAGGACTTCCAAGAGCAAAAATGCCATTTCAACCGCAGAGTATTTACAAGCCAGATCTCAGTTCTAGCCCTGTGCCTCAGGGATATTAGCCAGGAGGCCAGGCAAGGCAAAACAGCATTGCTTGCTTGAGTCAAGACTTAACCCTTCATGGTCCCTGTCTGAGTGAAAGAATTCTAAGTCCCCACAGCTCAGAAAATGTCTTTGCCCCAAGATAAAGAAGTCCCCTCAGAAGGCCTGTTGGGCCTGTGTTCCTTGTGCCTGGCAGCAAAGCATCACCGGGGAACTTGTTTTTCTCATTATGACAAACTTAAATGACACAAGCCAAGTCACCCAGAGTCATTTGAAGCCGATGCATTGAAGGCCACACAGCTTTCTGTTCCTAGAAGAAAAAGCAACCTTGTTTCTCCCTCTCCCACACTGCCTTCTTCCCCACCACCCTCTGCTCCCAGAAGCAGGACTCTTGTATCCAGGCAGGAGCTGGTGACTCCAGCCCCACACTTCTCCTCAAGGCCTTATGCCAGCTGTAGCTCTTACCTCCCTGACACTACAGAGCAGGCACTGTACCCACAGAGGATAAGGCACCTCAGCAGGTTAAGGTACCTTGAAGACTTCTGAAGGCAAAGCCTGAGAGCTGGAAGACGGACAGGCGGTATGCCGCCCCTGAACTTTACCTGTCTGGATTCTATGAGTGATGACTCATGGCTGGGTATTGTGAAAGAGAGTTTCTGTCCTCCACCTATGAACGGTGCAGTGTTTGAAACACCCACCAGGGGCTTTTTGTGTGTGTGCTTGTGTGTGTGAATGAGTGCACACCTGTATGTGCAAGTATTCGTGCATTTGTGTGTGGAGACCAGAGGTCAATCTCACCTCCAGCCCCATCCACTTTTTCTGATTACCTTTTTTGTTTTGTTTTGAGACAGGGTCTTTCACTGGCCTGGAATTCACCAAGTATGCTAGGCGGCCTGGCTGGAAAGTCCCAGAAACCCATCCCCTGTCTCCACCTCCCCACTGCTGGGATCACTGTGACATTATTTTACACATAGGTTCTGGATGATCAAACTCAGGTCTTGGGCAGCAGGGCCCTCCAGGACTTCCCTAATGATATTTCACTGTGTGTGTGGTCGCTGTCCAGAACACAGGACAAAGGTCTCTGTGGAAAGGAAAGAGAGTGAGGAGATGCTCATGCCAGAAGATGGTATAAGGTTGTTGCAGGAGTATGGCTCTCTCACGTGGACTCTCTGTCGCTTTGATTCTGCAGAAACTCCAAGAGAATTTTTGCTCACACCCATTACGCTTTCTCCAGTGGGAATCCTCTGATGGTGAGGGAGAGCAGAGCTGTACCTGCAGGCTTTCCCATGCTCACTACATTCACAGGGGCTCTTCCCTATGTGCTGGGGGCTCCTCCTCCCGGCCTCCTTGAACTCATCCTTCCCTGTGTTCTGTACCCGCCTCCACTTTGCGGACCTCCCCACAAGCTCTGTCAATAACAGCCTATGCAACACAGACAGCAACACACACGTCCTCACCTCCTACTTGTTCATGAACCCAGTCTTCTCACCTACCACCTCATGGCTCATCATTCCCTGGCTTCCTTAATCCCCCAGGCAAAGGCCCTCCGGGTGCACTTGACCCGATCCCTCCAAAAAATGCTTCTGTCGGCATTTCAGTCTCCCTGTCTGGCTCTCTGACTTGTCCCCTCCCAATGCTCTCTTCCCCTTGCCTGGAGCTCTGTGTGACATCCCAGCAACCCCTGCTCTCAGAGCAGACTGGCACAGACATGGATTCTGACAAGCTGAGTGAAAATCCTGGGTCTGTCATCGAGAGCTTTGTGGATATGTCGCTCATCGTCTCTGTGCCTCAGTTTACTCAGCTATGAAATGGGTACATTCATAGGCATCCTTGGTGCTGATGGTACTCTGAAGTTCAGACCTTTATCAATCCCCTTCTTTCCTGGTGGTGTTTCGTTGCTCCTAATTAGGATCGATACAAGGGTTTAGAATACGAAGCACACTTGAAAAGCACCATCTGGGCTGGTCAGATGGCTCAGTGGGTAAAAGCACCCGACTGCTCTTCCGAAGGTGATGAGTTCAAATCCCAGCATCCACATGGTGGCTTACAACCACCCGTAATGAGATCTGACGCCCTCCTCTGGTGAGTCTGAAGTCAGATATAGTGTACTTATGAATAATAATAAATGAATCCTTGGACCGGAGAGAGCAGGGACTGAGCAAGTGGGACCGACCGGAGCAAGCAGGGCTGACCGGAGCGAGTGGGGCCGACCGGAGCGATCAGGGCCGAGCAGGGCCAGCCGTTGCGAGCGGGGCAGACTGGAACAAGGAAAAAAAAGAAAGAAAGAAAGAAAGAAAAGCACCATCTGGACCCAGTGATGTGGCTCAGTGGGTAGAGTGCTTATGAAGCATGAGGCACATAAACCAGGTAATATGCACCTGTATTAGACAGTTGGATCCCAAGTTCAAGGTCATCCTCAGTTATATGAAAAGTCTGAGGCTAGCCTGGGCTGCATAAGGGCTTGTCTCAAAAGAAACAATAAATAAAGTATTGGAAAGTAAGTACTACTCATAGCCCTCTTCCCACACTCCATAACTATCCCGATCCAATGAGCCCTAACAATGACTTCACTGACTCCTGCTAGAAGCTGGCTCATGAGTCTGCTTCCAGGCCTCTCTTGAATGGCAGACTCATGAATCCATCGGCCCACAGACACCTTTCCCCACCTGTCCTGGACGTTTCCAAGTTGGCCCATCTGAAGCTGAGCTCACTGCTCTCTCCTGCCATGCAGCACCCTCACCCTAGCCCTCCCCTGGCCCACCTCCTCTACTCCCTCTGCCAATGAATGACTCTACTATCCTCCTCGTGGGTGCCCAGGCCAAAATGCCCCAGTCATCATAGGCTCCTGCCCTTCAGTGTTCCTTCATCCAATCAGGTGCCAGAAAATGCTGACTTCAGTGCCAAGTGTTTCTTGGCCCTAGATTCTCTACCCCTGTTACCAGTGTCTCAGAAACTTACTAGCTCTGTCCTGGATGATAGTAACGATATTTAAAACAATCACAAGCCCATTACGCCTGTAACATGATCAGAGCACACCATGTCATACAGAATCCTGACACTGGCCCTAGTACCCAAGAATGAGGAATCAGAGAAGACAGAGGCCCATTCACCATCCAGCCTGAGTAACAGAGGTGCTGGAGGTAGGGAGGCAAACAGCTGACTCCAGACGCCAGGCTTTTACACGCCCCATACTACAGAGACCTTCTGGCCACTCATCTGACACCTGCCTCGTTCTTTTCTAGTGCCTTCTCCACAGCCAGGAAGTTCTGCCATCGCAGGGATGCCTGGACCTGGTCCCTGCTCTGTGAAACCCTGCAGGAGTTCTCCAGTACCTTCCATGTCAAGTTCAGACATCAGCAAGACCCTTCCCCTTCCCTTCCGAATGGAGTGCCTTTGCTCTTCTGCAGACTTGCCTCCCTTCTCTCCAGCCACTCCTCCCCCTTTCAGCTCCTCTACCTGTATATCCAGTCTCCCTTCCACACTCCCCCAGGACCTCCCTGCCTGTGGTCCAGATCCAGCTGAAGGCCTCCTCCTCTGGGATCTCACAGTACCTCGTCATTCCCTACATCTTGGAACAACCCAACTGCAATGGCTTTAACTGTTATCTAAAACTCCTTTATTAAAAACCTAATCCCCAAGTCACATGTAAATGACACTTGCAGGTTGCCTTTCAGAGTCAGATAGGAAAAGATAAGGTCGCAGATTAGGTCCTCTCCAATGCCTGCAGACATGCCAGGAAGGGGCAAGACCTGAGCTAAGCTGCTTGCTCTGCCTGGGCCAGGGATGCTCTCTACAAGTCATGATCCTGCAGAGAGACCTTCACTGTGTGCTAAACTAGGCTTTCAGAGCTATGTACTTAAAAAAAGACCCCTTAAAAATAATAAAATGTCCAGTCTGGGGTAAGCAGTTACAGCCACAGAAAACAAATTAGGGAGATATTAATTTGTTGAGTCCTTGGAATAAGCGAGAACTCATGTTCATAGTCGGCCTTAGCAATCTGGAGTTGTCAGGGTGCTTCCAGGGAATTTATTTCAGTACAGAGGGTTCTCACTGCAATATCCCTACCTCTGACTCCATCTGTCTCTACACTGGGTCTCTAGTTCTTGGGCAAACAGAGTCCCTTGCTCATCTATGTCCCCAGGGCCTAGAACGAAGCCTGGCTAGTATAAGAGGTATCAGGAAATGATGACACAGGCTGAGGTGAGCAGACACATCGCGGCTACCAAGTCATCGATGTGAGACCAGAGAATGCCTCGCTTTCACCCAGAGTCCTTCCTAGAACAGTGTCCAAGGTGTTACCTTTAGAATTTGCAGGAGATTCTCAGTGTGTAACCCTGGAGAATACCTCTGCTTAACCATTTCTGCCCCATGGTGAAGGGACCAATTCCTTGAGGTAGACCCAGTGGCAATACAGTGTGGAGCCCCTTCAAGTAGCCAAGCAACGGGAGACCAGAGAAAGCTGCATCAAGGTTAGCATAGAAAATTCATCCTTGGTAGAGAAAGAGGATTCCCTTCCCTGTCCGGGCTTCATTGAACAAAGGCAAGAAAGAAAGAGAAACACAAAAGGGAAAGCCAGCACTCAGGGACGGGTCAGTCCACTCAGGGCCCAGTGCATTTGAGTACTAGCTTTCTCTCAGTTCACCAGCCCACTCCCAGGGTGGTGAACTGGACAGAGAACCTGGAGAAAGTAATGCACTCTTGTCTTCTTTTGACAGAGGTGCCACCTGCCCCTTCCTTTATGGCTGCTGTGATATGTCTTGTCCTAACCCAATAAATAAGCAAGAAAACAGTGGGTTGTGTTTGTATAGATGCCTAGAAAGCCCTCCCTGAACAGGAACAAGATCCCCTGAAGTATGTTCCCTCGGGCTACTGCCCTTCTGAGTGACAGATCAGTACAAGGCAAAGGGAGAGGGTTCACTCAGTTTGGGTGTTCTGGGAAAAGCTGTTTTCCTCTGAAGTTTACAGTGGCCCCTCTGCTGAGCTGTACTTCCGCCTCCTCTCACAGTGGAGGACAAAGTGCAGGCTGCCTCTGGGATCAAATCTGGGGCAGGAGGAGGAGGAAGAAAGTGAAGGAGCTCCAAAGCAGTGAGCAAGTCTGTGAGCAGGAGGACGTGGCAGTCCCCCTCTCCTGTCTCTGTCTCTGTCTCTGTCTCTGTGTCTCTGTGTCTCTGTCTCTCTCTCTCTTTCTCTCTCTGCTGGCCTTGAACATACGAACTTACTCTGTAGCTGACAATGACCTTGACTTCTGATCGTCCTTCTTCTACCTCCCAAGTGCTGGGATTACAGCATGTTCCAACAAACCCAGTTTGTGCAGTCCTGGGAATTGAACCCAGGGTTTTGTGCAGGCTAGCAGCACTCTACCAACTGAGCTACGTCCCCTATATTTTTTTTTTTGTCCTCAGGATCAGGTACTGTCCTGAGATGGTCTGGTCTGGAGCAGGGTTGGATGGCTGAGTGTGTGACTGGCATCTGATACTGGGTCTGGGTCTGCCATTTAGCTATGAATGTGATCTCTCTCTCTCTCTCTCTCTCTCTCTCTCTCTCTCTCTCTCTGTGTGTGTGTATGTGTGTGTGTGTGTATCTCCCCGCTGTATGCACACACACACACACACACACACACACACACACACACACACACACACCTCAGAGAGTAGACTCGATGTCAGAATCAATGGGACAAATCGATCTAACTAAAGCTTCATCCCTGGGGCTAGGGCCTAACACCCACCACAGTGACTCCTGTAATAACCAGGAGCTCCCTCCTGGAGTCCTCTTCTCCAGGTTTGGTTACATGATCTTCAGAAGAGGACACCCTCACCTGCCTCCATCCCCTGAGCTTTAGATGAAAGGATTTTCCTCCGTGCCTGTTACCACAGTTGTTAAGCAGCGTCAGAGCCTGGGCCCTAGTGACTCTAAAGAGCCAGATCCAGCTATCCACACATCACACAGCCAGTTAAACAGACACCAGTAAAAAACAGATAAAAGAGATCCAATCAGATATTAGGAACAGAAATAAAGAGTTGTAGTGACATTCCCCATCCTGGGTCCTGATGTGAAATTTAGGTTAAATCTAAGCAATACTGGTGGTCACGATTCGGTCCTGGGTCCTCCATCCCTGGCTTTTGGCCAGGAAGCCTGACAAGTTTCTGAACTGTATAAAGTCTTTCTGTGGGAGACAAGCCTCTGCTCTGGCTGGTGACAGTGCCCCAGCCTTTTCCTTTTCCCATCACAGGATTCCAGGGGACATTCAGTTTTTGGACTGTTCCATTATCTTCTCCATCTTGTTCTCCATTGCTCCTGTACTGTGCAGCTGTCCCCCTTCCTCTCCACTCTGTTGGGCATACCCTGAAGGGGAGGGAAGGGGAGGCTGGGTGGGGACTTTTGTTCACTTCTCTCTCCGCAAGTGCCAGCCTGTGCCCCAGGGGTGGTTGGTGAGTGTCCAATAGTAGACAGAGTCAAGTTTAGGGATGACTGCAAAGGCACCTCCATCAGTTAACCAATCAGTAAGTGCACATAAAAGGCTTTAGGTTCGGGGAATTGTGTCAGCCCTGATAGCCACAGACCTGCTGGATTAGAATAAGCCCAAATATCAAAACTCTTCTAGTTCCTTCATTCTCCATCAATCTCTGTCTCAATTTCTTTCCCTCCGTCTCTGCTTCTGCCTCTCTCTCCCTAAGCCTGAGAAAACTCACCCATCACTTAGCTGTCCACACGGACGTCTAGATGCTATAAAGGGAACTGTCTCAAACTCAGGGCTCTAGAGGGGCCATGCACATAGTTTATCAGCCAGGGCTTTGAAAAGAAAACAAAACAGCCATGCACAGCTACTGAGCTCAGCTTTCTATTGACTACGGTTTCTTTGCTCACTGGAGACAGTGTCCCTCCTCCACCCCCAGCGTCTGGTCCCCTGGCCCCAGGAGGAAACAAGGCCGACAGAGATAGAGGGCAGAATCACCATTCAAAGCAGTCTGTCTGCACACCTAAACTAGGAACGTCCACTCCATTGTTTCTAGCAGTACAGGGACAGACAGCTGGACTGCAGACAAACCACTCCTCCCCAGGCCTATCGCTGGGTCTCCGTTCCCCACCAAACCTCTATCTGCCCAGCCCTTTCTTGGACTTCTGCTTTGTACACGAGTTTCCTGATACTCATGCTGTTTGATCACTCAGCCCCAACACACACACACACACACACACACACACACACACACACAGCCCTTTCTTGGTCTTCTGCTTTGTACACGAGTTTCCTGATACTCATGCTGTTTGATCACTCAGCCCCAAAACACACACACACACACACACACACACACACACCCCAAGCCAGGCATGCACATCTCCTTTGTCCATGTGCCCCCAGCACTAAGCTATACATTGCACCCACATTCCAAGTTCTAGGTAACACCTGAAGAATCAGGCATCGATCCTAATAATGGACCAAAACGTGCCTTCCTAAGCCGGCAGGATGTGTAGCGAGTCTAACAGCAGGTACATCTCACAGAGACGAGGGGAGATCATTCATGGGAGAGCAAACATGGTGTGGCATCAGAGGCCCCCGTCGGTCCTGAGACTGACACCCCACCCCACCACTCTAAGCAGGTTATTTTCTGGGTCAGACTATCCAACCCTCAAATAGAAGAGATGCCCAGATCTTGGATCTGGCTTTTCTTCCTATCTCTAATAACTTAGGGGACTCTGTCTCTGGCATCAGAAACTAGTGACCTAGGACCTGAGTGACAGGAAGGTTAGGATGGGAAGGGGGAACTTTTCTGCAGGGACCTCCAAGTTCTCATATGGACTAATAAGCAGGAAGTGCTCACTCTGATACGTGCGTGCTATGAATCAGCCCTCACCAGAGTGTGCCCCGACCCCTAACACAACAGAGTCCCCACACCACACAAGGGGAACTCATTCCTTTCAGGTTTAGGGAGTAGCCTGCTGCAATGAGCAGACTCTGTGTGGAACAGCTGAAGGCAGAGTTCACAAACGTGCAGGGATCTGAGCAAAGAAAGGGTTCCAGGCCAGCCTGGTCTACAAAGTGAGTTCCGGGACAGCCAGGGCTATACAGAGAAACCTTGTCTCGAGAAAAAAAATAAAAAAAAATTAAAAAAGGAGTCAAACAGGGCCCATCAGAGCAAGCCCCACCCCCACCCCAGGACCAGCAAGGATTGGATTTGGCTTTCAAAGGCAAGGCTGCTTTGAGGGAAACAGGATTCTAAGCTGGTGAAGTGGCCAGCTGTAATCTAGTATCCAGTGACAAGGGTCAGCAGTGGGCTCCAAACCTGGCTCTCCAATACTCCATTATGAGAAGCATTAAAATCCCTCAACAAAGTTTACCTTTAATAGATAAATGTTTTTGGAAACCCTTAGAGAGAAGGCATAGTCCCCTGTGTATTAACATCCCTCAACAAAGTCCCTTCTTCATGTCTGAACCTCTCTCCCAAGTAGGAGTGTCAAGTGTACTTCCCTCTGCTCTCCTCCAAGGGCTGAGTGCTGTCCCAGCCTGACACACTTAAACTCCATTTAGCAGCAAGGTTGGCGTGACTAGGGGCTGGTGTCTGACCCTTTGGTAGCTGCAAGCAAAGCAAAAAGAAAAAGGAACCCCAGGGTTGCTGATAGGACAGTCTTGGATCCTAAGCGTGGCTCGAGTTAAAAAAGAACAGACATGTGTTTAGGCCCCCACTAATCTAGTCGACAAATCTCAGATCACACTCACTGAACATTGACTGAGTCTTGTACAGTCTCTTCCTTACCTTTGTAGCAAGAAGAGTGTGTGTTCTGAAATCCAAATGTTTATGTGAACGTTGGCCCCACCACTAACGAGCTGTGTGACGTGAGGCAAACGTTGCAGCCTCTCTGTGCTTCTGCACGAACATCGTAGTGATGACACAGTATCGATCGACTCAAAAATTCATGGAGTGAGCATGGCATGAGGCAGGCACTTGGTCTTAAAATGGACAATTATCTTATTAGTTTGTCACACTGGCCTGCAGAGAAAGCAGCTTGCTCTCACTGTAAGACTCCCAGAGGGTCTGAGCCCACCTGCCCAAAGTCAAAACAGTTTTCAGGTGACAAAGCTGGGATTAGAATACAGACAACATCCAAAGCCTTTGAGCTCAGCAGGTATTGTGAACACAGCCCTTTACCAGGCTCAGTATGAGACTATCAGTGGAGAGGTGAGCACCACGGGGTCCCCTGCTGTAAATTCTGCAAATGGGGTACTGAAGAAATGAAGGTGACTGGATCAGGTGGCAGGGAACGACACTATCCTAAGAAATAGAGAAAAGCTCTCATCCGGAAGAGACTGAGTTCTAGACCGAAGAATAATGAGCAGTTTGCCAAGCCATTGGGCGGGGAGGAGAGGGTCAAGAGGTCAAAACAGCAGAGGATCAGTGAACTGGGATGTGTTGGGAGTGTGGCAGAAGGGCTGGAGGGTGAGGGTGGGCAGGGAAGCCTGGAGTTGGTGTGCAAGGTCACAGATTAGACTTCATCCTTCAGAGACCAGCTCGGGGCTGCTGTTAATGACTGACAGACACCTGTAGACCCAGGTCCTTTCTGTGAGCAATGAAGAACCAAGAAAGAGATGTGGGGCGGGCCAGCCACCAGGTGGGAATCCAGCAATGGAATTCAGGCGCTGGGGCTGCAGGTCCGGTGGGGATATGAGAACAGGGACTGAGGTAATCCGGAAAGGAGGGGTGACTCAAAGAAAGCATGAGCATTAATTGGCCAGATGACAAGGGCATTGTGGGGAAAGGGCTCTCCTGAGCAGTCCACCAAGTGATCAGCATCCTCCCTCACTCACAGGGAGTATCTCCAGATACTACCAGACTTCCCTTAAGGGTCACAGTTAAAGCATGTGGCGCACACACATGCACAACATACAAAATAAAATATCTCTAAAATTAAAATTAAGCTCCACCATCTTTACTACTTGGTTGACATCGTGTTTTTGACTTTGGTATTTTGAGACAGAATCCTGTGGAACGAGGTTCGACTCAAACTCATTTTGTGGCCACAGATGACCTTGATCCTCTGGCTTCCACCTCCCCGCCCCAACCTCCCAACCCCCACCCCTGTGTGCTACAACACTCTTGGATCCCACTATCTATTTTTCCTAAGCGAAAACAGCCACAAGAAGGCATTACCAAGGCTGGTGGTCTGACCCTGGCTTCCTTGACACAGGACTTGACCTCAAGTTGGCCAGCGGTGACAGAATAACAATTCCCTGGCCTGGAGGGGAGGGAGGGGCTGAGAGAGTGAGGCTACCGGGTAGGATCTTCACTGAGCTAGGAAGGCAGCTGGCTCTAAATAAACGGATTTGAACGGAATCGCGATGTATTTGCTATAAAAGGTAAAGGCTTGGTCTTCCCTGAGTGTGAGCAGGCAGGAGGTGGCAGATTTCTTACATAGACTGGACTGAGGAACCGTCTTTAGGGCTGGACTTGGGGTGTGCGGCACAGACCTGTTGGGACCCAAATTCAAGCTGGACCCTTTGCAAACTGCGAGGCTCAAGGCCGCTTACTCCCTCCTTTCCCTTTGTCCATTTTTAAAGCCAGGATTCCTGGAAGTTCCTGCCACAGGCCTAAGGTTGGAAAAAGGAGTTTAACTAAGTAGCAAAAATGAAACTACCCAGCGGGTCCGTCTCGCCTGCTTCAGAACTGTACTGGTTTGTCTTCATGCCCTGCAAGGATCTCTTCCCTCTACCCCCAATCGTCGGGATCCCTCACCCCCCGACCTGATGAGTCCCTTTCCAACAACAGAGCGTCACATTTAAAGCTTTAGGGGGCGCCAACAGCCTTAGAACGCCACGGTCCACTCCGATCTCAGAGATGGGGGGGGGGGGGGTAAGGAGGGGTGTCGCCAAATATGTCAATAAGTTCAGTGCCTCCGAGTGGAGTCAGGTAAGTACTTCGCTAGGCCAGCTTCAGGTGGGTTGATCCCCAGCAAAGCCCAAGTCCGCCGCCGCCGGCCGGCCCGCTCAGCCAAGCTCCAGGCTAAGAGAAGCGCCCTGATTTGGAATTCACGGGCAATCCAAAGACCGAGGCAGAGGGTAAGGGTGGTCTGACCAAGCCAAAGAGGAGCAAGAGGCTGGGACTCCAGGAGGAAGAGGAAGCAAAAGAAGAAGGCAGGACCGGTGTTAACACCTGGGCAGGGGTTCGGGAACAAAGCGGTAGTTTGGGATCCGAAGAGCACTAAAGAGTTCCCGCTCAGCAGAATCAGGGTGTCCTCGCGCCCTGAGCGCGCTTCGGGGAAGCAGCTTACCTTCTCTGGGACGGCTGGCACGTACTTCCGGGGACCGAGCAGGGGGGCCTGGAGTGGATCAGATCACCTAGGGAAGGGCACGGCAGTGTGCTGCTGCGCCCTGTGGCTGGAGCACCAGCGCGCAATTTGGAGAGCAATTTGGGGCGGCCCTCCCCAATCAGGGCTGAGCACGGAACGAGTACACCCAGCCTCCGGACTCCTCCAGCCCTGCACACTCTAGAGGAGCCTGAGTCCGTGGGAGGAAAAGGTTGTCTCATTTCCTTCGGTCTCCCCCGCTACCCCACCCCACCCCCGCCCCTTGGCTCCGGACCTGCCCTCCCTCCCGCTCCCCGCCCCCTTCCCCACGTGGGCGCCGCGAGACGCGAAACCTGAACGGCTGCTCCAACTTAGTACGACTTTGGCAACTCTCGCCTGCCTCCCTGCGCTTCCCACCGTCCCCTGGGTTACATGATCTCCCCATCCGCGGTCCCCACCTTGTCCCGAACTCCCAACCTTTCCCTCTTTGCTGCAAGGAGCCCAGATCTGTAAGCAGACATCCAACCCTACCCCCAGTCCTCATCGGCTTATTCCTGCCTGGTGGACTGCACTCGTTGAGCCAGCTTTAAACCCCAAGTCCAGACAGGAAATAACCACTTACTTTGTTAAATTTGATCGACTCTTTTTTTTTTTTTTTCTGAGTGGAGAGTTTAAAGCCTGATGCATAATCTCCAAGGAATGTTCGTTTGTATCAGAAGACAGCCATTACAACTTTTTGGCCTTGCTTGCCTGGGTTTGAAGTTTTGTTAAACTACAGGAGTATTTATGCAGCAGCGGCCACAATGAGCTTGGTGCAGAACAGGCTAGAATGACCCCAAAGGACATCCTGTGCCTCCGCAGTTAGCACAGGTAACTGGGGCAAAGATAGGAGTGGACCAGAGTCTTAATGGTAGAGCTTTCCATGCTGTGAGGACAGTCTAGACAGACAGGCAGGCAGGCTGTGCAGCCCAGCCCTGTGAGAGATAGGAAGGAGGAGGGGAACAGAGAAGAGACCACCCTGCCAGCCCAAGAAAGGGTGTTGCTGGGAGCCAGGGCAACTGAAAACCAAGGGCTCAGATGGTGGAGAAATTGGATGGAATAACCAGGGACCAAAGGGGTCCTTAGAATCCCAGGTGCCCTCAGGAACTGCTATCAGAAGCATAATCTAGAGACAGCTGCTGTCCTCCTGCCCCTCTGGACCTGATTCACTGAGATTCTGACCGAATGCCTGGATTCAGATACTATTTGGAAGTGCTGCTTTCAAGACCATTGGTGGCATGGTGGACTTGACAATATCAGACCACAGAGCCCTGGCTGGACATTAAGCTATCAGGTTTAAGAAATGAGAAGAAACCCAGCTCCACTCATACAATCACTGAATTGGTCTGAGGAGAGGCTCCCACGAGTGTTTCTGAAAGTTTCCCTGGTTTCCCTGACAGAGCCAGAGCTGAGAGCCATAATCTACATTTGCTCAAAAGATGCTTGCTTTATTTAACCTTGAAATGCAGTGCTTTCCCTCAAAGAAAACAATCTCAGGGCCTTGATGTAAACACAGACCAGTTGTCTTCTCATAGGGAAGCAACTGGTCTGGTGGGAAGAGCCTTGCTTCCTGGTGCCTCAAGCAAGCGACCAGTTCTAGCCTTGGACAGCCACTAAACTACTCCCAGAGCTTGAATAAGGCCTCTTCTCCGGACTTCAGTTTTCTTATCTGTAAAAATACACACCCTTAACCAACTCCAAATTCCATACCCAAGCACTCGGGCATGCTCCCCATAACTTGGCAGCTGTATCAGCAGGCAGATGGAGAGGCAGCACAAAGGATTCGTGATGTCATGCTGTGTTTGCAGCCTCCTGGGCAGTGCACCCTGGGATGCTTGAGATCACAGGTTGGATCTGGACCACACACAGATGCTCAGTATGTGGGATAAAGGGATGGACCAACCACAGTTTCCCGTAGGTGGGCAAAGACCTTCTCAGGGATCATTTGGCCTTAGACTGTTTTAAGGAGAACATTTAGATCCAGTCCAGACCCTATTCATTTTGTCCCCTAGGCTGAAGAAAGGACATTGGAATTCTCTGACCCCATTTGGTTTTGGATATGTTTATTATTGCTACTAAGAAATGCCAATATAGCCGGGCGTGGTGGCGCACGCCTTTAATCCCAGCACTGGGGAGGCAGAGGCAGGTGGATTTCTGAGTTCGAGGCCAGCCTGGTTTACAAAGTGAGTTCCAGGACAGCCAGGGCTACACAGAGAAACCCTGTCTCGAAAAAAGCAACAACAAGCCAATATATGCTGAATTCTTAGAACACGATTAGTTCTACTAAAATGTAGCCTTACTCCGTGATATGAAGCAGACACCACTGAACTGCTTCTCAGCAGCTTTGGAAAATAGTGCTACTTTCTACATAGCTCCGTTTCTTGATGTGCAACCTCACTGATACGGACAGGGGATACCCTCACACTGGGTCTCCCTGCACCACACACAGGGCTCCCTAGATTCCAGTGGGCAGAACGGGGACCACCTGCTCTGACAACAGCCCAGTCAAATATACGGAGAAAGATCTAGAGCCCTGGAGTTTCTTCAGTTAGCAAAGGAGATATGGTCATTTAGAACTTCCCATGGCATTCCCTTTGAGCACAAATACTATAACGATAATAAAATCTGACTGGAGAGTAGCTGTGGCCCTGCCTGCCCTTTGTCCCACTCCCACTGCTGCCACCTCAAAAGCTCTGTGTGTGCTCACAGGACAACAACTTGGTAATATTACAGAAGTTCATGTGGCAAATGCATCCTATTGCCTCAAAAAAAAAATGCAGCCTCAGCTAGATACGGTGGCTCAAGATCAATTCCAGAACATGGGAGTCTGAGGCAGGAGGATTGTCATGAGTTTAGACAAGCTAGTAAGCACCAATGACAGACACTTTCTTGAGCAAACCAAATCCTTTGAGCCCAAAATATGGCTCGCTGGGTAATGATGCTTGCTGCCAAGTCTGGGGGATCATAAAACTGAATCCCACAAGATGTCCTAATCTCCACCTCTCTCTCTCTCTCTCTCTCTCTCTCTCTCTCTCTCTCTCTCTCTCTCACACACACACACACACACACACACACACACACACACACACACCCTACTCTATAGTGTGTTAGACCTTTCTAGGCTGCTCTAAGACGATACACTGCTGCAGGAACCACAAGACGCCTGGGTGAGGTGTTAAGAAAGATGCTCACCCTGGTTTCTCTGGCACCATGATGTGCATGTACTTACCAATGCAACTCAACTTCCCTGTCACTTCCTGGACACTGCCTGTCCATGACAGGCAATGGTCCTGGTCACCCTAGGCAACCTCAATGCCCATTATACTCAACACTCTCCTGTGAACTGGCCTCAAATCACAAGGCAGAATCCAGACCAGAAAGCTTTTTAAATGAACACATCTTGGGGATAAGTGTGGAGTCGAGGTCTACAGTCCTGTGTGTAGGAACGCAGAGAAAGACCCCAGGGCCTCAAAGACCAAGAGAGTCTAAGACCGAGAGGAACACAATAACCCGGTCAAATCTGGACCCTGCCCGGGGCATGTTAACAACACCAAGCTGGGCATGATGGTGCATGCTTGTAACACCCTTTCATCTACACTCTCCCTACTCTGGAGGCTGAAGCAGAAAGATTTCCCTTAGCTCCAAGACAGCTGGGCTACAGAATGAATTTCAACCTAGCCTCAAAAATAGTGAGATCTCCGCCCCAAAATAAATAAATAAATAAATAAATAAATAAAATACAATATAAAACAAAGAAGTCAATGAAAATGATAAGAGCAGAATCTGGAATATGAGAATATGAGACTCTCAGTTCCTTTTCCTATGGCTATGGTAAAATACCCCGACAAAAGCAGTTTGAGAAAGGGATTTATGATGGTTCATAGTTCCAAGTTATAATCTGTCACAGCAGGAGCCTCCCAGCTTATAGAAGCCAGCCACAACACCTCTGCAACCGAGAAAGAGAACCAGCTGGGTGGTGGTGGTACTCACCTTTAACCCCAGCACTGGGAGACAGAGGCAGGCAGATGTCTGAGATGGAGGACAGCCTAGGCCACTCAGAGAAACCCTGTCTCAGACACCCAAAAAAAGGAAAGGAAAGGGAACAACGAGAAAGGCCTACTCAGGCTCTGTTCACTGTCTCCATGTTATCCAGTACAAAGTCTCCTGCCAGGGAATGTGTCAGTGCACAGTCAGGATGTGTCTCCCCACAGAGATCAATCCCCTACAGGCATTCCCATAGGTCTTTCACCCCTGTGATCCTACAGAGCATCAACCAACCAAGCCAATAACAATGTCTCCTGCATCCACAATCCCAGTCCACAATCCCAGTCCTCAATAGGCTAAAACAGGAGGCTCCCAGGGAATCAGGGATAACATGCCTCCCTCATAAACAGACCCTGCCTTCAAATAACGGCAGAAGGAAAAACAAATGGATAATAATCCCCGGACTTGCCTGGTCTCTTGACTGGCAAAGCCAGCCTTTATGATTGAGAGGAAGAAATCTGGTTCCCTCGTGAGAAAGTACGAGTGATTGAAACCAGAGTCTGTCCCCTGTCCTGTGGCGATGCTTTTACAAGAAGCTGCAAACTCGCAGCTCTTATTAATTCCAGAAGCAGTAAATGATCTCCAGGAGAGCTGGAGCGGGGCAGGCGTGTACACCAAATAGCAGGAGACAAAGGAAATTGCCTCATGGCCCAACAAGATGCTAATGCATGGGCAGACAGAGACACTGATGTCCCCCGCAATGATGTCACTGGAGGAAAATCGGGAGGCTGAAACATTTCTTTGAATGCTCTGCCCTACAGTCATTCTGTATTTATTCATCTTGGCAAAAGTGAGCTTGAAAAGAAAATGTATAGTCTCTTATGATGTTAGGATGGGGGGGGGGGGGGCTCAGCCGCCTAGAGTGTGGAAAGTCCTGACTTCAGTCCCAAGTACTACAGAGAACTGGGTATGGTGGCACACATCTGCAACCCCAGTCCTGAGGGAGGTGAAAGTAGGAGAACCATAAATTCAAGGTTATCCTAAGCTCCATAGAGAGACTGAAGCTATCTTGGGCTACCTGAGACCATGCTTATTGTTGTTTGTTTGCTTGCTGATTTTAATCACCAACTAAATAAACCATGAAACAAAATGTTAGTTTGGTTTTGTGTGATGGGGCATAACTATAATGAGACACCTGGAAGTTAATGACTTCAGGTTCATATTCTGTTATGTAGTCACTTTGAGGCCAGCCAGGATGAACAAGACCATACCTCAAAATAAACAAACAGACAAACAAAAAACCCAATACAAAAATGTTAGTTTGGGAAAGCAAGGTACCCAACTCTCCTCCCTCTTTTCTAGCTCTCTTTGTCTTCCTTCCATTATTCTTTTCAACCTAGTGACTCATTTTTGCCACTACATTCCATGGCAAAGGGATTTCTGTTAAGTCCCATGGGCCATCATTAACCAGGTGACATTTAAATTCATCCAACTTTTGGCAGCCTTTTAAAGCAAAGCTACTCATATAGCAGTGTAAGATACTGTATTAGTCAGGGTTCTCTAGAGTCACAGTACTTATGGATAGTCTCTCTATAGTAAACGAATTTGTTGTGATGACTTATGGTCTGTAGTCCAACTCCCCAACAATGGTCAACTGTGAATGGTTGCAGTCCCACAAAGCTGGGTGTTTTAGCTGGTCTTCTGTAGAAGTAGATTCCACAACAGATGTGCTGGCAAGTAAATGCAAGCAGGGAGAAGAGTGAATCTTCCTTCTTTTAATGTCCTTATGTGAGTCTCCAGCAAAAGGTGTGGCCCAGATTAAAGGTGTGGACCACCACATATGGATCTGGGACTTGTTTTGTCCCAGGCTGACCTTGAACTCAAAGATCTCCTTGCCTTTGTCTCCTGGGATTAAAGGCATGTACTACCTTGCCTGGGCCTAAACTTTTCATAGCTATTATGCCTCAAGATCTCCATGTCAAGATCCAGGTCAGAAACTTGTGTCTTCCAACCTTAAGATCTGGATCACAGGTCAGCCCTCCATCTCTGGATAATAGTTCATTCCAAATGTAGTCAAGTTGGCAACCAGGAATAGCCAATACAGCTACTAACACCTTCTAGTCACTAAGAATGTCTTGCTGTTTATTGGTAGCTCCAAATTTCACCAATAGAAAAGAAGGAGGAGGGGGGGGGAGGAGGGGGAAAGGGAGGAGGAAGAGGGGTAAAAAAAACATGCATTTATTCATGTTGTGTGTGTATGTGTAGGGCATACATGGGCCCTAGCAGAGAGCAGAGGACAACTTGTGGGAGTTAGTCCTCTCTTCCTCTCCATAGGTTCTGTGGATAGAACCCAGGTTGTCAGGGTTGGCAGCAGGCGCCTTGACCCTCTGAGCCATCACCCCTGACAGGTACCAATCTCTAAGTCTGATGAGTACCTCTGTCATGTTGCCAGACAAGTGATCATTGACAGGTAAATACTCTGAGCATCTACCTTCCAGATAGAAAATTGTCTTCTCTGCCCAGAAGTGAAGCTTCTGGGGGAATAAAAGAGGCAGAAGACAGCTGGGCGTGGTGGCTCACGCCTTTAATCCCAGCACTCAGGAGGCAGAGGCAGGCAGATTTCTGAGTTCGAGGCCAGCCTGGTCTACAAAGTGAGTTCCAGGACTACACTTTTTTTGAAACCCTGTCTCGAAAAACTAAAAAAAAAAAAAAAAAAAAAAAAAAAAGAGGCAGAAGACAAGAGTCACTTCTGTAAAAGTCTGTCTAGACTTATGTGTGGGTGGAGAACCCCTTGGAGGACTCCTATCAGAAATCTTGCATATTAGATATTTACATTATGGTTCATAGCAAAATTACAGTTATGAAGTAGCAATAAAATAATTTTATGGTTGCGGTCACCACAATATGAGGGGCTGTATTAAAGGGCCGCCCTGTCATGAAGGTTGAGAACCACTGCACTAGAGGCTGCTGGGAAGATAGATGGTCAGTCCCTAAAGAGTTTGCTGTTCAGGCATGAGGACCTGAGTTCAGATCCCCAGACGTCCAGTTGGATGCAGTCACTATGTCTGTAATTCCAGCACGCCCAGCCTGTGATGGGAATGGGAGAGAAGAGAATCCCCAGAGGCTCCAGGATCAGCTGACCTGACAGGCGACAGGAGGTGGGGAATCTAAGAAAAAAGGTGGAAGATGAGAGGTGACACCTGAGACTGTCCTCTTAGCTTCTGACACACACTATTAAATTCAAAACAACTGGAGAGCAGACCGTGCAAAACTTTCCCCCCAGCCTTCTGATTTTCTTTTTTTTAAAAAAAAAAAAAAAAAAACACTTTTTTGTTTTGTTGTCTGAGTGAGGCCTCTTGTGTTAGTGTTAATTGTCAACTTGCCAGAATCTAGGATAGAGATAGGTGAACACACCTTTTTTGCGGACTTATCTAGGTTGAGTTAACCTCTGGGCAGCCCGCGGGCGTTATCTTGATTGCATTCACTGAAGTAAAATGACTGATTGCATTGACTGTAGGCAGGACCATTCTCTGGGTGGGGATCCTGGATCTGTAACTGGAGAAAGGGAAGTAGGCATTCCTCACTCTCTGCTTTCTGGAAAGCCACAGACCCAATGTGTCGCCCTGGCTGGAGTTAGCTCGAACCATGGGACAGATAAAGCAAACCTTTCCTCCTTGTGTGGCTTTTTTTCAAAGCAACGGAAACAAAGATGGGCCTTCTACTCGCCAGGCACACTCACTACCAAGATGTATCCCGAAACCCCAAAACACCTCTCCTAGGAAGAAAATCCATGGTTAGAATAAAAAGCAAGAAAGGTGTGTAAAAGTCAGCATAGCCATCCTGAACCCGGGAGCTGTGGTAAGAGTTCCATCTTGTGACTGCTGGCCGCACCTCATATGGAAAAGCTGGTTTCTATAGCTCTGTGGGAGGTGTGCACACAGTAGAGGGGTTTACTTATGAAAGGTAAGTGGGCAAATGAAACAGAGGAAAAAAACTTACCAGTCTCTTGGTTTCCTTGAGGTTAGAAGCGTCTTGAGGACCTAACAGTTAAGGTTACTTGCTACTCTCACAGAGGACCCCAATTCGGTTCCCAGTTTCCCCTTCTGGCAGTTTACAACTACCTGTAATTCCAGCTCCAGGAGATCCAACTGATCCAGAACTGATCTTTGTGGGCACTACACACACACACACACACACACACACACACACACACACACTCTTGCGCACGCTTTTAAAATTTTTAATATTTTTCTTTAATAATTAAATCCCAGGACATGGACTTAATCCATTTTATCGTTTTATAAAATGTCCTTGTACACAGATAAATTAGACAATTTAATGGATAGCAATGTATATATGACTCTAGTGTCTTAGAGTCTGCCCCATTCCTAAATCCCTAAATCGCTCTATGTAACCAGCACTGGGTCAGCCTCCTGCATAAGCACATCAGACCAAGTTTGAGATCAGCTGCAGATGTGAGCAAGGTATCCAACATCTGAACCTAAAAATATAACAACAACAAAAAGCCAGGTTCATTTGTCTCCGCTGTGTTTCTTCACTAGGCATTCTTTAAGCTAGCAAATGTGGTTGGTTATACTTACACTGTTTTCTACAGTGAGCCATTTGCCTCATTTGAGTGGCTTGCCAGGCTTCCCGGAGCCCTAGGCTTTGCTTGTAATGAGATGTGAAAAGCTAGCTCTAACCCTTAGGCACAGGGAATTTGGGTGTGTGTGGTGGTGGTGGCAGTGGGGGTGTTCTCTGAATTTCAAGCCCCTACTTGCCAAACCTCTCCTCTCCGATTCACTTCCTCTCTCCTCGTCTTTAATCATTCTACTGTCTCCTTCCCCTCTGCTTTGAACATGCCCTAACTTCCCTCACCATTTAAAATGTGTCCTGGCCACCGAGGACCATGGGCACAGAACTTCCTCTAAGAACTAAAAATAGAATCCTGATCTGACCCACCATCTTCCTTCAGGGTGTTTACTCTGAAGCTTTGAATTCAGTTTGCCAAAAGATGTCTGCACTTCATGCTCTTTGTTATACAGTGTAGGATAGCCAGGCAATGGGATCCACTTGTGTCTGTAGCAGATAGTTCAAAACGTGGGTGTATGCCCATGGGGATGCTATTGATCATTTAAAAAGGAAGAAATCATGCCATTAATGATGTGGATGGAATTAGAGGGCATCATGCTAAGTGAAATAAGCCAAGCACAGAAGGACAAATTCTATGCACTTCCATGTATGTGTGTGATTGAAAGCGGTCAAGTTTAGAGGCAAATAGTGAACGTTGGTTATGGGTCTGGGAGATGAGTGAAGTGGGGGAAGGGATGGTGGTTCAAGGGTACAAAATATCAGGTAGATGGGAGAAATATAGGACTTTTTCTAACTTTATTGTACAGCGTGGTGAATATGGTCAGCAGTGGAATTGCACATTTCTCCTATGGATTTAGTGTGACGCTTGCTTTATGTTTATTGAGTTCCCAAAACTGCATGAGGATACACATTTAAGATACTGAGGGTCCCTGCCCCCAGTTGGTTTTGATTGGTAAATAAAGTTGCCAGCGGCCAATGTCTGGGCAGGGAGACAGGGGGCAGGGTTTTAGGATTTGTGGGGACTGAGAGAGGAAGGAGGATTTAGAACCACCATGCTGGGAAAAGAGTAAGGTCCAGGCCTGAGAGCTGCAGAAGAAAGAGCTCACCAATCCTGTAAGAGCTGGGGAAGAGCGACCCCAGTCCCCTACCAGGTTTAGGGCTGCAAAGATGAAATGGAGATTTTAGTATCAGGAGTATCAGAGGGGAGGAGTTAGCCACGTGGATGTTTGAGTCTTGCCCTGCCATTGAGTTGTTTAAGGAATATTAAAATTAAGGCTGTGTGTGTGTATCTTTCATATGAGAACCCAGAATATTGAAGTGGGTAGTGAGGAACTCGATCTGCCACCACCACAGGGTTATAAGAGGAGAGATTAATTGGCAACTATGGCACATTTCAAAATTGCTGAGAGTAAATTTTTAATGTTTTTTTTCCCCCACAAGGAATAAGCATTTGGATGTGTGTGTGTGTGTGTGTGTGTGTGTGTGTGTGTGTTGCATGTGTGCATTGTCCATAGAGACTGGAAGAAGGACTTTGTAGCCCTGAAGCTAGAGCTGCAAGCAGCCAAGCAGAGTGAGCTGCCTCATGTCCGGGCAGGGAAACTCTCATCCTCCAGAAGAGCAGCAAAAGGTCACAAATGCTGAGTCATCTCTCCCGCTGCAGAACAAATATTTGAATCCATGTTTGATGGCTTATCCCAGCACTCTAGAATGCTGAGGCAGGAGGATAGCAGTGTGTCTCAGGTCTCCTCAGCCTCACCTTCCTCCTTCCTGGAGAAGACAAACACCTAAAGTGCTCAGAGCCCTCTGTAACCCAGGAAGAGGACTGATGCCCAGGGCGAGCTTCTGTGAGCAGTTGACTTGAGCTGCTGATGCAGGGCGTTCTCAGAAGCCATATTAACCCACGCTCTCCCTCTCATGGATAATTCTAATCTTATCTATTCTTGCCCACCCAATGAGAAAACGAAAGCCATGGTTGGGAGAGGGCGGGAGATCGAAGCCACAGGTCATGAGTTGAGTGGCAGCTAAATCCAGCGAGAGGAAGCCAGGGCAAGTGTAATCCTTTCAGGAAAGCAAGTATTACTACAGGGGTGCAGGCTGCCAATGCAACTTTGTTCCAAGAATAAATAGCACATTTTGCCTCCGTGTTTGCTTTTCTCTCTTTGATCCCCTGGAGCCCCTGTGGAAATGTCTGGCCAGCGATTTTCCTGCCCTCTGAGGCTAGGGAGTAGAAGCCACAAGGGCTCGCTTGAGATTCCTTCAACCAGAGCCTAAGTGGGGCCTGCACTGGAGCCACCCAGGCTTGTGGAAGCCTGGAATCCAGATGTTTCCGTAAGTTTAATCACCACAAATATGCCACAGTGTTTCCAAACACGTTGTCACGATGCCCAGAAGCCGTTTTAAAGAGAGTAATAACGGCCAGAGTCTATTTGACCAAAGTCACAGGGAGTCATGGGAGTTGGAAAATGAGAAACTGAAGGCAAACGCTTGAACGGGATAATATTTAACTCTGGGTCCCAGGTGAAGCAGATGCCTGCACACAGCCAGGCTGACAAGCGTGGCCTCAGCCGGGGCCGTTCACGGTTCAAGGGCTTTGGAAACCGCAGTCCCCAGCTATTCACACAGCTACCCTTTCTGTTCCCAGGGAGCTTGGTTTCAAGGGAGTTAGAGGCAGAAGAGAGACAAAAAAAGCTGTGAGGACCTTAGCATCAAGCCTCCCATTCAGTGCTGATTCGCCCTCTTACTCGTAGGTCTAACCAAGGCACTAGGTTCTGGCCTGGAGAGATGGTTCAGTGGTTAAGAACACTGGCTGATCTTCTAGGAGAGTATGGTTCCCAGTGTCCATATACATGGCTCCCAACTGCCTCCAACTCCAGTTCTACAGACCCTGACATATAGACTCAGACACATATGCAAGCAAAACACCCAAACAAATAAAAAGGTTTTAAAAATTAGGCAAGGAACAGTGATAATTGTCTTTAATCAGGGGCAGGGGGCGGGGGCAGAAGAGGCAGGAGTACCTTTGAGTTCAAGATCAGCCTGATCTACAGATCTAATTTCCAGGACTACACAGGAAGATTTTGTCTCAAAACAAAGGGGGGGGGCATAAACAAGTAAATAACCAAATAAGCCAAGTGCAATGCCTTGAATCCTAGCACCAAAGAAGCAAAGTCAGAGACAAAAACTGGCGGATCTCTATGAGTTCAAGGCCAGCCTAGTCTATATAGTTATTTGCTAGTCAGCAAAGGTTCCTGAGACCCTGTCTCAAAAACAAAACAAACAAACAAACAAAAAAACAAAAAAACCAAAACCCTGACCTCACAGTGTGTTCTAGACTAGCACATGAGATGACAGATGTAGTCTCATGCTGTCCTAGCTGTTCAATAACTGTCAATTCTCCTTCATTCACTGACTCTCACAGGATATCAGCCATATGAGCATATAATAAGCAAAGATTTATCAATATAATTATATAGAATATAACAATGCAACGATTCATGCTAGGTTCAGACAGAAAATAGAGCATAAAATTCGCTCAATGGAAAAAAATGACATTCAAAATGAAGAGTCAGTCTCAGAAAGCATCCAATGATGGGAACATGATGTTATAAAACTGTCTATCAAATGCTTATCAACAGCCATGTTCCCACCCTCAGTTGTAGGACTCTCAGGGGGTCAGGTGACTAAGAAAAACCTCCCTGGCCAGAGCTGGGACTACTGGAAAAGCTAACAAAGGAATCTGGGGAAAACCTGACTGTTGGTAAATGCCTGGAAGGGAAACAGAAACCTGGGGTGGATGTGAGCAGTGGTCTCCCCGAGAGGCAGGTATGTAGCATGCTGTGTCATAGGACCCTAAGTGGCATCTAGCTCTGCTTCCTGGTGCTATAACTGAATTCCACAAATCTTACAAAGATGAGTGTTGGAAGAGGGCAGGAGCTGAAGAAGGAGCACACGAGCTGGGTTGTGTCAAGGCCACTCTCCTGATGGCCTCCTGTATTCCTTACTTTCCTGTTACTGTGCATCTCACACACTTGACAAAGATGACTTAAGGAAGGAAAGGTTTATCTGGACTTACAGTTCCAGGGTACAGTTCATCACGGGGAGGGGGGAGGGCGAGGTACAGTGATGACTGAAGAATGAACAGCTGGTCTCATTACATCCACATCCATGGGGGGGCAGGCAATGAGGGGACAGAGAGAGGGGACAGGGAGAAGGGTAGACATTAGCACTCAGCCCTCTCCTTTTTACTCAGTCCAGGATCTGAGTCATGATGTTTGTGCAGAAATAGAAACCCTGACTAACACACTATCTATCTATCTATCTATCTATCTATCTATCTATCTATCTATCTATCTATCTAATACACTATATACTATACATAATATATATTATTAATATTAAATATTTTATATCAATTACATTAATTAATGATATTACATAATAAAATAAAATATATTATATATAATTAATATATATGTGCAATTTTTTACAGGCTATGGTATATGCAATATTTTTTTTCTCCTTTGTTCCTGTCAACCCCGCTCGCTCCGCTCGACCCCGCTTGCTCTGGTTGGCTCCGCTCGCTCTGGCCAGCCCCGCTTGCTCCGGCAGCCCCACTTGCTCCGGACAGCCCTGCTCGCTCCAGTCGGCCCCGCTCGCTCTGGTTGGTCTCTCCAGTCCAAGGATTCGTTTTATTATTATTATTCATAAGTACGCTGTAGTTGACTTCAGACGCAACAGAGGAGAGTGTCAGATCTCATTACGGGTGATTGTAAGCCACCATGTGGTTGCTGGGATTTGAACTCATCACCTTCGGAAGAGCAGTCGGGTGCTCTTACCCACTGAGCCATCTCACCAGCCCCATGCAATATTTTTACAGGCTGCCTGCCAATGAAAGTCTGAGAATCCAATAGTTGTTTGGTCCACAAGGCTGGATGTCTCAGCTGTGTCTTCAGTATAACACTAGAATTCTGAAGAAGTAGACTCCAATGCCAGTGAAGGAATGGACTTGCTATCAAAGGTTAGAGCAAGCAAAGAAGGCAGCTTCCTTCTTCCATGTCCTTCCTATAGGCTGCCAGCAGGTATGGCCCAGATTAGAGGTGGATCTTCCCACCTCAAAAGATCTGCATTAAAGAGTGTCTTCCCAGATCAATGATGCAGACTAGAAGTGCGGTTTTCCACTACAAATGATTAAGCAAATATCCCTCACAATTGTGTCCATCCCATTTTTTGGTTGTAGTCAATTCTAGAAGTAGTCAAGTTGTCGATCAAGGATAGCTATCACAGCATATATCTTCCCACCTCAGTTAACTTAATCCAGAAAGTCTTTTGTAGATATGTCCAGATGTGATTCCAGATCCTATCCACTTGACCATAACAACCATCACAGTGAAACACTAATCTATTAATCCATGAGTAAGTTAATTTTGTTCACCAGAGAAGAACTCTCAGGACCCTATCTATCTCTTTCCAAAGTTCACCCACTTTGATCTCTCTAGTTTAAGAATTTGAATATTGTTTCTAACACAAATTGGGGAGCCATGTTCTAATCACAGCAGTGTGTACCGCATGACATTCAAATTCCTATCCTTCTCACAGGTGAGATGAGTTCCATCTCAATGCCTCCTAAGCATTAACTTCTTCCCAGCATCAGTGCTGGAACCTCCTAAGTCCAGAGTCCCAGCAGGTTGTAGTCAGAAGTTGGTTGAGGCGTTAAGCCTTAAGCCATCTGAAGAGGCCCCCTTTGTATCAAGATGACAAGAACCAGCCAGCACACTCACCACTGTGGCAGGTTGGGGTCAGCTGTTTTCAGGAGGGAGGTACCAGCATCTTTGATTGACAACGGCTTTCCCTGACAGAATACTTTACAAAACACAATGGCAGAAGTCACACTGCCTTTAAAGATGTAGCCTTACTGGAAAGTGCCACGCCCCCACCCTACCCCATCTTACTCTGTGAGTTACATCATAGCACCATTTATGGTTTGGGGGGGCTGTTTCACAAAGTCATAAATACCAGTAGGAAACAGTCCTGGGGGGCCATCTTGGAGGTGCCTTTGTATTTTACAGGTACCCTGAGGTTTGAAACAACACTCAAGGATCCCATGTGTCTGTGTGTCGGGCTGAGGTACAAAAGCCGAAGGACTGTGTTTCTCCTAGCCTGCATCTCTAACCCAGGATGTACTGGAGCACCCCAAAGTTGTCCCATATATCTCTTAGCAAACAGCTCTGAAAACAGATTCGCTTTTAAAAAAATTTTTTTTAATCTGTTCTGCACCTCTCGCGCGCACGCACGTGTACACACACACACACACACACACACACACACACACACGTGCATGTCACAAGGTGGTGCCTATGGAGGTCAAAGAAAAGCTTTCGGAAGTTTGGCTCTCTCCGCCCAGCATGTGGGTCCTAGGACTCAAACTCAGGTCATTAGGCTTACTGGCAAGTGTCTCTACCGACTGAAATGAGACATTCTTGACCAGCTACCCTGCCTGTATCAGGTGTCTGCAGTAATAAAGAGCATTTCTCACAGGAGAGTTCCCTGAAGTGCTGAGAACTTCTACCTGCCCTCTGCCTGTCTCTGTGCGAGTTCTACGTGCCCTCTGACACTATCTCTGTGTGCCTCCAGACGAGGATGTGCTCTCCCGGTGCTCTGACCTTCCACTCACAGGCAAGGCAAATGACTCTGACGCAATGATCCTAATCAGGAGTCACAGAGCAAAAGGGACTCTGGAAAATGTCATTTGTGGCGAGTTCACGGAAGCAGATGGGACGAGCCTGGCTAATCTAGACCAAACTCAAGGAAGTTCTCCATGAAAAATCCTTCCAATGAACGTACATGGTGTTGTGCTTTTTGGCTTGAGATTCTCTTTTCTGATCCAAATATAGTAATAAAACTGTAGTGGGAAATGAAAGTAACGTTCAGCACACTCAAGCAAAATAAATGTTTCTGTGAATGAGAGGCTGAAGCCATGAAGCTATGGATGCTGGAATGGACAGATGAGGTAGGAGCCCCACTCCTGTTTGTTTGTTTGTTTGTTTGTTTGTTTGTTGAGACAGGGTTTCTCTGTGTAGACCTGGCTGTCCTGAAACTCACTTTGTAGACCAGGCTGGCCTCGAACTCAGAAATCCACCTGCCTCTGCCTCCCGAGTGCTGGGATTAAAGACGTGCACCACCACGCCCGGTGAGGAGCCCCACTCCTATGAGGATCTTAGGGGATCATAAAAGATGTATTCCCTGCTTGAAAACCATTTCTAAAAATCTTAACACTACTGTCTAGGGCTGGACATCTTTGAGTGTGTCCTTATTACCTACTCTAAGTGATTGCTGCCCATTCCTAAAAATAAAAGGAAGCTTTTTAAAAAAAATCTCCAATCTCTTGGGGATTTTTAAAAATTAATTTAAAGAACCTTTTTATTCATATGAAGAAAGACAGCTGTTCAATTTCTGTATATTTGATATGAATATTTCTTTCCTATGCACAGTGAACTGCTACAATAAGATTGAGTTCTTGAAGTCTCTTACTCATTCCTAAGTAGAATAGGTTTATTTGGGGCCTTTTGTTAAATCCCACAAAACAGAATAATGGAACAGTCAAATAAACAAAATGGACATTTTTCTCTGAAATATCCTCTACTTCTGGGAAGATGGTATACATATACTTTTTCCCACTTTATAAACTAAATATCAAATCTAAAAAGAATCTGAATGTTCTAGAGAAGAAAGCCTACCTATAGACCACAGACCAACTGTCACACTAGGGAGAATCCCAGGAACTTGAGTGCACTTAATGTGAAGTTTGACTCCCTGTGGCCAAAGGACCAGAACTGATGACAGGCCGCTAATCTCTTGTATCAATGCAGGTTTTCTAGAGAGACAGAACCAAGAGCAGACAATCAGATGAGACAAGATTTATTAAAATTGTCTTGCAGGATTATAGAGCCCAGAAGTCCTAATTTTAAGCTGTCTACAAGGAAGGCCTAGGCATGCCAGTACATGGTTCAGTTTTTCCTAAAACCTCACAACTAGAAGGTGTTGGTGCGAGCCTGAAGTCCGGGGCCTGGAAAGCCCCGGCTTGTGATATTCAAGGACAGAGAGAAAAAGAGACCGAATTCACTTTCCCTCTAGGCTTCTTTGTGCTATCTAGGCTCCATCTGATGGATGGCACCAATTCAAATTGGTAGAGAAGCTAGCTTCCTGTTAAGCCCACCAACTCACATGAGCTTTATGGATGCACCCTCATAGATGCTTCTAGAATGCTTTATGCTTTTAATGCTTTTAATGCTCTAGACATTAATTTTTCTTCCTTTTCTTCCTTCAAACTTTTCCCATACACACGCTGATCTCTTTCAAATTCATGGCCTCTTCCCTCTCCCTCTCCCTCTCCCTCTCCCTCTCCCTCCTCCTCTCTCTCTCCCCCTCTCTCTCCTAAATGCACAAATACAGCTTGCTCAGTCCATGTAATAATACTTGTATGTATATGAGTCTATGGCTGAACTTGGTATTAGATAATCACTTAGGGGGCTCTTCCCTGGGAGGCCTATTTTTCACCCCATCTGATTGATACTTAAAGTTTCTTAGAGGACCTCCCACGTTATAGTGAAGGCCAAATCACAAGTGATCTCAAGATAGCCTTCAGTCTAGAGTTTAAATAATGTATGCCTTTTGTGATTGTGTGTTGTAGCTCTGGGGTTGGAGTTCAGGACTTCAGTCATACTAGGTAAACTCTATTGCTGACCTATAACCTTGG
Source organism: Mus minutoides (assembly GCA_902729485.2). NCBI lineage: Eukaryota > Metazoa > Chordata > Mammalia > Rodentia > Muridae > Mus > Mus minutoides. The sequence goes on from LR749866.1 coordinate 1,217,401, forward strand.
CTAGAATTGTGTGCATATGTGCATGCATGTGTATGTGTGTGTGTGCGTGTGTTACTGTGGTACCAGGTGTTGAGCTTCATTGGATGGGATGTTGCCACTCACATTCAAGATGGACCTTCCCTCCTCAGTTAATGTCTCTGGAAAGACTCTCCCAGGCACACTCACAGGCTCTCCTTAGTGTCCTAGCTAATTATAAATCCAGTCAAGCTGACGGACCATCAACTATCATACTTCATAGAGAATGCTGTGAGGGTTAGAAGCAGTAATAAATGCCAAGCATTTGTCATTGAACCTGGACACTCCAGTTGTTCAATAAAGATGATGGCACTCTATAACCATTGACAGATGATCCAATATGTTATTAGTTATTCCAAAATAATTTTATTATTTCATTTATGAAATTAAGTAACTTTATTAGTGGAACAAATATTGTTAACTCTAATATGTCCTCATCTTACTGAAGCATTCTCTTTTTTTCAGATGTATTTCATTTGTGTTAATCTGTGTGCATGTGCATGCACATGTACCACAATGCCCATGGAAGCCAGAGAGGGCACTGGGCACCTGGGAGCTGGAATTGTAGGCCATTGTAAGCTCAGTGTGGTGCTGAGACCCAAACTCTTGTAATTTGAAGGAGCAGCAAGTACTCTTAGCCCTAAGGTATTTCTCTGCCTCTGTAATCTTTTCTTTCGTTTTATTCCCAGATAGGATTTTTCTAAACAGCCTTGGCTGTCCTAAAACTCACTCTGTAGGCCAAGCTGGCCTCAAACTCTAAGACCTGCTTGCTTCTGCTTCCTGGATGCTGAATTAAAGGCATAAGCCTTTCCCTCCTGGCTCCTGTCATCTTTTATTATGCCATACTTGTCTGCTTAAATTGTTATAATGTTCTGAGAAAGAATACTTAAGTCTGTGAAGAGCCATTTCAAGACTCTAACTGCCAAACTTTAGGGTGCAACTCATTGTTTAATATGTTTATTACCTTTTCATTGTGTGGGTCAATCTATAGTAATGATACGTACACATTTAATCCTCCATGGAACTGACATTATTTTGTTATATCAGAGCAATCTATAGTTTGTTGAAGATAATGTTATTTAATAACTGCTTAACTTTCATTATCACCTTCCCTGAAGAGAAAATTGTAATTAGATTTTGTTTCTCTGGGAGAAATTCAACTATTTAATTAAAAACTAGAGTATTTAATTTCTCTCAAGGAATAAGATTTTGGTGGCTTGAGCTCACTGTGGGAGAGCCACAAGCCATTATAATGCCTAATACTGTCTTCCCTACTGCCTCTCAGGTAAGGCCTAGAGAAGTCATGGGCTATTATTTAAACACATATTCAGGGCTGGAGGGCATGGCTTAGTCATTAAGTGTTTACTGCAGGAGCATGAGGAACTGAGCTCAGACCAGCAACGCCGATGAAGAACAGCAGACACTGACTTCTGGCTAGTGCACGCACACGTGCGCACACACACACACACACACACACACACACACACACACACACACGCACACGCACGCACACACATGCACCAGAGCACACATACGAACACATACTATGCTGGTTAATTTTTTGACACAAACTGTGAAGAGGAAAACTTAACTGAGAAAATGTCTCCATCAGACTGGACTGTGTGCCTGTCTGTGGGGCATTTTTGTTTTTAATTAATGATTGATGTGGGAGGGCTCAGCCCACAGTGAGCAATGCCATGCATGGGCAGAGGGTCCTGGGTTGTATAAGAACGCTAGCTGAGCAAGCCATGAGGAACAAGCCATAAGCAGTGTTCCTCTGTGGTTTCTGCTTCAGTTCCTGCCCCTGGGTCCTGCCGTGAGCTTCTGCCGTGCCTTCCCACCATGAGGGGCTGTATCCTCTGAAGAGAAGTAAGCCATTCCCTTGCCAAGTTGCTTTCAGTCACAGTGTCTATCACAGCAATAGGAAGCAAAGCAGAGGACACAGGGCCGCACGCCTCAGGAGCTGCCACTCCTGCAATGACACACTCATGTGAAGGAACAGGGAGGTCTTGTCAAAAGGGATGTATAACGGTAGTGAGCTATGTCAGAAGCCGGCACTGAAGACATCACACAGGAACTGTTGCACAAGGAACCGGATCCCAGAATAAAACCTCAGGTGACTCAGGATGATTAGCTAAAAGGAAAGGAATGTATTTTTGAGACACAGGCAGGGAGTAAATAGTGAATGCCGGATTGACCTACATTAAGCTGTCATTCCTGAGTGAAGGTTACAGACACACATTTCCAGCTAACCAAGAACCAAAAAACAAACAAACAAACAAACAAAACCCAAACCAACCAACCAAAAAAAAAAAAAAGGTTCACCTTGGCATGGTGTGTGTGTGTGTGTGTGTGTGTGTGTGTGTGTGTGCTCACTTGTGTACAGTTCCACAGAGGCCAAAAAAGAACATTGGACCTCCTGACAGTGTAAAGGCCTTCGTGAGCTGCTCAGCATGGGTCCTGGGAAACCTCGGACTTCTGCTAGAGCATCAAATGCTCTCCAGGCTCTGAAGCGGATACTTGTAATCTCAGAACTCTGTTGGGGTGGGAGAAGTGGAGGTTTGAATCTAGCCTGAGCTACATAGTGAAGGTCTATCTTTAAAAGAAAAACATCGTCAAAACTTGGGAAATCTGAGCTGTCTGTACTTTAATTGACACAGTGTGCCAATGCCAACATCTTAGTTTTGATAAAAGTCGTGCTTATATAAGGTGTTGACTCAGATTTACTTCTCTTCAAATATTTGATCTATATATTGCTTACATTCCTGGTGTTCTTAGTCAGCAAAGCACCAATGTAGAAAAAGTAATTTAAATTTCATAAATACAAAGATTATATATATGTCTGTGTATGTCTGTATATCATATATACACATACATGCATATATACACACATGTGTGTATGTATATATCTATATCTATATCTATATCTATATCTATATCTATATCTATATCTATATCTATATCTATATCTATATATACATATATATCTATATCTATATATCTATATATCTATATATCTATATCTATATATATCTATATATATATATATATAGATATATATATATATATATATATGGGTGTGTATGAGTGTGGGTGTGTGGGTGTATGTGGGTGTGTATATACAGCACTACGTACCCCAAATATAAACAGAAAACAAAACCTCTAACAAAAAGAGCTGTTAAGTTATGGTACACATCTGTGATTATATGTCACAAGGATATTACAAATGTTTATGAAGTTAATATCAATAAAAGCAAATGTTTATAATGTGAAATTTAAAGTAGGGTATAAATCCAAGGGCTAGCCTTATCTGCTATACTCATTAAGTAGAAAACAAGGTTAGGAAAAAAAAAGAAGCTTGGGTCTGGAGAGGTGGTTCAATGGTTAAGAGCATTTGCTGCTCTTACAAATGATGGAGTTTGTTTTCTAGCACCCATCAGGGGCAGCCCACAGGCATCTGTAACTTCAGCTCTAGGAAATCTGATGCCCCCTTCAGGTCTCCACCAGCACTGCACTCACGTGCTCATACTCACATGCAAATACACACACACATAACTGAAAAGAAATCTTTTTCAAAATGTTCAAAACGAAGATATATTTTTATGGGTTTTCTTCTCTATTTTCTACTTTTTTGCTTGTTTGTTTGTTTTTTTGTCTTGTTTTTTTCGAGACAGGGTTTCTCTGTATAGCCCTGGCTGTCCTGGAACTCACTTTGTAGACCAGGTTGGCCTCGAACTCAGAAATCCGCCTGTCTCTGCCTCTATTTTCTACTTTTCTAAAGGAAAAAAAAAGCACAGGAAAAGTTGTGTCTGGTTTCATTACAGTCACAGTTTAGAGATCAGATTCTCTCCTCCATTCCCCAGGCTTTGACTGGCTATAGGTTGTTAACAGACGGGAGGGGGGGACAAAAACAAAAACAAACAAAAAACAAAAGGAACCTCTTAAAATTGCACAACATGAAATAATCTGTAAGAATTGCACATATGTTTTTAAGAACATGATCTATGGTTAAATTCGTATGTGCTTCTCTTCAGTGGCTGTGTGGCACACAGGCCAGGGAGAGACAAGAGTATGTCAGAGACAGATCAAGTGGAGGTGGATGGAGGGTGCGCAAGTAGGAACACAAAACCAGAAAGGGAGGGACTTTTCTCTGCCACACTGTAGACAGTTAACCAAAGTCACATTGCACCTCAGACGCATGCTCATAGAATAATTGTGGCAGGGATAAGCATGAGGAGGGCATTCACCCAGAGCAAGCATTTAGGTCTTGTTACAAAAGAAAAAGAAAAAGAAAAGAAAGAAAAGAAAAAAGAAAAAAATGTTTCATGCCACCACCAAATACGGGGCAGGAAGAAAATCAAAATCAGACAGCTGTCTTGCTCCAGGTAAAACACAGCCCAGCTAGTACAGGATCACAGGCCTCTTGCCCAGCTAAACCAGCAGCTTACTAACCACACCGAATGCTCAGGAAAACAGGAAAACAGCACTGTATACTTTCTCAGGCTGAAGAAGGGCACCACCTATTTAACGCAAGGGAAGCCAGGGAAGCCAGAAGATGGTTAGCTCGCACCCATCTCAGAGGCAGTGTAGGTTACTTGGGAACCTAGATGATATGGCAAAGGCCACCCATGAGTCAGAAACTTTCAAAGCTGCCCTATCCAGGAGGCCATTTTATTTTTCTCGCAAAAATTTTTAGGCCACATATGTGTGTGGACTGTATAAAAGAGTTACTGTTTGTTTAGCAAGATATAGGGAATTTTTCAGCTCCAGTACCAAAGCAAATCAAAACGCATTTTATGGGTCATCAAGATGGCTCAGTGCGTAAAGGTGCTCACTGCCAATTCTGAAGAATGGAGTTTGTTCCCTGAGACCCACGTGGTAGAAGGAGAGAATTGACTCCTGAAAGTTATTCTCTGATCTCCACAAGGACACACTGGCACATGCATGTTTGTGTGTGCCTGTGCAGGTGTATACACACACACACACACACACACACACAGAGAGAGAGAGAGAGAGAGAGAGAGAGAGAGAGAGGCCTGCTATTAATTCAGAATGGGCTCTGATAGTTTTAGATCAACTATCTAAATGATATGTTATCAAAACAGTGGCATGTTTCAAGCTTAATCTAGTATATACAGACCTTGTCATCATTAGGTCTTTTTCCTGATAGACACAGAACCCTTGCAACCCTAACATCCACAGTTCTAGAGTCTGGCAGCTTTCGGTGTCCTGAAGTTTCTATTCTAAGGGCGACCGAAGCTCTAACAAATGTTTCACATGTTTTAAAAACACAAATCTGGGCCATTGTGGCATACACACCTTTAATCCCAGTACTCAGAAGCCAGAGGCAGGAGGATCTCTATGAGTTCATGGCCAGCCTGGTCTACAAAGCAAGTTCTGGTCCAGCTAGGTGTACATAGTGAGACACTGTCTTAAAACAAACAAATAAACACTCACACATCTAGAAATGTCTTCTGATACTATGACATCATTTACATCAAAAGCTACACTTTCAGGACAGCAAAGTGGCTCAGGATAAAGGAGCTTGCTGCTAAGCATGACCACCTGAAGTCAATCTCCAGAGCTCACACGGTGGAAGGAAGGAATCAATTTCCACAAGTTGTCCTCTGACCTACACATGTATGTTGTGGCATACACACTCACACAGACACACACATATGCACATGTAACATACACATGTGTGCATATACTGTTTGCGCACACATGTGTGTATGCACACACACAAAATAAATGCAATAGTTGTTTTTGAAATTTTATGTTTCATAAATATGGATTCCCAATGAATCCAGGGCAGTTGGGTAAAGTAAACTATGCTAGGCTTGAGTCTACATGTCTGCGGGCTGTCGTACATGTCCCAGCAATTAAGGGTAGAACCATTTCCAAAAATCTCTTGATCTGTGGGCAGCGTTCACATCTTCCACTGTAGCTGAATGTGGCGATATGAACATGTAAACCCAGCCATAGGCAGGAGAGGGTAGGAGGGTCGCAAGTTCAATACCAGCTTCCAGCCTTGGCTACCTAGCAAGTTTCAGGCTGTGTTACATGGGAACTTACCTCAAGAGAAAAGTCAAAACAAAACAAAACATACCTCACCTTCTTCTGCTCAGAAGGAGGAAGTACACTTGTTATGTTAGCACTTAAGAGACTGAGGCATTTAAGGACAAGCTAGTCTGTAGCGAATTTAAAGCTAACAAGTATTTTTAAAAATCTTTTACTCCATGAAATAAAATAAGCCCAAACTTCTACTAAAGTTAGGATAGCACGGCTTCAGCCAGCAGTGGGGAAAAAAAATCTAGCCTTGCTCGTTTTCTCTGTCGAACTATGCACGGAAATAGCCACACACCTTCACAGGGGAAAGCTTTCTAATGAAAGATTAATAGAAGTTGGGGTCACCTGCCTCCCCTGTTGACAAAAAAGTGGATGTCACCTCTGTACACTGTGGTTGCTTATTTGTAGTGGATAAACCAGATTTTTCCAAAGCACCATGTATGTTACTGGTATGGGACACCATGTCTATTATATGTTACCCCAGGATCAAACACCAAATTAAAAAAAACTCACCAGCTATGGAGTTGATCTTTCCAATGCTTTCCTATTCTCACAGGCAGAATCAGAAAATAGGGAGCCTGGACTCCCTACAGTGACTAAGAGAGAAAGGAGAGTTGTTCATCCAGGTCCCAGCCCACGAGAAGAATTCCCCAGCCCATGTTAGCAAGTCCTAGTTAAGAGGCTATATGGGCGTATATTTGTCATGGGCATGAGTAACTTAGAAAAGTATTGCCCCTGAGCTACAAGCCACAAGTCAAAGCTCTGGGTGATTTATAGTCTTTGTTTCCACTTAAGAAAGCCAGGTCTGTTAAAGGATGATTCTGTTCCCTGGGATTCATTAGTGAGTAGTGGCTGCATAAACATTGTAACTTGCAAGTCAACTTGGATATGAATATGCAAATTCTAGTCAAACACAATTGATGCATACAGCTCATAAGTCAAGATGAGGCCTGTGGGGAAATTCCAGTAGACACTATTGTCAGAGATAAATTTGAAGATAGATCTTTTATCTTGTCTGGATTTTTTTTTTATTTATCCTTTTTTAGTCTAAGTAAATAATTGGTCCAGCACAGCTATGCCTAAATGAGATTATCACCTTAATGAGGCAAACCTTCTAATCCCCTGTTCTCTATTGCTCAAGAGAACCATTTAAGGTCTCAGAAATGCCAGGGGGAAGTGCAAAGGAAATCAGGTCAGATGACTCTTGAACTGATGCAGGGTGACTGGGAGAGAGGGCTGTGGTGGAGCTCGGTGGCAAGCAATTGACTAGAATGGACTAGTCCCTCAGTTCGGTCTTCACCACTGGGGAGAAAAGAAGAGACAGCTGACAGATCACACGGGACAATCTCTCCCTTTATCCCAATTCCTCAAAAGGATAACTTCCTTTAGAAACCAGACAGTGAGCCAGAAACCAGGCATACCAGTTACTTGTCTGCTGCTGAGACAGAACACCCCTGCAAAAATCAACTTAGGGAAGCAAAGGTTAATTTTGGCTAACAGTTCCCGACGGGAGACAATTCATCGTGGCAGAGAAGGAATGGCAACAGAAGCGTGAAGCCAGCTTGGAGGCCAGGAAGCAGAGCAATGACATTTCCGTCTGAACACAGGAAGCAGAAAGAGATAACCGGAAGTGGGACCGGGCTAGACAACCTCAAAGCCCACCCCCATCAGCACACTTCCTCCAACAAGACTGAACCTCCCAAAGGTTTCATAACCTTCCCCAACGGTGCCACTAACTGGGACCTAGGGTTCAAAGATATGAGCCTGTGGAAGACGATTCTCATTCAAACCGCAACACCAGGAGAAATCACAAAGAAAAGGGGGGTCTAACTGAAGAACTCAATTGTGGACAATATGTACAGAAGAAAGAGGATCTGCAATAGGCAAACGAAAGTGCACAGCCGTCCAGGAGGGCAGTGGCCTCTAAGACATAGAAACCCGGAATTAAATGATAGCAAGGCTACAGTTGAAAGCACCACTGGAAGACACACCAGACACAGGGATTCCCACGCTCTTCACTTCCTCATGTCTCTACCCTCGTGTACTGGCTAGATTTGTTTGTCAACTTGACACAGGCTGGAGTTATCACAAAGAAAGAAGCTTCAGTTGGGGAAATGCCTCCATGAGATCCAGCTATAAGGCATTTTCTCAATTAGTGATCAAAGGGAGGTCCCCTTGTGGGTGGTGCCATCTCTGGGCTGGTAGTCTTGGTTCTATAAGAGAGCAGGCTGAGCAAGCCAGGGGAAGCAAGCCAGTAAAGAACATCCCTCCACGGTTTCTGCATCAGCTCCTGCTTCCTGACCTGCTCGAGTTCCAGTCCTGACTTCGTTGGTGATGAACAGCAGTATGGAAGTGTAAGCTGAATAAAACCTTTCCTCCCCAACTTGCTTCTTGGTCATGATGTTTGTGAAGGAATAGAAACCCTAACTAAGACACCTCCTTCTACTCAAATCCCTTTGACGGGGCAGCAAGCAACACAGCTGCGTGCACTCTGAGATGAGTAATGAGGAGGTGCATTTTCGGAGAACAGTGTGTTTCGTTGGGCCACTCACGACGCCCTGGCAGTGTGAGTAGTTCTCATGCGCAAGATTCCAACTGCCCATGTGACATAGCTGGTCACTCTTGGACCTCCCTTCTCTCAGTCCCCACACTCTGCAGCAGTCACGTCTTTGTGGAATGCCTTGATCATGGTCGGAAGTGAGTGATGTGTGCATACCTGTTAATGGGGGAAAGACGAGTAAAAAGACACATTCACAAATCATTAAGCTAGAGAGGATAGCTATGCTATTTTTAAAAGAGCCACTCAAACTCAAGAAAGAGAAGGATCTAGTGGAAAGCAAAGATAACAATGCACCAGGGAACACCTACGGGACGAAGCTAAAAGAAGCAGACTCAGGGAGAACGTGTACTGGAAGTGACAAAGGAGTAGCAACGAAGAATATATAAAGAACTCCCATACATGCAGAAGAGAACACTTCCCCACCGCCTCAGAAGGCGGCCCCTTTAGAAGCCAGGAAGAGCACCTCGCCAGAGCCTAGTCATGCAGGAACCCTGATCTTGAACTTTCTAGCCTTCATATGTGGCTGGGAATAAATGTCTGCTAAAACAAAGGAGAAGAGTAAAGGGAGATGGGAAATGAGAAGAGGAGATAAGGAGGCTGCATCAAAAAATTTTCACCTGCCTGCTAACCAGAGAGATATAAACTAGACAGAAGCATCTTTGCCTTCGAGATGAAAGTTTCCTTTCTAATCTCTTCTTATTTTCTTTCTTTCTTTCTTTCTTTCTTTCTTTCTTTCTTTCTTTCTCTCTCTCTCTCTTCTTTCTTTCTTTCTTTCTTTCTTTCTTTCTTTCTTTCTCTCTCTCTCTTCCTTCCTTCCTCCCTTCCTTCCTTCTTTCCTTCTTTCTTTCTCTTTCTTTCTTTCTTTCTTTCTTTCTTTCTTTCTTTCTTTCTTTCTTTCTTTCTTTCTTCCTTTCTATAGGTTTGCACTGAATCATCATGGCTGGCCTGGAATTCAGGCTGGCCTTGAACTCACGGAGATCTGTCTCTGTCTCCTGAACACTAGGACTAAAGGCATGTGTCACCATGTCTAATAGAGATCAAAGTTTCTTAAAATGAGATGGAGGAGGCTGGAGAGGTGGCAGAGCAGCTAAAGGCACTTACTGTTCTTCCAGCAGAGCCAAGTTTGGATCCCAGGACCCACACTAGGGGGTTCTTAGCCCCCTGTAACTCCAGCTTCTATAAACAGAGCACGCTAGAGGCAGAGGCAGAGGCAGGCAGCTCTCTGTCAGTTTGAGGACAACCTGCTCCATGTTGTGAGGTCTAGGCCAGGGTTACATAGAATAATAAATGAGAGCATCATATGCCCTGAAGCTGCTATTATAAGTGGTTACATAAGTGGGGTGCTTGATGTGAGTGGGGGGAACTCATGTCCTCCAGAAGAGCAAGAAGTGTTCTTTACAGCCCTCAACTGTGTGTGTGTGTGTGTGTGTGTGTGTGTGTCTGTCTGTCTGTCTGTCTGTTTGTCGTGGGAAGTTACAGCAGCAGGAATGAGAGGCACTTGGTCACATTACATCTGAGATCAGCAAGCAGAGATGAGGTGGGGGAAGACAGAGAGACAGAGATAGTTAAGAGAGAGGAGAGAGAGAGAGAGAGAGAGAGAGAGAGAGAGAGAGAGAGAGCAGTGCTCTGCTTATTTGTCTCCTTGTTCTTCAGTCTAGGACCTCAGCCCTTGGAACAATGCCATCCATGTTTAGAAGGGTTACTCCTGGTTCAGTTAACCTGATCTAGAACCTTCTCCTAGACATGTCCAGAAGTTTGGCTCCTGAGTGAGTCCAGATCCTGTCATACTGATTATCAATATTAGCCATTGTGCAAATGTTCTAGTAATCTAGACTTACTTTAGGTCAGGATCATCGATACCGGTGAGTAGAGGCACTTGCCATCGGGTCTGAGGAACTGAGTTCAATCTCCGGGACATACATGGCAGAGAGAACCAACTGTACACGGTCTCTGGTGTCTGCACAACTACAACGTGTGCAAAAGAATGCTTGTTGGTGTCGGGCATGGTGGCGCACGCCTTTAATACCAGCACTTGGGAGGCAGAGGCAGGCAGATTTCTGAGTTCAAGGCCAGCCTGTTTTACAAAGTGAGTTCCAGGACAGCCAGGGCTACACAGAGAAACCCTGTCTCGAAAAAAAAACAAAAACAAAAACAAAAACAAAAAAACAAAACAAAACAAAACAAAAAAAAAAACAAAAAAAAGAATGCTTGTTTGTTTTCCTCAAAAGAGCATAGTAAATAGACACTAACGAGCATAGCAGCTCCTTCCTGTCAGCAGACAGCACACACTGTGCATACATGTAGGTTATCAGGACCGCAGCATCTCAAGATGATGGTAATTTCTTGCCTCTGTCATAATCACATAGGACCACAGTGGTGCATGCTGTCTGCCTGCCACTGAACTGCCATTTCATGGTGCGCGACCCCATGTCACATGTTGCCTTCCAGTACTTTAGGTAATAGACAACAAAATAGTCCAAGCACTTCTCAGGAAAAGGTCCCTTTGTGCTTCGTTTGTTTATTACTTGATGCTAAAGTAATTATCAGAGTCCCTTGTGGTAAGAAAACAGAAACTGGTTTCATTGGTTGAATTGTGAGACCCTGTTTCAAAGAAGAGGGGGGAGGAGAAGAAGAAGGAGCTGAGGAAGGAGAAAAGAAGGAGGAAGAGGAGACCCTCAAGCAGCAGTTGACACACCTCCGAAGAATACTTACAAACATTGGGTTATAAATGCACCAGACTTTGATAGACAGACCACTGGAACTGCTGAGCTATTGGTGACGCAAAGGGAGTCAGCGAACACCCACAAAGCAGATAACTGGTTCTCACTCTGGTGTTCTATAACTGTACAGCAGACCACCCCCAAATTCACTGTCCCAACAGCATCAACCATTTCGTCTGTTCATAAATCTGCATTTGGAACAAGACTTGTTTTTGTTTCCAATGTCAGTGGTCTGGTGGGGGGGGATGCGAAAGAGGGTTCAAGGGACCAGGAGATCCATTGTTCAGGCAGGGAAGTAGGAATTTGAACAGAACTGTGTCAAAATTAACACAAGTCAGAAGCCAAGTAGCAAAGGCCTGGAAACCCTTCTCCCAGGCTAACATAACAATCAGAGCATTTTGAAGAGGAGCCCGTGATGTAAAAATCATGCAGAAGGATGGCCTAAGAATGCTTGTTTGAGTGGATGGTGTCTACCAGCTCACTACCTCAATCCTATTCTTGCAACTGCTTTTCCTTTCTTTCTTTCTTATCTGTGCAGCTCTGGCTGGCTATGAAGTCACTCTACTTCCCTCTGCCCCCCAAGCACTGGTATTAAAGGCGTGAAGCCCCACCGCCCACTTGCTTGCCCTTTCTTAATAAACTATGTTAATAGACATGGCCTTTGAGGAACTTTTTGTACTTGGGTTGAAGAAACAGGAAACTTCAGCAAGTGCCTTCAAGACTCTAATCATGAGCCCTACCCATTGATTGAGGAGCTATGGACAGTTAATGGCTTCTGGGAAAAAGAGAGTCAGGGTCTTTTAAAGGGTCCGTCCCCTGATAAGTCAACTATGCTCTAGACCCATGAATGTATTAGGACCAGCACTGCTTGGTCTCTGTGTTATAATGCAGAACAGAACAAAAAAGAGAGCGTAAGTGGAGTGAGTGACAGATTTGAAGAGTTAGGTGAAGGATCAAAATATATTGTATGCATGTATGGACATTTCAAAGAATTAATTAAAATATATTTACATTTTTTTCCACCAGTAAAACCCAAAATGGAAACTTGATTGCAACTGGACTGTCTCTGAAGTTCTTGCTAATCCCTCAGAGGTGGCTACTGGCTCCAATGTATGTTTCTGTGTTTTTGTTTGTTCGTTTATTTGTTGTTTTTCTTCTTCTTTTGTTACTGAGTATGGAAAAGTCTAGCCTCACATGTTAGACAGGTAACCCACAACTTCTACCTCTATATTATTATACCCTTATTGTGACAGTTAATCTTTATTTTCAGTTTGATGGAATTCAGAATCACCATGGAAATGAGCATCAGGGATGTCTGCGAGACATTTCCTGGATTAGCTTGAGGTTTGGCACCCTTCTGTGGGCTTCTGTGAGCTTCTATGAGCTTGGAGTCTTGGGCTGATCAAAAAAGGGGAAAAGAGCTGAGCACCAGCCTCTTTGTTTCCTGACTGTGGATATGAGCCGAGTGACCAGCCGTCTCCTTCTTCTTCTTCCTGCCACTCTACCTTCCCTACCAGGATGGACTGGACCTCCTCGAATTGTAAGATAAACAAAACCCTCCTCCCTGAAGTTACTCCTGGCAGGCATTGCATCACCATAAGAAGACCTGTAAGGAATGCCCTGCGCTAAGTGTCTTAGGCAGCACACCACCCTCCTCACCCCTACCTTCTCAACCCTACCCTTAACATAATTTTCTTCTTGCCTCAGCCTTCAGAGCAGCTAGGATTATAGACACAAACCAGCACGATTTGCTGACCAACAAAGCCAAGACTGTGTGGCCATGATTATTTTTTTTCTCTCTCTTTTTTTAATTCTTTCTTTTCTTTTTATTTTGTGGCCATGATTATTGCCGGCTGCAATAATAACAGCTGTGGAATTTAGCTATTCAGAGACACAGCAATGACCTTGGTCCTCTAGGCTGCTAGGCATTTCCCTGTGCACCCTGTTCTCTGCAGAGCCAAAGTCCATTCCTGGAGCCTGACAGCCACTGGCCTGAGGCTTCCCTAAGGAATGACAGTATTCTTGCCCCATCATTTGGGTGATAATTCATATGCTAAACATGTCACAAGTGGGCAAGCCATGCTAACAAGGGCCATTCAATGCTCACCAAGACTATGAAGGGCTTCAGCAGTGGCCACTTAGAGGCAGACTGGCCTCAAACCACCAGATTCTCATTATGCAAGGCACATGGCAGAGTCTCTCTCTCTCTCTCTCTCTCTCTCTCTCTCTCTCTGATCTTCATGTCTGTTTTGAAAATGGTGAAGTAAATAGCTTCTTATTAGAAGAATCATTGCAAAGTTCATCTGAAATCATGTAAATAGATCCCTGAGCTCAGATCCTCCTCCACAGCAAGCAATCAGTAGACATCAGCCTTGTTTTTATGAAGTCATTGTATGGGGAAGGAGGTGTCTTCATGCTTTCCCCAGAGGTCTACAGGATGGCTCTTGCAGGAGCAAGCTGTAAGAGGCATAGAGTTGACGGGTGTGGTGGCACATGCCTTTAATCCCAGCATTTGAGAGGCAGAGGCTGGTGGATTTCTGAGTTCGAGGCCAGCCTGGTCTACCAAGTGAGTTCCAGGACAGCCAGGGCTACACAGAGAAACCCTGTCTCGAAAAACAAACAAACAAAACAAACAAAACAAAACAAAACAAAACAAAGAGGCATAGAGTTGCCATTGCTCAGTAGGCTTGTCCACTGACCACAGGCTTCCTGGGTAAGTTACATGCCTCAGTATAGTGATTAAATATCAGACAAGAGGCAACTTAAGAGAAGAAAGGTTTATTCTAGATCACAGTTCAGGAGATACAGTTCACCCTGTCAGAGGAGGCAAGGTGGAAGGGCCAGTTCCTAGCACAGTCGTGAGAAGAGGCCCCATTTTTTACATCTCAGGGGATCAGGAAGCAGAGAAAGGGGATACTGATCTCTGCCAGCTCTCACCTTCTTCCTTTTATTCAGCCTAAGAGAATGGAGCTGTTAAAATCCACTCAGTTAGTGTTCTCTGGAAACTCCTTTAGAGACACACTGAAGAAGAGTGGACTTCACTCAAGCCCTGAAGGACTTCTTGATGGTGATAACCAGAATGAAGAGGGCAGCTTGGCAGGTAAACAAATGTGATGACCAGAGTTGGATCCCCCAAGCCACAGTAGAATGAGAAAACTGCCTACTCAGAGTTGTTTTCCATGTGAACCATGAGCACCCTCACACCTGTACCCAAATACCCAAATCAACACAAATTAAAATAATAATAACACAAACTTTTATTTTATTTTATTTTATTTTATTTATTTTGGTTTTTTCAAGACAGGGTTTCTCTGTATAGCCCTGGCTGTCCTGGAACTCACTTTGTAGACCAGGCTGGCCTCAAACTCAGAAATCCAACTGCCTCTGCCTCCCGAGTGCTGGGATTAAAGGCGTGTGCCACCATGCCGGCTTTCTTTAATAAATTCACTATCTTACTTCTACATAGGGAAAAAGGGTAATGACTGCACTGAGCATTACTTTCATGACATTAACTAGTCGTTTGCTAATCCTAGAGAGGATGTATAAGCAGGCTGGAGAGACAGCTCGGTCAGCTCAGAGCTTGCCTTTCATGTACAAGGGCCTGGCTATTAAACAATCCAGGTGTAATGACAGTGCATACCTGTAATTTCAGCAAAGAGGAGGCAGAGACCTTAGGTGGACCTGTGGGGTTCACTGGCCAGCCAGCCTAGCATATTTAGCAAGTTTCAGCCAATGAGGTACCCTGTCCTAAAAACTAAAAGTACAAAGTACCCAAGGAATGACATGCAAGGTCATCTTTTTTACACCACAAACTTGCCCACACATATGCATACAAATGCACACACGTGTATATGCACGCACACACACACACACACTTGCACACAAACACATACATGCACATGTATCTGATATTTGGGTGAAGAAACCTTGGACGTGTTTGCTGAAGGACTGCCTGGGTGATGGAGCTACATTGTTGAATGGCAGCCATGTGTCCTGCCAAGATGGACACCATGTCCTACTACTCTGTCCGATGCGAAAGGCACAACTTTCAGAGGCTAGGCTAGAGAGACCCCTGACTGGCCCATTCTGGACCACCCTTCCCTCTGCCTCACACTCTCAAATCTGAAGCTTTCTCCAATACCTGAAGTTGGCTTTGGTAGCCTCTTGGAGTGGGATGAGATACAGAAGACAGTACTGCAGGCACCAGGGTTTACCACAGGCATTGCTTGTAAAGCCTTTCAGGAATATTTTGGTGACCCCTAAAGTACAATTTTCCTGGTGTTATTACAAAACTGCCAGCTCATTTCTGAAGGAAAAAAAATTACAAACAATCTGGCTTTGTGTGCCTCATCAATGTGGTTTTGTGGTGCTGAGTTCCAGGAGGCAGCCAGGACCAGCATAACAACTTAACATCCTGTAATAGCCCTGCTGAGTCCTTCATGAGATGCCCTTGGGACTCACCCATCTCTGTATTGAAGAGGTGTGTGTGTGTGTGTGTGTGTGTGTGTGTGTGTGTGTGTATGTGTGTGTGTGTGAGAGAGAGAGAGAGAGAGAGAGAGAGAGATCCATCTCTGTAATGAAGAGATGTGTGTGTGTGTGAGACTCACCCATCTCTGTAATGAAGAGGTGTGTGTGAGTGAGTGTGTGTGTGTGTGTATGTGTGTGTACAGGAACATGTCATGCATGGCAAATATATGGAGCTCAGAGGACATAATTTTTTTCGAGATAGGGTGTCTCTGTGTAGCCCTGGCTGTCCTGGAACTCACTTTGTAGACCAGGCTGGCCTCAAACTCAGAAATCCACCTGCCTCTGCCTCCCAAGTGTTGGGATTAAAGGCGTGTTCCACCACTGCCTGGCTTAAAGATTTATTTATATTATACTGTAGCTGTCTTCAGACACACCAGAAGAGGACATTGGACCTTATTACAGATGGTTGTGAGCCATCATGTGGTTGCTTGGAATTGAACTCAGGACCTCTGGAAGAGCAGTTGGTGCTCTTAACTACTGAGCCATCTCTCCAGCCCCAGAGGACAATTTTGTGGAGTCGATTTTCTCTTTCCACACGTATGTGGGTTCTGGGAACCAGACGCAGGTGGTTGTGCCTACACAGAAAGCATCTTTACCTGCTAAGCCATCTAAGCAATCAAATGCCTGGCTTTTTAAAGAAGTGCATTCTGGGGATTGAAGTCCAGTTCCCATGCTTGCCCAACAATGAACCGATCACTTCCCCAGCCCCCACTACCCCAACCTTGATTTTTTCTACTCAGGGGAAATGAAATCTTTGGTGGATTTTCAGATGTCAGCAACATCACTCCATCCTCTTTATTTCCTCGTGAGCATCTGTTCATCCTTCAAGATTTTGATTGTTTCCTCACTTGAGAAGCCGTCCAGACTTTTCCCAGGCAGTTTCCGTTAAGTTCCTTCTGTCCCACGGCAATGATTACCTTCTCATATTGTAGCTGGCTGTTCATGGGCCTGCCCCTCTGCAGCAGCATCCTGAGGACATGCGCTGTGCTTCCTTTGTATCTGTAATGTTTAGCTTCATGCATGAGTTCAATTCTTCTGGTGCTCATTCATTCAACAACTGTATGTTGTATTTATCACCTACAGTGAGCTCAGTAATGTTCTGGCGACGTGTTGTGGCACACCACTGCCCATCTTTTTGTTTGTTTGTTTGTTTTTCGAGACAGGGTTTCTCTGTATAGCCCTGGCTGTCCTGGAACTCACTTTGTAGACCAGGCTGGCCTCGAACTCAGAAATCCACCTGCCTCTGCCTCCTGAGTGCTTGGATTAAAGGCATGCGCCACCATGCCCTGCCACCACTGCCCCCATCTTAAAGCCAGGGCACATATTCAATCTTGGGGAGGCTCAAATGGCTGCTGGAGAAGAGATGAGATAGTACAGGAATAGTTGGAAGTCCTCTACTCAACCTCAGAGATTTCCATACGATGGGAGGTGATGGTGAGTCAGGAAGGCAGCTTGGGATCGAGGATGCCTCTGGTCCTGAAAAGCTGGAGAACAGAGTGGAGAATCAGCACAAAAAGCCTGGGGCTGGCTATGGAAATGGACACCAGGGGTCTTGATAGTCAGCCGAAGACAATGAACATTATCCCCAGGACCTAGTGAATCATAAGTGGTGTGTAGGGGGTATATGTGTGCACATGTGTGCATGGGTGTGCACACATTGACGCGAGGGGGGCCACCAACTGTGCTACTCTGCCACTCTCAGCCTTAGTGCCTTGAGTCAGGGTCTCTCACTGAACATGAAGCTAGGCTAGTGGGCAGCAAGCTCCATCAATCCCCCAGCCTCTGACCCATGACCCCTCTGTGCTGGGGGTTCAGGCAGGCATGGCAATCCCTGGCTTTTTAATGTGGGTAATGGGATTTGAACTTGGGTCCTCCTGCTTGTGCAGAAATCATGAACCATCCCTCAGGCCAAGTCAGAGGTATCTTAATTACTCTGTCCCTTTCCCCTCTTTACAATTGCCTCTGTCTATTTGTTTTGAATTTTTGAAAGACGATCCCCATAATAAGTGAAACAGCTAAGATATTGAAGCAAGGAGTTAAGTGATTTCTTCTCCTTTTTGGCCCTGAGGGTGTTGATGCAGTATAAAATTGCTTCTCATCACTGGTATAAATACACCCAGATGCTAAGCAGGCACATGGATTTGGTTTTATTTTTCTTCTAGATCTTTCCAAAAGTGGGAGCATAGTGTAACACCTCCTGAACACACACATACACATACACACACACACACACACACACACACACACACACACACACACACACACACACACACACACACACACACACACACACACACACACACACACACACACACACACACACACGTGCGCGAGCACACACACGCAGGAAATTTGCTTATTGTATGTAATCTATTAGCACTTCTCCACGTGTTTATGTTGCTGGTGAGAACCAACTTGGTGTTTGTGTGGTAGCTGCATGCTAGAAACCCCCACCCAGTTTTATAGGAGATTCAGCCATCTGCCCGATGATGGGTAATCTTGATTGTCTGATTTTTTTCCCCCCACAAAGTGCTTCTGCAGACACTCTTTTAAATATATAGTCTTAAGCATGAAGCTTTCATATTTGTTGAAACAACTGCTTTTCAAAAGAGAGTCGTTGTGGCAATGAGTATGTGTTTTGAGCCTTAACAGACCTTGGTAGATTATGCTTCCATAGTCTTTAGCAGCTCACACTACCAGTGAGATATACACTACCAGTGTGATAGACACTACCACCAGTGTGATAGACACAGCCAATTTGCTCTCAATCTAACGTGTTACCGCTCTTCTTGTCATTGTCAACCCAAGGAGTAAGGAGCTCGGTTTCCCTCTCTCTGGCTAATCCACCTCTACTCCGTTTATACCTTCATTTCCTGCCCTGTGAGCTGCCTTTCTCTCTCTCTATATATATATATATATATATTCCTGTTATATTTCACCAATTTAGATGGACTTTGGGCATGTTAAGAGCGAAATCCTTTCAAGTGTGTTGCAGAGATTTAGTTTGTCTTTTGTCTATAGTTAAGGTGTTTTCTTTTTGTTTGTTTTCGTTTGGGTTTTTTGTTTTGTTTTGGGTTTGTTGTTTGTTTGTTTGCTTGTTTGTTCTTACAATTAAAAAGAATAATTGTAAGGGCCAGAGATCTGGCTCAGCGGTTAAGGCTTCTTGTTCTGGCTGTGACCCAGAGTTTGATTCTCAGCACCTACTGACAAGCAGCTCACAACTGCCTGTGACTGTGCTCTTCTGGCCTCTAAAACACCTGTACTTACATGCACATACTCTAGACAGGCAGACAGACAGACAGACACACACACACACACACACACACACACACACACACACACACACTCTAAAAAAAATCCTAAAAGTAAAACATGGAGTCAGACATGATAGTACATGACTGTGCCTACTGAGGAAACTAAGGCAGGAGGATACTAAATTCAAATTCAAGAGCAGCTGGCCAAAGGTGAGACTCTGTCCCAAAATGGATGAAAAGGGATTGATGGCATGGATCCGAGGTAGAGCACTTTCTTAGTATGTGTAAACTCTTTCTTAGTATGTGTAAAGTCTTTAGTAAATAAAACCCAGGAAATCTCTCTCTCTCTCTCTCTTTCTCTCTCTCTTTCCTCTACCTATATCTAGAGCTTATGGGAATATGTCTCTCCTCCTCCACTTAGGTTTTTGAGGATTCAGTTATTAATGATAGCCCCTCCATTCCAGGTAAGTAAGATGGTTCATTGGGCAAAGTCTCTTGTCTCAAAGTATGAAGACCTGAGTTCGAGTCTCAGAGCCCTCATGGTAGAAGAAAAGAGCTGACAGCACTAGCTGCTCTTTGATGTTCTTGTGTGCACAGTGACACATATGTCCTGCTCCCTCGACATGAATTGATAAGTGTAATTAAAACTTTTTTTTAAAAATCCCCTCTATTTCAAAGTCATACAAATTTTTCATTAGGTTTCAGTCGAATATATTATATGAGCATTTACTTGTTTTTTAGGTCTGCCCTATTTTTACATTTACCATCTTCTAAATCAATGATAACTTTCCCAATAAGCTGAAAAGAATATTTCTAACAGGTATTAAGAATGTATACTGGCCAGGCATCGTGGTAAATGCCTGGAGCTCCAGTTCTATGGAGACTGAGGCAGAAAATTACAAGTTCAAGGTCTGCTGAAGCTTGAGAATAAGACTTTGACTCAAAAACGACAAATAAGCAAACATAGTGTGCCCATTCCTAAATTCCAGAGGACCATTTGGTCATATGTGTATCTGACAACAATCATTCTGTCTTAAATTTTAATATTTATAAAATTTTAATATTTATGCCCTCAGTTTTCCTCTTCAGAGATGTCAGTTAAAGCCCTGTTATACCACCCAACTGTAATTATGTTTGTTAATTAAATAAATCTTGCACTGACTAGATAAAGAGTTCAAGGCCAGTCTGGATTACACAAGAATCTCAAAAAATAAACATGAAGACAGAGATTATCCAGCAGCTCTTAAAGACCAAGGAATCCCACAGACTACCAGCAACCAGCCTATTGGTGCCCTCACCTTGGCTTTGCCCAGCCTCCCAAACTGGGAGATCATAAGCTACTGTCCGTGGGTCCATCCCGGCTGAGGTACTTGGTTACATACAGAAGGTCAGCATACACAGCAGCTGGACAGGAATGAAGGCAGAAATCCGTTCAATGTGAGTAAGCCCTTCTCTCTTCAGGCCACTGATGAGGACCTTAGGAAGCCAGCAAGACGCCCCTCACAATGTCCACTTGGCTGCAGAAGTGTTGATGTATCAGAGAAATGGCTCTCGGTGTGGAGATGTAGCAGAACTTGGGGCGCTCTGTTGCAGCCCTCAGCCTGGGGGCTCTGCCTTCCCTGTGGGTGGCTCTGTGCCCAAGCTCCAGCCACTCAGCAATTGCTCTGCAAACAACGTGTATTTGGTTACTTAAGCAGTTATTTATTTTTGACACATGGTCTCCTATAGCCCAGGTTGGTCCTAATTGAACTCGTATGTATCGAAGAATGACCATGAAGTCTGAAGGATTCCTCCTCCTTCCACTTCCTAAGAGCTGGCGTTACTGGCTTGTGCCACCATACCCAGGCTTATGTGATCAGGGCTTTGAGCATGTTATGTGAACACTCTAAAGCCTGGTCAATACCCCAGTCCTGCCTTGAAAACTCTCGAAGCTTAGGGAGTGAAACGCCCATGGCTTACTCTCAAATGATTCCGCACCTCCCCCCCCCCGCCCCCTCCCCCAAGTCTGTCTTCTCATATCACACAGCCATCCAAATGTCTCTGCGACATGAGGAAATGTCCCATGGACATCCATTACAAGGTGTCCATCTGTCCTCCTGTGCTGACTCTGGTATCGGCACTCCATCCTGTTTATTGACTGGAGGAAGGGTAGACACGCAGGGAGTCCCCGGTGACCCTTGTTCTTGCTGTGTGGACTCTGTGTCCTTCCAGCCCTTCAGGGGTCAGGGTCTCTTGAGCACTAAAGACTGCAGCAAGGCATCCAAAATTTGTTCCTGCAGTACTCCCTCCTGGCAGCGCTGTCAGTCGGACACGCCACACAAAGGAGGCTTACGCAGCTCTGAAGTCTCCCTGGAACGCAGAGCCAGCCTCCTCAAGCCCGAAATGAGCGGTAGACCAAACTCAGAGGGCAAACCCCACACTGAGAGAAAGGCTCTCTTTCCTTGTGTTTGTAAAGCTTCTTCCTTGGAAAAACAAAACAAAACAAAAACCAAACCAGAAATTCACCTCGTAACGATTGTCCCGGGAAAGGCCTGTAAAGGGACCTCAGTATGTTCCAGAAACTTCTAAATATGGAAACTGCACTGGGGCAAGCAGTGGGGGAGAAACGTGGAGACATAGTGGGGATTCTGAGAGCTGGGAATGTGGAACTCAGGCCCAACTTGGCTCTTAAAAAAGAACTCCAGCACTCATTAATTGGCCCTAAAACCCACCAAGTAAAAAGGAAAAATAAATGAGCTCATTAAACGGGGAAGAAGGGAAGACCTAGAGGCTTAAACAAGGAAATGCCCAACACCCGCTTAGAAAAACAAGGGGGTGTTGGGCTCATCAGACCCGTGGCCCTGAGCACAGACTGCCCTGTCCAATGATGCTGCCTCATCTGTGCCACCCTGTGAGGCTCACCCACCCTCAGCTGCAACCAGGCAGGCTAGGACCCTGCAGCGCCCCGCAGCCAGCCAGGATGGTTGCTACCGTTGACCAGGTCTCCTTGTCTCCTGCGTAAACTCAGAACAATCAGTTGAGAAATAGAGTGGGGAATCAATCCCGGGAGAATGGGGAACTCCAGAGAGAATTTTGACTTCAGCCAGACTGTTGGTAACTAACTGCCTGTGACAACTGGAGCCTTGGATTTGGCTTAATAAGAGCTGTTCATTCTCCTGCATCTTTCCTGTCCTATCCATTACCCTGCTTACTATCACGGAGCTGGTCTTATGCTAGGCACTGGGGGAGGGGAGCTGACACAGGGGTGGGGGTGGGGGGTGGGGAGGCAGTGGGGTGGGAGGCGTGGGGGAGGGAACAGACTCGTCCTTGCAGCTCCACCCAGCCTGTGCGTTCCTGGCTCCCAGCTGAAGCTTTACTACCTGAGTCCACTTTAGTTTGGAGGAATTCTGCAGGCTCCCTTTGGCCTTCTGTGTTATTTGGGGGTTTTATTGTTTTTTTTTATTACTCTTTTTTTTCTGAAAGAGAGAGAGAGCTAGCTGTATGTATGTATGTATGTATGTATGTATGTATGTATGTATGTATTGTATTATGCATGTATGCATGTATGCATGTGTATGTGCATACTCACATAGAGCCTAGAGGTTCCTCCATTACTCTCAATGACTCTAGTCTCTCACTGAACCTAGAGCTTGTGGTGTGACTGACAGGCCATTGGGCAACCCTCATCTTCTCTCCCCATTCTCCTTCTTTCCATGCTCAAGTGCTGGGGCTGCAGACACAAGTAGAAAATTCTGTCTTTTCCATGGAGGCCTGGGATTCAAACTCAGCAAACATGTTAACCACTGAGCCACATCCCTAGCTCCTTATGTTCCTAGCCGCACACCTCTGTCCTCTGCTCTCTGCAGCCCGCCCCATCGCCCCTCCCCTGTCTCCAGTTCCTTTCCTACCTAGGAGATCACCCACTGCAGGTTTAGGACTAGCACAAGGGAGGACAGAGGAGGGGTGAGGTGGAGGTGTCCACTGCTGTGTGTTTCTGGGAATGAAAGCACTATCTGTGGGCTGGGGACAGAGCTCAGTAGAGTGCTTACCTCAAGAGCTTAGAGCCCTAGAAGCGGAGTATAGTGGTTCAAGCTGATAATCCCAGCACTGCGAAGGGGAAGGCAGGACATTCAAGGTCACTGTAACTGTATATCAAAGAATACATAAGACCCCCTTTCAGGAATATAAACAACAAAAAGAATAGGGATATGGCCCAGTAGAATGTGCTTGCCACACGGGCATGAGGACTGGTACCCCAAATCCAACATAAAAAGCTGGCGCTTTCAGAAGGAGAGATGAGGAGAGAGTGTGTCCCCTGGGAAAGACTGGCTAACCAACCTAGCCCAAATCTGTGAGCTCTGGATCCAGTGACAGGCCTCAGTAAATAGAGACCAGCTGAGAGGGTACCTGTCCTCAACCTCGGCCTCCAAAACCAGAAGACGTTCTATGAGGCAGGCTCCCACAGGCAGAGGAGGCTGGATACATGTTAGCGTGTGAGTGGGTGTGTGTTCATGTACATATGTGTAGCCCTGTGCACATGTGAGTGTGCAGACACATGCGTGTGTAACTCTGCCTGTATGCATGCATATGTGTGCTTGTAACCCCTGTAGAGGGGCATGGAGCAAAGACAAGAGGAGAACAAACAGGAAACCCACCCACTGCCAAGCCAAAGAAGCCATGGGGTTCTTGCTGGCTTTGTCCCATCTACCAAGTCCCCAGGGGACTCTGACACAAGGATGTGCCTGGCTGACTCACAGGCAAAGCTATCCTTTGTCTAAGCGTGACACCTCACAGAGAATCCTGTATTCCAGCAAGATTCAACCCAACTACTTCCCTTCACACACACACACACACACACACACACACACACACACACACACACCGTCCCCCAATGTGGACACCAACCTCAAGGAGAGTCATGTAGTCAAGGGAACAGAAATTGTCTGAGCTTTGAGGTCCTGAGCCCCAACTCCACTAACTAGCTGTGGGGCTCTAGACTTAACCTGTCCAAGTAACCTTTTCCTTCCTTGTCTATAAAATAGGTTTAATAATATCTATCAAATAAAGCAGTCATTGGAATTAGAAAGAGCCTGCCCCAAATACCCTCAGCCAGATGACAACTGACACTATCCTAAATTGTGAGCTGTGCGCCACCTCTGCTGCCTTTGGTTACTGGCTCCTCCTCTGCAGGGCCGGTTGTGGCCTGGTTCTTGGCATGACAGCCAGGACTTTCTGTGACTTCCATCTAGGCCACAAAAACACTGGGTTCCCTGCTTGGCATCTCCAGGGAGCTTACCCTCAGCTTCACAACGCTTTATAACTAATTGTCATGCACCAACAAGCCTTTGGAATCCAAAGGCACTTACTTTATGGGGGTCAGATGGCTACCTCAGTTTCAAAAATGCCCCCCACCCCCCACCCCGCAGGTCTGCTTTCAAGGTCAAGGCTACAGACTGTTCTGCATGTAAGGTATACTAGTCGCATTCCCCTCTTAACCTCTCACTAAGCCAGAGTGATTTACAGGAACGGTGCACACTAAAGATTTAAAAACGAAAATTGTAGTCCCCTTGTCTGGGGAGAAATGTGCGGTGATCTTAGGCCTTGTAGAATATTGTAGAATAGGCGTCAGCCAGGTCTACAGTGGAGGGGGAGGGGGTGGAGGAGGGAAGAGACAAGGCCATTGGAAGTCCCTCCAGGGAGTCCCCAGAAACTTTCTCAGAAGTTCATGTGCTACCAAGGGAGGTGATACCAGGACCCTTTTTGTTCTGAGCTGGAAACAAAGACTCGCTGGGCAGCACAGGGCTCCTGGGACCAGCTGGCACCTGGGTAGTGGTTGTGACTCAGCTGAATGGCAACCTCGTGAGCTCAAGTCGGGGTCACTCCTGGACGGAGGTTTCTGCTCAGGGAACAGCGGCTGTGCTTGCTTGCCCGCAGGGACAAAAGCCGCTTTGTGAAAGGCCCCGGGACTGTGAGAAGGCGCCACCGTGCGGTGACTCGAGGAAGAGCGCCTCTTTTGGCTCTCAGGAAGAGCTGACTCAAGGAGAAGCAGAGGGGTGTGTGTGTGTGTGTGTGTGTGTGTGTGTGTGTGTGTGTGTGTGTGTGTGTGTGTGTGTGTGTGTGTGTGTGTGTGTGTGAAGGCTCTTTGCTACTGTAATTGACAAAAACAAAGGGCTGTGCCCTCCTTTACATTCCAGTGGGGAAAAAAAAACTATCCTTACTCCAACCAGTTCGGACCAGTTGCTTCCCCTTAAAAAGCAATGATGTAGTCACAATCCAATTAGAATAATGTAGTGACAAGCTTGAAGGTGTTCTGTGGGTGGGTGAATGACCCGCGTGTGGCACGTGGAGGTCAGAAGTGACACACATGTGGCACGTGGTGGTCAGAGGGCACTTTCAGGAGTCAGGTCTCTCTTTCTGTCACGTGGGTCCTGGCATCCAACTCTTCAGTTAATCACTGAGCCATCTCACCAGGCCTCTTGCTTCTTGTTCTCTTTTCTCACCGTGATAGCCCTGTTAGAAGATACTTTTCCTGCCTCAGTCAAAAAAGAAGGCGGTGATAGGTGCGTGGGAGGCTACCCATCATATACAGGGCTCTTAAGGGAAACTTCTGAGAAGTGCTTCTGTTGTGCCGGACCACGCCTCCTACTTAGCATATAAGCAGCTGCTAGAGTGTTTGGGGAGGAGAAGAAGGGGATGCTGTTGGCAAGTTCCTGCTTCACTTTGTTGAGTGTTTAGAGAGCTGCTTCCTTCAACCAGGGTGAGGGGAGAGGCTGGGGGGGCAGGCAGGGCACTGGAGAGCCTGGCGCCATGTTCTACAGTCTGGGGGTGCAGAAAGGGATGTCAGAAACAAGCAGATACAGCTCTGGCAGCCTGGGCAGTGGGCAGTAGTGACTACTCTGGAATTGGGCAGCACTCCCAGAATTCCTCAGAGCTAGGGTGTGTGTTCCCTAGACTTGGAAGAGAGAGAAAAGCCAGGATCCAGCTAGGCTGCTGCTGCAGAGAATATAATATGGGAACTGAGGGACTTCAGACAGTAAGATCTGTGCAGAGTAAGACGTGATCAAATGGGGTGCACCATCCACACCACCCTAGTCAGAGGGACTGATGGGGATTCTCTGAAGGATGCCCCCAGTGGTGTGGCACAGTGAGAGGCCACTTCAGCTCTATGAGATCTGGTGCCCTCTTCTGGCCTTAGCAAGCATCTGTGCGTGTATAGACACACACACACACACACACACACACACACACACACACACACACACACGAATGGGGGATATCCATATGCATACACACATGCACACACACACAAGAACCAAACCATTAAATAATTTTAGAAAGTGAGTTTTTAATATTCCATAAACCACCCAGGGAGATCTACCTGCAACTTAGGGGCAAGATTTTCCTTACCTCTATGCAAGCAGAAAAGTCAACTGGTCAAAGCAATTTCAAAAAGAGAGCAGGAGAGCTAAACTGAAGATGTGCTTTGTTCTTAGCATCTGTGAGACTGTTCAATGCGCAGGTTTTCAGCATGTGCATCTGCTGGGGTTTAGCTCCTAAGTGACTGAGAGGCTATGCATCAAAGATGGCACGTCTTCATTACTTTTTCTGTGATAACATACCTGATACAAAGCAGTTTTAGGGAGAAAGGGTTTATCCTGGCTCACAGTTCAAGGGTACACAGCATCACAATGAGGACCGTGCAGGGGCGTGGTGGCGCACATCTTTACTCCCAGCACTCGGGAGGCAGAGACAGGCAGATCTCTGTGAGTTCCAGGCCAGCCTGCTTATACAGAACGAGCTCTAGAACAGCCAAGTCTACAGCACAGGGCTACACAGAGAGCCTCTGTGCAGGTGGCAGAAGCTTGCAAAATTGACCACGCTGCATCCCAATCAGGAAGCGGAGGCTGCTGAGTGTCTGCACGCGGCATCCCAATCAGGAAGCGGAGGCTGCTGAGTGTCCGCACTTAGGTTACTTTATCCATTTTCTGAAGTCCAGGGCCCCGTCCACAGAACAGTCCAACCCACAATTAAAACGGGTCTTCCCCCATCAGTTAATCTCATCAAAATAATCCCTCCCTTTGGGAATCCCTGGGGATGAATAATCCTTCACAGCCACCATTGCAGAGGCTTCTCTCCCAGGTGAGTCTAGATCTCATCAAGGTGATGGCATTGACCTGCAGACTTGGTCACTGGCTGGTAACAGTGTTGGGAGATGCGGAACCTTTGAGAGGTGGAGCCAAGTAGATGCAGGTCACATGACTGGGGGCCTGTGCTCGGAAGGGATGCTGAGTCCGCTTTGCTCTTTCTTTCTTTTTCTTTCTTTCTTTCTTTCTTTCTTTCTTTCTTTCTTTCTTTCTTTCTTTCTTTCTTTCTTTCCTTCCTTCCTTCCTTCCTTCCTTCCTTCCTTCCTTCTTTCTTTCTTTCTTTCTTTCTTTCTTTCTTTCTCCTCCTACACTCTCCTCTCTCTGTGTTGCTTTTTTCTTCCTCCTCCTCTTCCTCTTCTTGTTTTTCTCTCTCTCCTCTCTTCCTTTCCTACCCGTCCCGCAAATTCTCTTCATCCTGCCAGTTCCAAGGGTAGTACTAACCTTTCTTCCTTTGTTATTTCTCCCTAGTTTACTATTTTATGCAAGCATGTGGCTTTCTTGTGTGTGTAGGTGCACATGTGCTTGTGTGTTCGGTGAAGACCAGCGGGATCTCGGCTCTCACATCCTGTCAGCCACGAGGCCAGTAGTCTTCCCTTCCCTACAAGCTGTTGTCATGCTCTGCCTCGCCACAGCCCCCAAATCAACACGGCCAAACCATCACTGACTGAAATTTCAGTCATCGTGACCAAGTTATATCTTTTCCTCCAATCAATTTGCTTGGTTTTTCAAGGCAGGGCAAATTTAACACTACAACAAATCTATACCTGTAGACAGATAAAGGGCTTCCCTTTCTGTTGAGTTTTATGTATGTGATGGACCCAAGAAAAACACAAGGTTCATGCTAGGGTGCTCAGGGGAACTGCATACATAGAGCTGGTTCTTGTGGCTTGGGAAAAGCCAAGAAGCCACTCAAGAAACTGCAAAGCAACTAACAAATAACAACACCGGGAGGCTGAAGCTGGGGAGCTGGCTTAGTTGGTAAAGTTCTTGCCTTGTAAGCACAGGACCTGAGACTGACATTCAGAAACGGTTTAGAAAACTTGACACTGTGGTACATACTTGTAGTCCCGGCACTAGGAAGAAAGAGCCAGAAGGATCCCTGCAGCTCAGTCAGCCAGCCTGGTCTAAGGGTTAAGCTCCAGGCCATTGAAATATCCCATGTCATAAAAATCGGGTAGAAAGCTCCCAGGAATGTAACCTGAGATTCCTCTGATCTCCACAAACACACGTACACACTCATACCTGCACACACAGGAACATGTGTGCACTCAAAAGTAAACTATGGAGAAATAACAAAAGAAGAGGAGGATGCTGTCTTCACAGCTGGCAGGTCAGAGGAAGAGGATGGTAGTGTCAGAACCGGAAGCAATAATTGGGCAAGTTCTTGAACCCTAGCTTTCCAGGGGATATGGAACCTTGAAGGAGGGGAAAACAAAACAAAACAGAACAAAACAAAGCAAATCTCTCATAGTCAACAGCATTGCTCAAAAGCAGAGGAAGGAAGACAATTGTCTTACTCTTCCCTTCTTCCCACCAGTGCCTCCATCAGCCCGAGTAAACAGGAAATCAGTTGGCAAATGCTCTTTGGAAATGTAGTTTGCAAAGGAGAGAAGCTATGGGGCTTAGAAGGCAAACATGAATCTTGAGAGCAGCACTCAGTGCTAGGGACCAGGGTGGGAAGATCAAATCACAACATCACACATGGGCACCTGACGCTTGAGTCATGCAAACTGTGATAGTCCAGTATGTTGAGGACTCCAGAGAGCTGGATGGTCTAGCAGGATGCTGGGGAGAGCATCCGCACCTGCCTGCCGGGGAGTGGTAAGTGAAGACTCTATAAAGAGGTGATCCTGAAGCTGGAACTTGAAGGATGAGTCAGGGGTAAGTACACAAAAGGGAAGGTAGGGTTGGGAAAACTGGGAGGATTGGCTGGCTGATGGGAGACTGGGCTGGAAGACAAAGGACCTGGAGACAATGGCGAACAATGACATAATTATTCATCACATAATTCATCAGACCCTTCGGTGTTTCCTTATTGCTTAATGGAGGCATCCTTAGTTCCTTGCAGGAATATGAGACTCTGCTCTCCTCGGTTGGCCTCAGCTTAACCTCCAGCATGCCTGAGACTCCAGCACCTAGCAGCCCTCCGTATGCATATAGGACGCACAGTCTCCTCTTTGGTGCTTGTGATGGTTTGTATATGCTTAGCCTAGGCAGTGCACAGTTGGGAGCTGTGGCCTTGTGGGTGTGAGCTTTAATACCCTTGTCCTAGCTGCCTGAGAGCCAGTATGCTGCAAACAGCCTTCAGGTGAAGTTGTAGAATCTCAGCTCCTCTTGCACCATGCCTGCCCGGATGCTGCCATATTCCTGCCTTGATGATAATGGACTGAACCTCTGAACCCGTAAGTCAGCCCCAATTAATTGTTGTCCTGATAAGAGTTGCCTTGGTCATGGGATCTGTTCACAGCAGTAGAACCTTCTAACTAAGACAGAGCTTTTGCCTAAACCAAGTCTCTTTCCCTCATAATTGGCAAGATTTACGTTTGACACTAGCTGATCTGCAAATGTCTCCAGCTCCCCTGGATAGAAGACAAACCTCTCTGACCTCCTCCTAGATCTACTCACTTCTCTCTTATGCTGGCATTCTTGCATTTGTTCTCTAGTTGGCAGCGCCATGAGTAAGACCATCATGGGTACCATCTGCATCTGCCAGAGCTGTCCCCTGAGTGCCTCCAAAACACCTGATGCAAACCAGGCACTCAAAACACCCGGGAGGGAGGCAGGAGTGTGATTCCATTTGTGGCTTTGTTTGTCTAGCATACACTAACCCCTTAATTCAACCCCAAGAGCCCCATAAGCTAGAAGCAGCAGCAATACCAGCCTGTGGTCCCAGCTCTGGGGAGGTAGAAGGAGGAGGATCAGAACCAAGGTTTGGGCTCAGTAGGTAAAAGGACTGGCTTCCAAGCCTGAAGACTGGAGTTCATTCAATCTGCTAAACCCATGTTGGGGAAGAAGAGAAACCAACTCCTACAAGCTGTCCTTTAAGTCCACACACAAAATGTGAAGCATGTGTGGCCGTGCAGGTGCATACACACGCATGAAAAGTTTTAAAGGTCAAGCATTGGTTGTGCACACCATGAACCCCAGCATTCTGACAACAGAGGCAGGCGGTTCTCTATGAGTTCAAAGCCAGTTTAGTCTACAGATCAAGGTCCAAGCTGGTCAGGGCTGTATAGTAAGATCCCAACTCAAAACAAATTTAAAAAAGGAAAGAAGGAAGGAAGGAGATCATCCTCAAATCCATAGTGAGTTCAAGGTCATCCCATGATAAATGAGGCCCAAACTTGGAAGACTGCAGCAAGAAAGAGAGCAGCCACAATATGGTGTCAGGTCACCACAGGGACTCTTTCATACACCCCTGATTTCACCGGAACTCAGAGAGCTTTGTAGTCTCACACTATAAATGGGATCATTCTGAAGGCAACCTTTGTGCTTTCCGTGAGGCCACTTTCCCTTTTAGAATCCACCCCCTTGAAGACCCGGTCATGAGGAGGATGGCGATTCTTCCCTTCCCCAGCCTCAGTGGGCTTCCAGGCGCCACTGCCACAGCTGCGAGACACAATCTGCTTCTATCTTGCATAGCTCCAGAAAGTTCTTCTGCTTATTTGTTTTTCTCATGAATGCTCAGATTAGCTCTCCAGGCTGCAGCTCAATCTACTACAAAGAAGAGTGGGAGGGGCTTGCTAAAGGGCAACTACAAGATTTGTCCCCAAATGCCTGGGACCACATTCTTCTGTTTACCTTGGCACAGTGGCAGAGTTGTCCTTCAATGGCCTAAATGTCACCTCGATCCTCTCCTGTCTACCCTCCCCTCCACCCCCTTTCGCCTCCCTCCCCAAGGCCTCAAAACCAAACGAAGCATGAGCAACCGCATCAGCTAACCCCTAACAAGCATAGCCACAGATGTTGAAGGTGCATGCTCACTGACACGGGAGAGTGCCTCTGACATCTTATTTTACATTGATAAACATGTGTTAATACAGAGAAAAGGAGACTGGAAAGATAGAAACCAAATGTTTGGTATTATTTGAGCCCTGGATCCCCCAAGGTGGAATCAACTTCTGCAAACTGAACTTGACATGTGCACCATGGTAAGCATGTGCTCCCTCACTCCCTGATTTATATAATACCAATAAATAAACATTTTTTTTAAAATCAAAATGTGATTATGAAGAAATTTCAAATAAAACCCATCATGCCCTGGGATCAACCAGACCCAAAGTCTATACATCTCATGGAGCTTCTACCCAGAGGTAGAGAGCTTCATACCGGGTTTTGCACTTTCAATGTTGCATAAATTTGTATGTCTGTATCTAACACCAAACCCTGAAAAATCCAAGACAGGGTCAGAGCTAGAGAAACAGTTCTCCTCCATGATTCAAGTGCTCATCACCTGTGCTTAGCCCTGCCTCGTGCCCTAATATTCTGCCTTTCTTGTTTTCCTTCCTACTTACTATGCTATACCTACATGTGCATGTGTGTATACACACACACACACACACACACACACACACACACACACACACACACACTATATTATGCTCTGCATTTGAGGACAAATACAGCTTTTTCCTTTTCTGTGAACTCAATATTATGTAGTCTAGTCTAACTAAGGACTTCTAAAGATGATAAGCTAGGCATGGTGGCACGTGCCTACTTCACCCAGAGATAGGAGATTCAAGAGATCCTCAGCTGTATAGCAAGCTCAGGGTGAGCCTATGCCATATGAGAAGCAATCCGAAGACTAGAAAACAAAACAAAACCAAAGAAGCTAATGGCATCCCAGGGAGACAAGGCAGGAGCAGCACTCTAAAGGAAGAGCTCGGGTTGCTGTGGAAATATTTGCAGGGGAACCAAGTAAGACAAAGAGTGTTAAGTCCTCTTGGATGAGGAATGAGACAAAGCAGAGAGGCGGGTGTTGTGTTGGGGTGCTGTACACGCCTACAGAAGGAGTGGCTAATGAAAAGGCTAACCAACTTGGCTATTGGAAATGGCAATGTGCACTAAGAGAAGCCGCTGACACAACATGGGTGAGCACCCTCTCCAGGGAGGTACAAGGCTGCAGACAGGACTGGGTGTGTGTGTGGGTCCTTCTAACTGTAATGAAAGGATTTGTACAAGAGAGTGGCAAGGGAAAGAAGACACCATCCTCGCCCTCGGGGAACTTGCTATGGTGTAATCCGATTAGAAGCTCCAAAAACTTTAATTAGGCTTAGGGAAAATGACGAGAACACAAAAATCACAGCAGTCCTTGTCTAGAGGGCTTGGGAAGATATAATCGCATTGACACTAACTACTGTGAGAATTTCATGTTCTGTTCAGGCTCTAAGTTTTCCCAGGGAAGATAAAGAGAGAGTGGGTTAAGAGATATTTATGTTCTGGTGACTATAGGAGCAGAGTAAATAAAATACACGAGATGAGGAACTGGAGAGATGGCCCAGCAGTTAAGGGCACTTACTGCTCTTGCAGAGCTCTAGAGTTCAGAAAACAGGTTAGATGGCTCAAAAATGCCCGTAACTCCAGCCACAAGTGACCAGTCACCCTCTTCTGGTCTCCGCAGGTACCCGCACCCATGTGCATATACCAACACACAGACACACATAAACATTTTTATTTTAATTAAAAATAAAATTTAAAAAATCATAAAAATGTATGAGCCAAAGATGGAAAGAATGGCTCTTAAAGCCTGCTTCTCTCTGTGTGTGGGGGGGGCAGTGTTGCTTAAGGTTCAAAAGTGTCAGGATCTCTAGATCTAGTGTTCTTCCTTAAGCCCACCCCTAAAGTGCCAAACTGTCTCATGATCCAGAAGCCGATTTCAACCGTCAGATGTGTGGGAAAGAAATTTAGCCTCATTAGGTTCAACTCAGTCTCTACCTTGTTTGCTATGGTTTCATTTCTGTTGTTGTGATAAAATATCCTGATCCCCCTCTCCCCCTGACGTTCCTGCTTGCTTTCTCTCCTCTTACACAACCGAGGGCCCTTGTCTAAAGAAGGATGCCACTCACAATGAGCTGGATCTTCCCACATCAACCAACAATCAAGACATTCTTGGCAGACATGCCCGCAGAACACCCAGACCCAGGCAGTTCCCCAGTAAGGCTCTCCTCCCAGGTGCCTCCAGGTCGTGTCAACTGACAGTCAAAACCAGTCAGCACCAAACCCCACAGTCACTACCAACAACCATCCAGCGATCCACAGAAATGTAATGCCCACCAACCATCCAGGGATCCATAGAAATGTAATGCCCACCAACCATCCAGGGATCCATAGAAATGTAATGCCCACCAACCATCCAGGGATCCACAGAAATGTAATGCCCACTAACCATCCAGGGATCCATAGAAATGTAATGCCCACCAACCATCCAGGGATCCATAGAAATGTAATCTCTACCAACCATCCAGGGATCCATAGAAATGTAATGCCCACAAACCATCCAGGGATCCACAGAAATGTAATGCCCACCAACCATCCAGGGATCCATAGAAATGTAATCTCTACCAACCCACTCCCAGAGGCCACCTGAGTCTTCTCCTGGAGGTGGTAGCTTTCAGCCTCCTATGGGACTCTGTTGAGAATTTATCAGTTCCTCTGTAGACATTGCTACCTGTCACAGGTCACATGTCTCCTGACATCAATATTGAGTCCCATTGACTTCTGATCACTCCTCCTCTTCCCAGAACTCTGCACAGAAAATGTATGCATGGCCCTACCTTCAGAACCTACCCAATGCTCTGGGGCTTTGGAGCCTCTGCAGGGTGTGGCTATTTTTTTTTCTGGAATCTTCCAAACATTTCAGACCTGTTTCTATCACTTTCTCCCACTCTTCTCCAGCCGTGGGAACTCCAACTTATGATGATGGTGGCAAAGGCACTCCCTCTGATGTAATGTTTATATCTAACATCGCCCCAGTAAGTGAGGGCTTTAGCCTGACAGCAGCTGAAATGTCTGAGGCAATTAAGTTCTGCTGGCTCACCTTGAATTGAAGGGTGTGTGTGTGTGTGTGTGTGTGTGTAAAAATAACTTAAGAAAAACATGAGGAAACAAAAAGAAGAGTAAAACACGAATTATTATCAAAAAGTGATATTCTAAATAGTTATTTGTATTAGCTCAAAAGAATACCCTACATTTCTAACCCAGATCACTCTATTGCACCCCAAACTCATAACAATTTACTATCTTCAATTGGGTATCCTAAAAGCACAATGATAAGACATAACTATTTGCTATCTCAGTTAACACTGAGGTCCAGTCACTATAGCATTAGAAAGGGTCTTAGTACCCAGAAAGACAAATGTGGTATATATTAACTTATGTGTGGATATTAGCTGTGAAGTCAGTGATAACCAAGCTATAACCAATAGAACTACAGAGGTTTGGTATATACAAAGTAAGGGGCATGGAAGGGGAGGGAGATAGACCTTTCTGGGAAAGGAAAATAGAAGAGTTATGGATGGATTGGGAGGAGACTTGAACGGGAAGATCAAGTGGAGAAGGAGAGAGAAGTGTGGGGTGGGGAGGGATGGGATATGGGGAGAGACAGACAAAATTAATGGCTATTTGGGGGTTAGTATAAAGACATACTACAGTAAAAGCCTTATAAAATATAATCACATATGAAAGGGGCTCTAAATGAAATCACCAAATAACAGGGCAGACGGAGCCCCACCTGGCCATCTCTTGTCACTAAACGAAGCTTCCAACAGGGACTGGGTTACCTCTAATTGAATTGTTGGCCACAAGAGTTCCATGGAAATCCACCTCCAAAAAAATACTCAGGCTTTTCCTAAGACTACAGGTTGCTCTCCACACACTGACAGCAAGACCCCATCATTGAAGACAGCACCTATCCAGTTCACTGAACGTGAAGAAGTAAAGCTGGTGTATACCCAGAGCCAACATTTTTACATGCTAGCATTTTTTAGTACAGGCAGGAACTCGGAATGCTACCAAAGGAGAAAAGTAAACACCAGTCCTGCTACAAACCCTTTGCTCTGCAGTGGTGTCCTGCCTGCGGGCCATGCTAGTGCAATAGTGGCACAAATCTCATGGGAGTGGCCAACCAATATCTGGCTGGATTGAAGGTCCTTTCCACAAGATGGAACCCATCTTGTGATGCTGCTTGGGTGACCGAGAACCTGAGACTAGATAGTCCAGGAACCTAGAGGAAAACCAAATACTATTTTTCTAAGCAAAACAAAAAGAAACAAGTTTTTAAAAAAAGTAGCGATAAGATAAAATAACTCCTAATAACATTCTGCTAAACTCACAGATCAGTGCCTTGCTCGGCCCTGACCAGAAAAGCTTCCTCCTGCAGCAGATGGGAACACATACAGAGACCTACAGCCAGACATTATGCAGAGAATGAGAGACCTTGGAACACTTGGTTCTAAAGAGGATGTCCCCACCAAATCCCATCCCTCAGTGTTCAAAAGACCCTGATGAAGGGGAAGCAAAAAGAGTACTAGAACCTGAATGGACAGAGGACACCAAGAAAACCAGACCCTCAAAATCTGCAGGATTTATGCTCATGTGAGCTCACAGAGACAGAGGCCGCATACGCAGGGCCTGCTTGGGTCTGCACTAGATGGGAGCTGTGGTAGTTTGAATAGGCATGTCCCCCATAGACACATGTGTATTACTATCCCAGGACTGCGTTGAAAGACTCCACATCCTGGAGCTTTCCAGTATTCCCTGAATCTCAGAGAAGACTTCCTACCAATGAGGATTCTGGTCTAAGGGTTCAGCTGCAGAGCAAGGGCCTCTGACTGGACTTGCCACGTACCAGGGCGCAGCCGTGGCTTCTGATGGCAGTAGGGTAGCTGGCTTAGAACATTGTTGACACACTTTCTTAAACGATAACATTTTGTTACGTTTGTGAGGTATAGTTATAACAAAACTTTATTTTTAGTAATAGTAGGCATGGAAACAAGAAATAGCCCTCCATCCGGAAAACAGAAATAGAATCCTTAGTTCCAGCAGAATCTGCAGGATTTTTTTTTTTGTTTGTTTGTTTGTTTTTTGTTTTTTGAGACAGGGTTTCTCTGTGTAGCCCTGGCTGTCCTGGAACTCACTTTGTAGATCAGTCTGGCCTCAAACTCAGAAATCGGCCTGCCTCCCGGGAGCTGTAGAAATCCCTGTGGGTAGGTGATGCCACCTGCTGGTCATCTCTGCGAACTGTTGGTGATTACTCTTGCTCTCTTCTTTGAGATAAGGTCTTTTTTTTTTTTTTTGGTTTTTCGAGACATAACTCTTATATTAACTTCTTCAACCACCACATTTTTGGTTTTTCCCCTTTGTTCTGTCAGGACAGAGTCTTACTATGTAGCCCAGGCTGACTTTGAACCCATGATCCTCTTTGCTTTGGCCTCTCAAGGGCTGAGATTGTAGCACCCTGCCACAACCCTACCCACTGCCTCAGGAACTATTTAGTGAAAATGTACAATTGTCATTTTTTTTATAACTTGCCAATAGCATTGTGTGTGTCAACATGGATGTGTGGTGTTCAGAGGGCATAGATGAATGTTCTTCAGGGACGGACCGTCTTTTTCTTTTTAAAAGTTTGAGTAAGTCTGTCACTGGCAGGAAGTATCCAGATAGACTATACTAGCTCTCCACCAAGCTTTAACGATCTTGCCCTCTCTGCTCCTGCGCTCTGGGATTACAAATATGCATCCCTTTGTTTTGTCTGTAATATTCTTTTTGTTTGTTTGTTTTGTTTGGTTGTGAATGTGGTTTCTGGGGATTGACCTTTGGGCTTTCATAATTGCAAGCACATCACTGACTAAACTATCCCCCCATCCCCAGGCTCTTGTAACAAACTGTGAGAAAGGACTGCATAGATGTTTCAGAAGGTAAAAATCACTTGCTATGCAAGCCTGAAGGACCTGAATTCGATCCCCCAAACCTGTGTAAAGGTGTAGGAGAACTGACTCCACAGCTGCCCTCCTGCCTTCACTCATGTGCCCTGACGAATGTACCCGCCCCCCCCCCCACACACACACACACACACTCACTAAGAATGCAAAGAAGACAAGAGTCTGGTTCCTAGCATCCGTATTGGTTAGCTCAAACCCACCTGTAACTGCAGCTTCAGGAGATCCAAAGCCTCTGGCTTCCAAGGACACCTTCACTACACACACACACACACACACACACACACACACACACACACACACACACACATTCAAAATTAAACTAAATCTTTTAAAAGAAATAATAAGGAACTAGAGACGCCAGTAGGAAGCTATTGCAAATCTCTTGGGGGAATGATCAAGATTGAACTAAAGCAACAGAAAAAGCCCCACCAAGAAGGCTGAGCAGAAGAAAGGCTCTCCGTGTGACTTATAAACAGCAGGGCCAGCTTCCAGCAGACCATCTGGGATGAGGAAGAGGGAGAAGTCAAGGTTGTGGGTCAGGCCACTGGATGGTTCTTTCTCCCTATCAAAAGCTGAGCAGGGGGCTAGCAATTAGGCAAATCCCAGACAGTCAGGGAGAGCTTGAAGGAAGATAATGAAGATGGCAGACATCTGGCTTCTTCCTCACCATGATGACATGAGACAAAGTCCTTTCTGAGCTTCTGTCCTACCAGTTAGGGCCCCCTGCCAGCAGACAGGTCAGGCAAGCTCAAGGCTGGATCAGGACAAGTTTACCCAAAGTTGACCGCTCTCAGCGTCTTTGGCTATCTCTGAGGTGTGGGTATGTGTGTGTAAGTTTGTGTGTGACTGTGTGTGAGTTAGTGTGTGCGTGTCTCTGTGTGTATGAAGGAGTGTGTGTATGTGTATGTAACTGTATGTGTGAGTGTGTGTGATAATGTGGGTGACTCTGCGTGTGTATTTGTGTGACTGTGTATGAGTGTCTGAGAGTGTGTGAGTGTGATTCTATATGAGAGAGAGTGTGTGTGTATGCCTCTGTGAGTATGTGTGACTCTGTGAGTCTGTGTGTGTGTGCATGAGTGAGTGTGTATGGTGTATATATGTATGTGTGAGTATGTATTTGCACATATGTATGTGACTGTGTGTAAGAGAGTGTGTGTATGAGTGTGTGGTACGTGTGTGTGTGTGTGTGTGTGTGTGTGTGTGTGTGTGTGTGTGAAAACTTACAGGGACACACAGACCTTAGGTAACAATGTTGTCACTGGTTCACTCTGCTGCTATATCTAGGATTTTTCCTGCTGCTTCCTGTTTCTCTGGAGATTAAAAAAAAATACTTGTTTTATGTAAATGAATACACTGTAGCTGTCTTCAGACACACCAGAAGAGGGCATCAGATCCCATTACAGATGGGTGTGAGCCACCATGTGGTTGCTGGGAATTGAACTCAGGACCTCTGGAAGAGCAGTCAGTGCTCTTAACCACTGAGCTATCTCTCTAGCCCTTTTCCCTAGAGATTTTAATTCCTTAAATGACAGCTATGATGAAGCAGTCCAGACCCCTAGATGGTAAAATAGGGAAGTACAGAGCGAGGACTGTGTAGCTGAGATTATTCCAGTAACTCAGTTTAGGACACAGAGAGCTGGGGGACCCTATGGGATATTGTGGGGCTGTGCAGCCAGCCAGGAATCTTTAGCCATGCAGGAAACAGGCATGGAGGACACAGGCTGAGAACAGCCAGGCAGGGAGCACTCCATGACCATGAAGCTTAGCAGCACAAACGGGAG
This sequence comes from Mus minutoides, assembly GCA_902729485.2. Taxonomy (NCBI): domain Eukaryota; kingdom Metazoa; phylum Chordata; class Mammalia; order Rodentia; family Muridae; genus Mus; species Mus minutoides. The sequence continues at coordinate 1,256,388 of LR749866.1, forward strand.
ATGTCCTGGAAACCCATATAGGTCACTGGTCATCTTAAACCAACAACAGCTCCCCTAGGAAGCCTGCCGGGGACCTTGAGGGTACACAGTGCACAGGGTATGGGGCTGACCTTGAGACTCTGTGGACATCTCTCTGGCTCCCTGTAACCCTACCCTTAGGTGGAGCTGCACAGTTCTGTAGCAGGTTACCCGGGAGCTACTTTCTTATCATCATTGTGGGATTAGAATGGATGTGGGCTACATTTTGCACCAATGGCATGAAGAGCCCAGCTGGGCTCCCCTTTCCTGTGGATTGCTGGACCTCAGTCTCCCACTTCAAAGAAGAGACCCACAATTTAAGACAAACAACCCAGCCAGATCCTCCAGGAAAGTCTTTCAAACTTGGGGATTGCATTTATGAGGAACGAGTTATGCTAGGCCAATGTCTGCTATTTTTAAGTTTCAGCATGCCTGAGCTCTGTTTCTTCCTCGGCCACCAGTGTCCCTGGACATGGAGTTAAAACCTCAAATACACGTTCTTCACTCCAGAGCCACTGGGTCTGACCCCTCAGGACCGTCCAGGTTGAGCCAACACTGGGACTGACTCTGAAGAACTTGAGATTTGAGAACCACGTCACAAAGTTGTTGGTAAGAAATGTTACCACCTGCCCATACTTAATGCAACCTCAAAATACCTGAGTAACAGGTATTTTACTCTCCTTCATTTCTTTCTTTTCTTTCCCTTTGGATTTCTAGCCAAGTGTAGCTTGGCCAGCCAGTGAGCTGAATTGGGGTTTCTCACAAGAGCATGGGTGATAGGTTCCTTAGAGAAACATGGACAAAGTTGTGGATGGCCCTGGGGCTAATTATATTTTATGTTAATTCTGTTTTCCAGTGAGCGGCTATGAACCAGGAATGAGTCAGTTTACAGGTGATTTCCTGTAAACCTGCTTCTCACCTTAATTTGTAAAATAAAGGAGAGCTGATGATTGGGCAGATAAAGGGAAGATGGAGCAGAAGGGAGTAGGGAGATGAAGGAGAAAAATGGAAGAGGGAGAGGTGGAGGAAGAAGAAGAAAAGCGGAGCAGAAGCACATGGCTTGGAGAAATCGCAAATTCTAAGGGGTCTCAAAGGCTATGGAAGGTGGTAGTGTAGCGGTAGATCTGCCCAATCTAAGCACACAGCATGCAATCGTATTAACAGTGTTGTTTTCATTGCCGGGGCATATCTGGGTTGGAGAGATTTACCGCAACAACCTATAGCTACGCTGCTGAAGAAAAATCTCTCTCCCAGCAACTGTTAACTATCTAAATTCTTAGGGAAAGGCAGGGCCACATGAGGTTCCCATGCACCCAGCTATGACCGAAAGTTAACGGGCCTGATTCTGTGCCGGTTTCCTGTGGGCAGTCAGAGCTACTGAGCGTTCAATGGGGTGTTGGCTGTGCCATGCACTGAGGACAGTGTTCCACAACACTAGCCATCCTCCTGTTCACTGTCTGTTATGGGAGACTGTAAATGGAGAAGCCAGTTCCTGGTTTCAGGATGCAGGACACAGTAAAGAAGACGAGGATAATAAAAAGATCCCACGTGCCCCGGATACCATCACTCACCCTGGGGGGCTTCCAGACAAAGAGGGAGTGACTGGAGACACCAGGAGGGAGGTGGTCTTGGGGGCTTTGCTAGTTCAGAGACTGAGAACCGGGAGAGGAAGAAGAACCACCCAGGATAGAGCAGGACCATCTACTGGGGGGTCAAGACTTTCTGGAATGAATTTTCAAGTATTTGTTGCTGTTTTTAAATATACTGCTCCAAGCTGTAAGCAGTAAGTCCTAGGATAATAAGGACTCTGGAGCTGACAAAGGTTTAGTGTCATTTCTGGTTTGGGGAGTAAATTAATTATCTTTCTTATCTCGCCAACAAAATACTTGATAAAGGCAACTTGAAGGAAGGGTACATTATAGTTCACAGTTCTGGGATATACTCCATCATGACAGCAGATGCTTGAAGCAGATTGTCACATTACAGCCCACAGTCAAGAAGCAAAGAGATGAATGTTAATGTTCAGCGTAATCTCTCTCCTTTGGCTCAGTGTGGGACCCCAGGTCACAGGATGTGGGACCCCAGCCCACAGGATGTTCTGCTTACATTCAGGGTGCATCTTCCCGTCTGTTGTGGACTTGACTACATGCAATCAACTAAAACCCAAACTGCTGGAAACTCCGGTGAAGAATTTTCTTAATCGAATTGTTTGAAGCAGGAAGAGCCACTTTAAATTTGGTGGTAGCCAAGACAGAGAAGGACATGAAAGAAGGAGGCTTTCCTTTTTTCCTGCTTACCCTCCGTCTCACTGACATGTTTACCTATGCTGTGGCTGCAGCCTGTATTAAATCCAGCTTCTTCAGGATTCCAATGTAGCTGAAGAAGAGCAGCTCTCCCAGAATCCCCTGGGACTCCAGCACCAAATTGGGAATGCTGAGACATCTAGTCTCATAGATAGAACAACGACCATGTTATCAGCCTTTCAATTTTGAGACAACCATTGTCATACTACATGTACCCCAGCCTAATAAATCCCCTTTTAATATGTTTAAACACACATACACATGGGTATACATGTATATATAATACATATGGGTATATATGTATATATAATACATATGTGTATATATAATCAACACTTATATACATACTCATTTTATCACTTTCTTTCTTTTGTAGAATCCTAAAACACCACCTCAATTAATCTAATAGAGATAATCCCTCACAGACATGCCCACAGGCTTGTCTCTTTGGTGATTTCAGCTCCCATCAAGTTGACAATCAAGATTAACTGAGACAGGAGATTAGCACTGTCTGATCTCTTCTGATTAAGCCTAATCTCTTCAGACTGGCCTAGCTAAGCAGATCTTTGAGGTTCACTTCAGGTCTCCTTTCTTCTGGAAGTTTTCTTGGTTGTGCTGGTTGGGGATAATGCATTCCCACATGCCCTTACCAGCCCACAGTCCTTCCATACCACAATGACTTCTTCAAAATAAGTCACTTTTTGAAAGTCCTCCTCGATGACCAGAGTAGGCATGTGGTATTTATCTGCTGGTCTGTTGAAATACTCAACAAATGAACCATGTGACCTCTTGGTGAAAGATGAGTTTTATGTATTTTTAATTTTTGTCTTTGAACATGTGTTTGGGTGTAGGTGCATTTGTACATGTGTCGGGGTTGAGAGAGAACCCTGGTCTCAAAGGACCTTTTATATGAGCTCACAGTGAAGAAACTTTGGACGTTTTAAGTGTTGGGGTCAGGGGTCCTATTTTATTTTTAATGATGTACATGTGTCTGTGAGTGTGTATGTGTGGGTGGTTTATAGAGTCTAGAAGAGAGTGTTGGATATCCCCTGGGCATGGAGCTACAGACAGTAGTAAACTGACTGATATGTGTGCTAGGAACCAAACTTAGGTCCTCTTACATACTCTTAACCATGGAGTCATTTCTCCAGCCCCAAGTGTTAGATTTTTAAATGACACTGGGGACTTCTAAAGTTGAGCTGTACTTTACCATAGTAACTCCAGTTCCAGCTGATCCAATGCTTGCTTCTGCTCCCAAGGGCACCAGGCATGCACATGGTATACAGACATACATGCAGGTGAAACATTCATACACATGAAATATATAAACCTTATAATATTCCCAAAGCTATGTGCTTGGTTGTTGGCTGAGGGTCTGCGGGAGAGTCTTGGGTTATGAGAGTCATGGCTTTGTCAATGAATTAAGCCCTGGGTGATGCATTAGTCAGGGTTCTTTAGAGGAAGAGAACTGATAGAATGTGTATAAAATTATATATAATACACACATATCTATATCCATAATTCACACACACACACACACACACACACACACACACACACACACACACACACGAAAGTACTCCCTTCTCTCGGGGAGGGGCTTCTCCTTGAAGTTAATCCTTCCTGGAACTAAAGGTCCACCCAGTGGTGTGTCTCTCAGTTGAAGTTTTAGTTAAATCAATGTAGTGGCTGGTTTTGTGTGTCAACTTGACACAAGCTGGAGTTAGCACAGAGAAAGGAGCTTCAGTTGGGGAAGTGCCTCCATGTGATCTAGCTGTGGGGCATTTTCTCAATTAGTGATCAAGGGGGAAAGGCCTATTGTGGGTGATGCCATCCCTGGGCTGGTAGTCTTGGGTTCTATAAGAGAGCAGGCTGAGCAAGGGGAAGTAAGCTGGTAAGTAACATTCCTCCATGGCCTCTGCATCAGCTCCTGCTTCCTGACCTGCTTGAGTTCCAGTCCTGACTTCCTTTGGTGATGAACAGCAGTGTGGAAGTGTAAGCTGAATAAACCCTTTCCTCACCAACTTGCTATTTGGTCATGATGTTTTGTGTAGGAATAGAAACCCTGACTGAGACAATCATCAAGAGTAACCATCACAAATAGGCTCATAACTTCTTTTCTATAGATTTATTCTATTTTTACTTATGTGGCTCTGTATAAGTCTAAGCCCATGTCTATGGATACCCACAGAGGCCAGAAGAAGGTGGTAGCTCCTCTGGAGCAGTAATTACAGGCAGTTGTAAGCCATTTGACAGAGATTATGGGAACTGAACCTAAGTCCTCTGCAAGAGCAGTAATCCTCTTATTCTCGGAGCCGTTTCTCCGCTTGGACTCCTCTACCCCTAGGTTTTGTGAGACAAGGTCTCACTATGTAGTCCCAGAAGGCCTGGAACTCTCAGAGATATGCCTGCCTCTGGCTCACGAACACTTGGATTAAAGGTGTGTGCTGTGACTTCATTGTAGCCTTTAAATAAATATATGAACTTTGTATTTTTCCATCTCACCCCCACAAACTAGAAACAAAGAATCAACTCTGATCTACATATTAACTAATGTATCACCTCAACTTTATCTGGACATTTTACCCAGCTTCTTGATACCATTGTGAACGTGGAAGATTTAATCTCACAAGCCAAAGCAGACAGAACTCCTGAGGCCACAGTAACACAACATGAGAAGCGAATAGAAAACAAGGACATGGCACTTGTAGGTGTGGCTGAGGTTTACTGTAGAGGTGAGGGAGAGCGCAACCAGAGGCATCTGGAATGGCTGATGTAGGGACCAGCGGCTGCGTGAAGGGAATCCCAGCTGCTGGGCTGCAGAAATTTAGGGTAGGGGTCAGGGTGAGAAGTGTTCTTTGATTTTCCTCCATGAAGTTGTTTAGTGCAATAATTAAAACGACAACTAACTTTTAATTCTAAAATGAGGGTGAAGTGGCCTGGTGGCATTTGGTTAGCAGAAATAAGGGAAGAAATGATGAAATCAAGGTCTTTTAAAACTTATTTATGTGTATGTGTTGGAGGGAGCCAGAAGAGGATGTCAGACCCTCTCTCTGTATGGCCACCATGTGGGTGCTGGGAACTGAACCTATGTCCTCTGCAAGAACAGTCAGTGTTCTTCATCACTTAGCGGTCCCCCTGGTTCCTGAGGTAAGTAGTTTTGAATTCTTTCCTTTGCTGCTGTTTGCAGTGAGGAGAGCTGGAGGTAACTAGACAGAGCATGAGCAATGCCAGGCCGGCGTCGTAAACTGCAGTCTAGAGAAGAGGATGGAGGCCTGGAGCAGAGACAGGGAGGAAGAGGATAAGGCTCAAGGATCTGTGTGGCATTGGACAGCTCCCGGTTAGCTTTACCCAGAGGCTGGGAGGAAACAGTCCTGGCACTGAGGGTTGGGCTGGAGCTATGGGAATGGCCACGGAGGTCCCTGAAACAGCCCACACTGGAGAAGCTGGAGGTGCCTAAGATGGATGAGTTCTGTATGCTCATGTTGAGTCCAAGGTAGCAGTGGTGCATTAATCCAATCAGGGCAACTGATGATCACACTGTACATGCATTAAATAGTTCTAGCAACTCACCATCTCCGAGAGTAAGAACCAGCCAGCCTGCCTGCCTGCCTGCCCTCCTTCCCTTCCTTCTTTCCTTCCTTTCTTTTCTTTTTGGTATTGGTGATGATGTACTGGAATCCACAATCTTTGTACATGTCAGACATGTGCCTCACAATCTCCTTCCCTTTCCCTCTCCCTCTCCCTCTCCCTCTCCCTCTCCCTCTCCCTCTCCCTCTCCCTGCCCCCCTCTCTCTGTGTGTGTGTATGTGTATGTGTATGTGTATGTGTATGTGTATGTGTATGTGTGTGCTTGCAGGAGTCTATGTGCAGGACATATGTACTGGTGCCCAAGGATACCCAGTGTACCTTAGCTCCCCTGGACCTGGAGCTACAAACAGCTGGGAGCCACCTGGTGTGGGTGCTGGGAACTGCTACAAGAGCTGTAAGTGTTCTTACCCATGGAGCTGTTTCCCAAGCCCCTCTCAATTTAAGAAGATTTGAAATGGAGACTCCTTTTAGCTTGTATGTGTCCCAACTGCCTCAGGCAAACTTTTTAGTTCTGGAAAAGGGGATGTTCTCAATGAGCTCAGGGACTCTGTGGGGGCTATTTGTTAAGAGTGATGGTTTTCCTCTTTATGCTTTGTCCTAGTTAAGGTTTCTATTGATGAAATGAAACATCATGCCCAAAGCAAGTTGAGGAAGAAAGGCTGCATTTGGTTTATGCGTCCATACCACTGGACATCACTGAAGAAAGTCAGAACAGAAACTCAAACAAGGAAGGAACATGGAGGCAGGAGCTGATGCAGAGGCTATGGAGGAGTGCTGCTTACTGGCTTACTTCTCATGGCTTGCTCAGCCTGCTTTTTTATAGAACCCAGAACCACCAGTCCAGGGATGGCACCACCCACAATGGGCTGAGGACTCTCCCATCAATCATTAATTTTAAAAAAATGCCCTACAGGCCACCTACAGACTTATTTTATGGAGACATTTTCTCAGTTGGGGTACCTTCCTCTCTGATGACTCTAACTTTTTTCAGGTTGACAAAATGGCTAGCATTTATTATTCTGTTTGAAGCCTGCGAGAGCCAGGTAGTGCTGGGTAGTAAGACAGAAGAAGTTAAGCAAAAGAAGATACTCATCGCTCCCCGTGGAACTCATAACAAGAACCAAATACCAATAATTAAACAAGAGGCAAACCAAAATTTCCTAAAAGAAGCCACATTCTGCAAGGCTGATTAACTAATTAAAACTTGAGTGACTTGAGACATTGTGGTGCTGCAGATCCAGAGCCCAACTATCTTGGCCCATTAGTCTCTCAAATGATAATTTATTACCAACTCGCTTGTGAACCAACAGCCTTGTAACTATTAAGTGAATTCATTTAGCAACCTCCTCACTTCCATCAACCTGAAGGCTAAGAAGGCCATCAGTGCAACTGAGGCATACAGCAGAGACTTCTCCCCTTTGATGTAGCATTCCTAATTTGTGTACCTGCCAATGTGTTTAAGGAATGGCTTTCCTTGCTCTGATACTATGAAAATACCATGGAATTGTTACCCTATTGGAACGTGGATTTGTGGTGACCTAAATCTTGTGTTCAGAGCTATGGTCATTCATGCTTGACTCTAGAATAAACTATCTCTTTTGCCCTTTAGGTGACAGTTGTGTTTTTCATGTAGGCACAAGCAAATAAAAGGTGGAACCCAGGAGGCTGGAGAGGGTGGTTCTGCAGTTAGGAACACTTAATTTTTCGGAGGATCCATGTTCAAGTTCCAGCATCCACATAGGGTACCTTGCCACTGCCTATACCTCCAGCTCCAGGGGATCATATGTCTGCCCTGGGCACCTGCAATCACACACACACACACACACACACACACACACACACACACACTCCACGCACTTCAGTCACTCACTAAATGCAAATGAGATCACAGTACTTAGTGAAATGTACAAACTTGCTAACCCTGTATAGAAGTGTAACTTTGCAAATTATGGAAAAAAGGAAAATTATATACATTTACAGGTATAACTCTTTCAAACAAGCGGTGGTACACCGGGTAGCAAATTTAGTCCCATAGGAGCCACCGTCCGGTCACACCTCGTCGCACTGACTTCTGGGAGTTGTAGTCCTTCATTGCGGGTGTAGACATGGCGGCCTCCATGGCAGAAAGTTGTAGGGCGTCCCTGTACCTGGCCCGGAGCATCCGAATGGCCAGGCTACGGCTTGCTGCCCTCGCGTCTGATGCCTGCAGTGTCCGCACGGGCCCAAGCCGATTTCAGAGCACCGGGCCTTCCGAACCCGGTGGGTTCAAGCCACCGCCGAAACCTGTCATCGTGGACCGGCGCCGAGTCCCAGAAGACGAGAGAAGGTGAGGCAGCCGAGGCCGCGTGGGAGTGCGCGGGTGCTAGCAGCTCTTGCTGCGTGGGCGTGTGTACACTTTGATACCCGCTTTGTAGCTGGGCTGCACGAAATCGGGTTCCGGGTCTGCCCCTCTCTAGATCCCGAAAGACGCAGGCTTGGACGCCCTTTCCTCAGTTTGTCCTAAAATCCACCACGGTGAGCGTTGGCCAACAGATTCTATCCAGGAGGAAGGGTTTGGGGAGGTCAGATCGGCTGGGGCACGTGGATCCAGCACAGTCCTTTTCGTCTCACCTACATAAATGCAAGTTCAAAAGCTAACAGTATGGACTAGCAGGGTGGTTCAGTTGTAAAGGTGTCTCTTGTGCAAACCGCCCATCAAATCCATGGAACCCGTAGAGGAAAGAGAGACCGTACTCCAAAGTTTGCCTTCAAATCCCTACGTGGGTGTTATGCTGTGCGCCCCAACCACAATACACAATAATTATATATGTGGGTGTGTATCAGGCTGGCCTTGAACTCAAAAGAGATCTGCCTGCTTTTGCCTCCTGAATGTTAGAATCAAAGGTAGGTATCCCTATGCTTGGTGGAAGGTTTCTTTTAAAGTCAGTTTGCAACTGGTGATTTGTATATATTTTCTCCATATTTATAGCTCAGTGAGAGACCTGAGTTCATTGCAGACTGAGAGAAATGCAGTGTATTAACTGTGACAAAATTGTAACAAATAGTAATAGTAATATGTCAGTTCATCATCTTTAAGCTCCAGTTTTGCTTTTTTTTTTTTTTTTTTTTTTTTTTTTAAATAAGATGGCAATAAAACATCTAACTGTGCTCAGGATTAACTTATGCTGCTATGGGTCAGCTTACCTGTGTGGTGACAAACATCCAAGACAGCCAGCCTAAAGGGACCAAATTCGTTTGGCTCAGGGTTTGAACAGTTGTAGTTAATTTTGCTGGCCCTGTCACTTGGGCCCTGCAGTGACACAGTACAGCATGGCAGGAAGCATCAGCTAGGTCAAAGCAAAAGGAGAAACAGAAAGGGGCTGGGTCTCTGCCTTGCCTTCAAGGGTAGATGCCCAGTGACATGTTTCTTGTACCGGGCTGAAACTCTTTAAAGCTTCCCAAGCCCAGTAGCTGCTCAGGATGACAGCTAAACCCTTAGCACAAAGGCCTTCTTGGACAATAAGGTCCAGACCCTGAGGGCTACTTAGATGTTTGATAACCACTTAAACACAATGCCTGGTGCGTTCTCAGGAGTGCTGGCAGTTTTCATGAGCATTAACAATGGTTTTGGAAACCATGGTTTTAGAAATAACATTTCAATCCATGTTGAAAGAATTAAATACGTCTACATTATACCCTTTTTTTTTTCTTATACTGGCCCAAATTACCTTTCATTTTTATTTATTTTTTTTATAGGTTCCTGAGTCCTGAATTCATCCCTCCAAGGGGGAGAACAAACCCTCTGAAATTTAAGATAGAAAGAAAAGATATGCTAGACAGGAGAAAGGTGCTTCCCATTCCAGAGTTCTATGTTGGTGAGTAATTCAGGTGCCTGTCAGCAGGTGTTGGGGGCTAGTTTTCATTGCCTTCAGATTCTTCTTCAGATGTCTGGGTTTTGCTGTTATTTGCTTCTGACATACTAAATTATAAACCTTATTTGTCCATTCCTGCATTTATGTCAGAGCTTGCTTCTCTTCTGACTCTGTAGGAAGCATACTTCGAGTCACCACAGCCGACCCCTATGCCAGTGGAAAAACCAGCCAGTTCCTGGGGATTTGCATCAAGCGATCAGGAAATGGGCTTGGGGCTACTTTCACCCTCAGGAACATAATTGAAGGACAAGGTATGTTTCTTCTTGAGAGTCCAGAGTGAAACTGGGATTTCCCCAAGAGATAATGTGTGCTTTGCCATGGATACAGATTTGTATTCACTGTTTAATGTAAAGCACATTGGGAATGGGGGGTGTCTAGTTTCTTTTGAGGGCTTCTTTTATTATAGGGCAACACCCATTAGGACTAGCCTGGGCTGGGCATGGTGACATATGTCTGCTATCCTAGCACAGGGATGTGCTGAGGCACAAAGATTTTTTTGGTTTAAAACCAGGTTGAACTACATAGTGAGACCTTGCCTAAACAAACACGGTTATTTTCAAGTATGGAGACAGTGTATAAAGCAGTGGAGAGAGATTCCTTTCGTTTTTGCTAGTAGTGTTTTTAAAACAGGATGTCGCATATAGATGACCAGGAACTTGCTATATAGAGCTGACTGACCTCACACTTGAAGTATCCTCCACTCTCTGCCTCCTGAGGACAGGGATTAGAGGATTAGAGATGTGAGCCATCACATTTAGCAGGATCATCCCTTTCTGAGCAAATACCCCAAAGTCCACTGGGATTCCTAAAATGAAAGTCCCTACTTTGCTTTATGTTGTGATGCAGTTATGTTATAACCTGTTATGATAGGTTATGGTGTCAGAAGCAGTCACACATACCATGACTGACAGAGCAGAACAAATGGTAAAGTTCTAGAAAGGAGAATCGAAACAGCATGTACGAGTGTTTATTCTTCTGGGTGCACTTTGGGGTTCCCACCAGTGAGCTACCATGACAGCAGGTCTTGAAGGTGAATCTTGGAGGGTCACATTCAAAACAGCATCTTGCTTACCATGTTACTGTTTGTGCCAAGAGGGCCTCTCCCTGGCAAACTAGTGCATTCTTTGTTGTTGTGATGAAACACTATGTCCAAAAGCAACTTAGAGGGGGTAGTCTGCGTGTCAGTTTATTACTCATTCCCTTTCTGTAGCCAATGCAGTTAGAGTTTATTTTAGCTTACACATCTTCAGGTCAGTCTCAAGAGTGACAGAAACTATGGCAGAGTGCTGCCTGCTGGCTCACTCGTGGGCTCTTTGTCAGCTAACTTTTCAGCCTAGGACCACCTGTCCAAGGATGGTACCTCCCACAAGGGACTTGGCTCTTTATATCAATTAGCCCCACAGACATACCCACAGGTCAGTCTGGTCTACACAGTTCTCCAGTCGAGGCTTTCTCTTCCCAGGGTAATGTATGTTGAAGAGGTGGGATGATGTATTTATAGACTTCTTACACCACATCATTTAGTATGTGGGATTTAGTTTGTTTTGCTTTGATAATCTTGATCTTTGAAAATGACATGTGTTTGCTCAGGTCCCACTTGCTCGCTTCTGTATACTGTACGGTGAAGTACTGCAGGAGTCTGGACCTAATGTGGAAAGTCCATGGCTTGAAGCAGTCTGTTCCCTTCTTAGGTGTGGAGATTTGCTTTGAACTGTATAATCCTCGAATCCAGGAGATCCAGGTGGTGAAGTTAGAGAAGCGGCTGGATGATAACTTGCTGTACTTACGGGACGCCCTTCCTGAGTACAGCACCTTTGATGTGAATATGAAGCCGGCCCCACATGGGTCCTGCCAGGAAGTGCCTGTTAACAAGGTAGATGCTGTGCACTTGCTCGGGTGCAAGTAAGAAAGAAGCACCTGCAGAAGACCCGGGGGTGGGGGTGGGGGACTTTGGTGTGTATCTCACCAGCCCACAATTCCTGCTTTTGTTTTGCTTAGCTGAAAGTTAAAATGAAGCCAAAGCCATGGTCCAAACGCTGGGAACGTCCAAAGTTCAACATTAAAGGAATCAGATTTGATCTTGCTTTAACTGAAGAGCAAATGAAAGAAGCCCAGAAGTGGAACAAGCCATGGATTGAGTTTGATATGATGAGAGAATATGACACTTCAAAAATTGAAGCTGCATTGTGGGAAGAAATAGAAGCATCGAAGAAGTCTTGATCCTGGTCCTAGTGAATGGCACAAGAGGTGAACATGCCTGCTGCTCAGGCCTGATGCCCTGAACTCGACTCTGCAACCCAGGGTGGAAGGCGAGTACCCCTTCAGCTTCTACGGCACACCCTTGCATATGTGGACTGCAATTACACACTTATCTTCCTTTTAAGTCCTTGTTGTGAGAATGACTTTGGTTAATGTATTGGCTCTCAGAATTTGGTTTGAAAGCTATTAAGTATGCTTTGTAAGAACACAGTGATTAAATGAGCATTCCTCACCTTTCGGTACCTAGCATAAAGTCTGCATGTCAGTTTATTGCTCTAAAAAATTCACCTGATACTCATTCCCTTTCTGTAGCCAGCATCACCAGAGTAAGATGTACTGGGATCTGAGCAAGAGTAGATTGGGAAAAAAAAAAACCACAAAAAACCATAAACACACAATAGTGTGCAAGTTAAGGAATAGGGGCTGTAGAGGTGGCTCAGTAGTTAAGAGCACTTGCTGCTCTTGCAGAGGACCTGTGTTTAGTTCCTAGCACCCAGGCCTGTATGTGTGTACATGGTTCCAGAGACCAGAAAGTATCAGGCTGCTTGGAACTGGAGTTACAGCTGCTTATGACACATGTGGTAGTTTGAGTATGCTTGGCCCATATGGAGTGGTACTGTTAGGAAGTGTGGCCATGTTGGAGGACGTGTGTCACTGTGGGGATTGGCTTTGAGGTCTCATGTTCAAGTGTGGTCAGAGTCACTCTCTCCTAGCTGTAGTTGGATCAAGATGCAGAACTCTCAGCTGTGTGTCTGCCTGGACACTGCCATGATGTTAATGATGTTAATGGACTGAATCTCTGAAACTGTTAAACTAGCCCCATTTAATGTTGTCCCTTATGAGAGTTGCCTTAGTCATGGCGTCTCTTCACAGCAATGAAACCCCAGCTAACACAACCCACCTGACATGGGTGCTGGAATTGAACTCAGTCCTCTGGAGGAGCAGTGTGTGCTCTTAGTCATGGGCTACCTCTCCTTTGTCAAATGTCTAGTTTTGACAGGCTCATTAGCAGGTAGAAAAAGGTCCTGTTTTGCTACATGGCAGTTTTAAGAAGAATGTGGGAATCTGAGCTGTTATCTGGCTTCATTTCCCCCAAGTCTACAAAAGCCACTTGTGAGGAATTCCATGGGTAAAATTACAAGTGAAGTCTGCTAAACAGAAGACACCTCAGGGTACCTGGCAGGGCCTGTGTGAACTGGGTGATGAATGTCCAGCAGGAAGGTGGTCAGAGAGTGTTACTTTCTTCCATACGAATCAAGCTTCAGCTCTTGGGGGTCACAGTCCCTCTAGTTGGGCAGAGTGAAGCTGAACATGGGTTGGGAAGCTGGGATGTATCACAGAGTAAAGACTAACCCACCTGTAACATCACAGTGCCAACCTGGATCTCAAGACTATTTTTCTGGTGAGCTGCCCTGCATTCCATGTCTTCATTTTCTTGGCTGCTAACTCCTTATTCTAGCTTCCAGAGATGTGCATGTGTGTGGACCTCCATGGGCATACATATGATATACCTCATGATCAGGTTCAGGAGTCCTTTCATTCAAGTTGGCCGCATTTTACTCTTGAGAGAGACTGTCTGGCCTGTATTCTCTCTCTTCTCTGAAGTTTCCATGCTAGAGTCTACTGGAATAGTTCTAGTGCTGCGTTGAGAAACCCAGCGTTGTCTGGGTTTCTGCTCCCTGGGCATGATTCGACAGCAGAGAATCTGTGTTGTGCTTGCTGCAGGTACATTTATCTCCCTAGTTTAGGGCTTTGGGCAAGCCTCTCAGTGCCCTGACTTGCGTTCTGGGAGACTTGGCGCTTGTTGCTGAGTTTCTCTCCTCTGCTCTGTCTTCCTGGAACCATTATTTGGCGTTTAGACACTGAGTACATCTTTTCTATTTGAGTGTATGCCGTGTGACTGCATAGGATCCCCTGGAGCGTGAGTTACAGGTGATTGTGAGCCTCCTGGTGTGGGTGCTGGGAAGCGAACTCCACTGAGTCTCTCCAGTCTCTGCCTCTGAGACACAGGTCTCCTGTTAGACCTGTAACTTGTCTGTCTGGGTGGGTAGAAAGCTGAGGCGGGCATCTCGTTGCTTTTCTAATGCTGGTCTGAGCTCACATGCCAGGCATAATGGAAGTTAAAGGTGATGGCTTCCTGTACTGCATCCCATGAAGAACAGAGATGATGACCGAGAGCACATCCATCCACACGGCCATCTCTAAGAAGCCGAGGCCAGAGAACAGTTTCCAAAAGTGCACTTTAACAGTAAAAATAAAGTCTCTGCCATTAATATACAAAACTTTCTGTACACATATACACATGCTTTTGTCATGAGCAAATGTCTAAAATGACAACATGCAAAAAATAAATATAGGATCATCATTGAGTTGCTTAGCAAATATACTTTAGAACACTAATAAAATCATTTGGAGAAAAGTTCATAATTCTTAGTTACCTTGCCTCAGACTACCTTAATTAGACAAATACTTTATATTTCTGTATTTAAAATAGCAATGGCCTTCTTAGTCCTACTATAAACTACACAAAACATAGCAAAAAAAGCCTCACTTGTTACGAGCTAATAACTTTGTTACAAAAAAAAAATCTTACACAAAATTAAAAGAAAAATGGTAAGTTTTCTGAAAAGCTATTTGTCAGAGCACAAGATCAATATTCCTGTAGAAAAAGATGGACATTTCAAAAAGAATTATAGATAACCCAAACCAACACATCTTCATGCTTTAGCAGGAACTGGAGAACGGTTCAGCGGTTAAGATCTTTTCTGAGGACCTGGGTTTGGTTCCGAGCACATCAGGTGGTCCACAACCTCCTGGACTCCAGTTCCAGGGGACCTGATGCCCTCTGGCCCCTACATGGAGGTAGTGGTAAACCCACCAAGGTACACACATGACCACACGTATAAAAATAAATATTTTTTTCAAAGTTTTTTTTTTTCTCTTAACAAATTGATACTGAATTAAAATCTGGAGACTCACTGGCACTCTCTCCCACTGATTTCACACAGTAAGTCAGTACAGTTTTGAAAGGATAGTTTGTATAAAAATGTGTTAGCTACTTAATAATAAGCAATTCCTTATACTTCAGAATGAGACCGAGTCCCCACCAAAGGATAAGATAAAAGAAACCATCGAGAGATCTTCCTCATTAGCTGATTTGCAAACAGTTGGCGTTTGCTGAAGATGGTTTTGATTCGGGCATGCTTCTGTGTGTTAGATTTCTTCATTTCCTTCTGGATTGAGAGAGTAAGAGAGTGGCACCCTGAGCTCTCGCTGCTGCTGTGCATTACTTCTCTCAGACACACAGCACCAGGAGGCCTTTCCACACACCCGAGCTGGGCACAGAGCAAAGGTGGCATCAGCTGTGCACAGGTGAAGGAGATGCACACATTCATCTTGACTCACGGCACTCCCATACTCGCACTCAAACACCTGTACTCTGGGCTGTGAGGGGCTCCAGGTGATGCTCTTCTGTGAGGGATTCGGCTTGATTCAGAGCTTTTACCTTCACCAGGATAAGAATTATTTCACTGACTTCATTCCTGAAAAACAACCAAAAAGCATTTATAGCAGCCAAGGCGAAAGACGCAGGAGTGGTAAAGCCTTTAGCAGGCAGTGGGCCCTAAATTTGATCCTAAGCACAAAAAAGATGAAATAAAAGGAAAGGGGTGGTAGTAGTAGTAGTAGTAGTAGTAGTAGTAGTAGTGAAGTACTATCACAGGTGAGAAGGGAGTAACAATGGTGGCTGAGGACCTAAGCCAGTATCCAGAGCCACATACAATACAGAGATGCTCCCCTTTTATACCTCATTACATGCAGTGATGCTTTAGTTAAAGGCAAAGAGTTAATCCCTAAGGCACAGCGACACTAGCTAACATGCCACAATGAAACACATTACATGTGTCACACTGCTGGTATGAACAAATATGCTGATAGTTCTATCAAAGCACAGCACATGCAGCTGTGCACATTTCACATACTGGATACTGTGACGACATTATGTATTTTTGTATTAGCTACACAAACATGTACATTATAGCCTATTGATAGCAGCCTGTATCATCCATTTGTATAAGCACACTGCAGTATTGGTATAGACATAAAACTGCCAATGATGTAGTTCTTAGAATGACTACAGTTTCATATGTCTCATGATTGTAATTGCAAAGCCCAATACACAATATTCTGGAAAATCTGTATGCGGATGGCAGTAAGAAGCAGGACGCAGAGCAAGCCCGTCATCAGGCTCTCCACAGTACTCTGCTGTCAGCTTCAGTGACCACTATGCTGTCAGCTGATGGGAACGGTCACATCAAGACTTCCTCAACACTACAGAAGGAGTTCAGGCTTGTGCCACAATGCCTGGTTTATGAGGACTTAGATTGAACCCAGGGCCTCTTGTTGCTAGGCAAATCCTCTGTTAAACTGGCTATATCCCAAGACCCAGATTTAAAAATTAAAGTAAAAATGCAAAACTTCCTTAAAATTGCTAACATTAAAAATCTTGCACAATGCTTTGGAGGTGAAAAATTAAGTGAGCATTACCTGAATTCACTTTTGGATAATTTCTGTGCAGACTGCAACAGAAACTGAATGAAGTTTTCTAGCTGGGGAATTGATGTCCTCATAGCAGGGTTCTCAAACCAGCTTTCTGGTAGACATGCTGCTATCTGTCAGTCAAGACACATGGCAGGTTTAAAATACAAGAGACAAGGAAGGCTTGAGATTTCTCTCTCCTGCGTCAAAGGTAACATGGCATTAGACAGATCACCCTGCTGGGCTGGAGAGATGGCTCAGTGGTTACCAGCAATGGCTGATCTTCCTGAGGACCCAGGTTCAATTCCTATAATCCACATGACAGCTCATAGCCATCTGTATCTCCAGTTCCAAGGCACCTGATGCCCCCTTCTGGCCTCCTCAGGTATTGCAGTCACACAGGATAGGCATACACAGAGGCACAACACCCATACATATAAAATAATTGAGATTTAAAAAAACAAACAAACACTTGATTAGAAGTCATTCTTCATTGCTAAAAGCATAAAGCAGATGGAATCTGCTCTGAACTCTCCAGCAATGCGTACAGTTCCTCAGTCCTACACAGACATCTGAGAGAAGGAAACAGCAGGTAACTCTAAGTCACACATAGACACACATACATACATATATATATATATATATATATATATATATATATATATATATATGTATATACATATATATATACACACATATATACATGTATATACATATATATAAAAATATGTATAAATATGTACAGAGAGAGGAGAGAGAGAAAGAGAGAGAGAGAGAGAGAGAGAGAGAGAGAGAGAGAGAGAGGAGAGAGAATAGTGACAGCTGGGTGTTGTTGAATGTGTAGGTAGGTGGTAGAACAGGTGTTTAAGTGTGTGAGGCCTTGGATCTGACGCAGTGTCAGCACCATCAACACATGCAAGACAAAGCAGGTAAAGGCAGGGAAAAGAAAGGCTCACTGTGTTAGTCTTTAATTGTTGAGGAAAAAAAGCAGACATGTGACTACAGAAGGCAGAGGCATGGAAGACTTGCTTGGCAAGCAATATCCATTTCCCAAAGTTTTAGAACCAGTCCTGACTGGCTTGGAAGTTACTGGTACCTGTTTTCCCAAGCTTTGCTATCTCACATGTGTCTGAACCAGCAAGCCTGCCCATATATGAGGCACCACATACTGGCCTGTGGCTCACTTCTCCAACCTTGCTGTGGAGAAGCTATGTAAACACACCTCCCCTTCATGACTTCTGAGTTGACCTTTACAGTCAACTTGAAAACAGTCCACCCAGAGAGTGATTTAAATATAAGAACTATAATGATGGAGTTGCAGGTGCGTTCCAAGCCTGCCTTCCTCAGCACCATTTAACACCATGACTTTTACATTATGGGTGGATCAATTGTTTCGGGGACATTTGAGTATTTTAGTGTTTTCATAAAAACACCCTTTCTAGGTCCAAATATTTGAAGCTGTGGGTAGGTGGTGCTGCTTTGGGACGTTAAGAACCTGTGGAGGTGGAGTCCTGTGGAGGATGCACACCACATCATGGGATGATAAGATGAGATTCACAGCCTGGTCCCACTGCCAGCTTGCTCTTCCTGTTGTTTGTGGCTCAAGTAGAGAACTCTCAGTGTTCTCCTACTGTCAGGCCTTCCCCTCCATTATAGACTCTCTTGAAACTACAATCCCAAATAAACTCTAACTTCTTTAAGTCTCCTTTGGTCATGGTGTTTTATCACAGCAACAGAAAAGTAACTAATGCAGGTAGCTTGGGTTACCGTCTATTAAATAATATTCTATGTGCTTAAAATCAGTATGTGCAAGTCTGATTTTTGTCCTAAGATTAATACTTAGATCTGTGTTGCTCTTGGCAGTAACAGACTCTGTTTTCCAGTACCAGTGCCCCCATATTGTAGGGCACAGGCTTCTACAGCCCCAGAATGGCAGCATCCCAGGCTCATGTCACAACTGGGGATTTTAGTTAAATGATAGCAGCAGGCCCACTTTCCTGTGCGCCTTGCCTGTTCACTAGCATTCTCTGCTGGTGTTACCACTCTGCCACAGTTGGTAGGCTGTTTTCCATACCCATTTGTGGTGATTTGACTTGCCTATTTTGGGGCCATTTCCAATAACAGTCTTTGAGTTATTTACTGGCTTTTTAAATTTGATGTGGACTTTAATCTTATGTGTTATAGCTCCTAATATAGTTTCTAATCTAGTTAACTCTTTTTAATTTTTTAGTATATAAAAAGTCATATATAAGTTACAGGAGAAAGAACAGTATAGCAAGCCACCTGAATACACTTTTACGTTTACTTATTAATGGCAACTTTATCTCCATACCTTTTGGACTTGTTTTTTTATCCAGTTCATATTTGTCAAATGATTTTCACAAATTTATTGCCTTTTCTCATTTCTTCTGCCATTTAGAAGTAACTCCTTTTCTTAAAACAACCACCTTCCTTCCCTCCCTCTCTTTCCTTCCCTCTCCTTCCTTCCTTCCCTCCCTCCTTCCCCCTCCCTCCTTCCTTCCTTCCTTCCCTCCCTCTCCCTCCCTCCTTTCCTTTCCTTTCCTTTCCTTTCCTTTCCTTTCCTTTCCTTTCCTTTCCTTTCCTTCCCTTCCCTTCCCTTCCCTTCCCTTCCCTTCCCTTCCCTTCCCTTCCCTTCCCTTCACTTCCCTTCCCTTTTTTCCTGCCTCCCTTCTTGGTTTGTCTTGAGCACATGCTCTTCCTGCAACAGCCTCTCAAGCACTGAGACTCTGTGAAGAGGGCAGCCGGCTCCTGGCATCATTTACTAAATGCTTCTCCCCACGAGTGTTGTTTCAAACCAGAATACTGATTCTTAAATATTAAAATAGCTTCTGGGTTCTGCTCTGTGAAACTCATCTGTTTACTCATGTGCAAGCTCCACAATTTAATTATTTGTGTAATACAATATAGATTTCAATAAGTTCATGTCTTTGTGTGTGTATGTCCAAGTTTCTGAAGAGGCCAGAAGAGGGCACTGGATTCCCCAAGTTACAGAGGTTGTGAGCTGCCCAATATGGGGATTATGCGCTAAATTCAGGTCTTCTCCATGCAGTCTTAACTGTCCAGCCCCCGCCTAAATCTCAGCTCTTGCTCTGCTGTGCTCTGAGAGAGGGCCTCACCCTCCTGTAGCCCAGGTTGTCTGGAGATTCCAACACTTCCTCTACTTCAAAGTCTCCAGTGCTGGAGTTAGAGACATAAGCCACAATGCGGAGCAGTCACAATTAGAACTGGCCTCTATACAACTTACCTGGCTGCACTTTTTAACAACATCTGGTCCAGGGATGGCATTAGTAAGAGAGATAATAAGGTAGCGATTCAGCAGCTTCCCCAGCCCCAGATCTTGCAAGGTGTCATCTGGGAGAAGTCCATTCCAAAGAAGAATATTTCGGAAGAGCTAGAAGAAAACACCAAATAATTATGTGTGTCCTCCCTAGCAGCTATAGTGGGACATAAAGAACTGGTCGAGCTCCCGACTCTTACTAGCTGGCCTTGTTGTACATGTCAGCTTTGGAGGAGAAAAAAAAAAAAAAAAATCCCTAAGTCAATACCCGACTCTCGCCTCCATGCATGTGCTCATCATATTTCCACTCTAAGGTAACCAACGGCAATATGCCCCATGGAACTCCACCGAGCCTCTCCAGATCAACGCCCCACTGTAACCCATCCCCCTATAGTCTGGCCCACCAAGTGGTTGCCAGGACCAGAACGCACTGTCAAGGCTGGTACCCATGTGTGGGAAGCCAGGCAATGCCAGAAACCTCACTGCTGATGTGTAAAACAGGACAAGGCATGAGTCTGTTGATAAAGGGGATGAAGTGCGCTGTAGTGAGATCTTCGAGTAAATACTGGCTTTATTTGGAAGGGTGAATTCATGGGTTTCTGTGAGCTGCAATTCGAGTTCTGAGTCTTCTGGTATTCTGAGTAGAGAATGACACACACCACTCTACACTGTCACTGACCTCCCTGCCTGTCCCGGAAAACAGTTTCCTGACTTGGCCATGACACGCATACATTCACTGCACTGAAACTGTTCCTGCTAAGGACATTTATGTCTTTATGTCCTTGTATTCTCAAACATAATGGACGTTTCAGTACCCTGTGACACTTTATCTTGGCATTTAAATCACAGTGTCCTTCTTGGGTTCATTCCATCTCCACGGTTGTGTGCACTTTGCTACATCTAACCCAGACTTCATGGTCTCTCCAAGCTCCTCCTCCTACATCTCCCACAAAAGCTAAGACGGACACAGGCACACAGTGCCAGACTTGTGTTCCTCACCTGTAGTGAGTCACTGTGGAGTCCTTTTGATGCTTTACCTGAAACAACCGACCTCCTTATATCTACCTCCACCGACCTGGAATTGCCTTAACTGTAGCTTTTTAGCCATCAGGTCACTGTAATTAAATTTAACTGGAGTGTCCATGAGACAAGAACAGCTTTTACATTTTTAAAGGACATTTCAAAATATTTAAAAAACAAAACAGACTACAGGTGGCATACACCTTTAATTCCAGTGCACAGGAAGCAGAGGCAGGAAGGCATACCATGGAGTATAAGATAAGTCTGTACCATAGCAAGTACCAGGACAGCCAGGGCTATGTAGTAAGACTGTCTCAAACACAACAAATTCAACACAGAATATTTTGCATATGTGAAAATTATACGATGTTCGAATTTCAGTGTTGGTAAGCAAAGTTTATCTAAACAGTTCATTTGCTTGCATACTGATAGCCTGTTAGTGTTTTGTACTGTAGTGGCAGAGTGGAGTAGTTCAACAATACTATTTAGCTGCAAAGATTAATATAGACACATTTAAAAAATAGTACTCTGCTTACCTTTAGAGCTCCCCAGAACTGTCTTTCTTGGAACTTGGAGTGTGGTGACATTTTTCCTTTTTCAGAGCTAATGTGAGACGGGTGAGGAGGGGAGGGAGAAATGGGGAGAGGGAGGAGACGGAATACACAGGACCATTATTCTTTCAGAATAAAGCCTCAAAAATAGGACTCTTGTTTGTTTTTGTTTTGAATTCTGTGTACATTTGTCTATCTGTGTGTGGTTTGTACACATGAGTGCCATGGCTGCAGAGGCTGGAAGAGGCCATGGGAGGTGGAGTTACAGATGGCTGTGAACTGTCCAACCTAGGTGCAGAGAATCAAACTCCAGTCCTCTAAGCCACCAAGTGACCTCTCCAGGTGCCTGTTATTTGTTTGAATTAAGCAACTAAACAATCTAAATGAAAAATGAATCAAGGCACTCTGATGGTATCTTCCAAGAATTACAAATGCATCCACAGTCAGCCAACAGTGGGTTTCTGCAAGTGAGTTTGTAGATATGATTGCCTTTACACAGTTTGCTTATAATCTATTGCTGGGAAGAGATTACCACTCATGTGCTGGTCAGTTACATGCCAGTACTGGCTGGCTTTGTGTGTCAACTTTACATAAGCTACAGTCAACAGAGAGGAAGGAACCTCAGTTGAAGAAATGCCTCCACGAGATCCAGCTGTAAGGCATTTTCTCAATAAGTGATCAGTGGAGGAAGGCCCAGCCCATTGTGGGTGGTGCTATCCCTGGGCTGGTGGTCCTAGCTTATTTATAAGTAAGCAGGTGGAGCAAGCCAGTATGCAGTATCCCTCCATGGCCTCTGCATCAGCTCCTGCCTCCAGGTTCCTGTTCTGATCTCCTATGAGGAACAGAAATATGGAAGCTTAAGCCAAAAAAACCCTTTTCTGCCTAAGTTACTTTTTAGTCATGGTGTTTTGTTGAAGCAATAGAAACCCTAACCGAGACAATGCCTATTGAGGAACTTTAAAAACGTGAAGAAACTTACTTGCATAAGGATATGAAATGACTTCAATTATCTACTAAGTGAAAAAGGTACACAGAGGGGGAAATAAGGTCACAGCAGAGATAAGATGAATGGCAAAATCTACATTCGTAAGTCTAAGAGTAAATAAACCTCATTTTAGGGGCTGGAGAAATAGTCTGATGGTTAAAAGCACTTGCTGTTCTTGCAGAGGACATAGTTTAGTTCCAGGCATCCACACAGTGGCTCACAACCGCCTGTAGTTCCATCTTCAGGGGGGCTAATGCTCTCTTCTGACCTCTGCAGGCACTCACATGGTACATATACATACAGAAAGGCAAATGCTCACAATATATAAATTAAAAGCAAACAACCATTTTTTTTTAATTTTAAAGATATGCTTGATTTTAGTCAAAAGGCTCAGAAATGACTGCCTTAAATATAAATAAACTGCACTCCTATTTTGAAGCATGAGAACATATTAGTTACCTAAAAGAGTACAGAACAAAACCTACCAGGACATATTTTTATTTGCAGGTATCTTATCTCTCCCTGACTCAGATAGTCAGGAAGCTCAAAGTCCGGTCCCATGCTCCCCAACTTCCATCCTGGGAGTACCACTGGGTGTCTACATTATGAGGACAGCCTGAGGAACATCAGGCTATATCTTACCCTACCCTACTATCCTCAAAAGAAAAGCTATTTCAAACAGTATAAACATGGAGAGCTCTTACCTCTTTGGGTATAGAGGAATAAAAACATCATCTTCTATTGACTTCTTCATTCTTGCAATAATAGATTTAAGTAAATCCTATTAAAAATTTGAAAAGCATCAGCAAGCCATAATTGTAAATATAATAACTAAATCAAGTAATTTTAATCGTGCAAATTGGTCTGCAGTTAGACCTGATGTTACAATACTGTAAGAACTTAGGAGAAGCATGTGGTTGTCACTAGATCACTCAGTGCTATACTGCAGTTTGTTGCATGAATACTACTTATTAGACATTTGATGGTTTCCAAGTAGGGGGTTCATTGTGCTTAATGATGCTATAAAATACCTTGCAGAAGTCTCAATGTGTGTAAGAACAGTTAATAGGTATACACAATGAAATGGAATTGCTGGAATACAGCTCATGACCTTGTATTCAACGTGTACACAATTATAAACTAAGATGGTAGTAGCTGAGACTAGAAACCCAGTGGCTGGGAGATCACAGACCTAGGGGCAACCTCCCCACTATGGTTTTGCTAGCTGATGTGGTATCAAACTACAGCCTAGATATTTACGTTTATACCCATAGACACGTGCTACTCACACTTAACCAGAGAAGCTTGTCTTTGCAGTAAACAATGATAAATGCAGATACCCATGTGCTCAGCCCTAAACAGGACATTTCTACCACTCTCTTTAAGGAATGCCGTGGAAGAGAGAATGGGAAGGATGTAAGAGCAGAAGACAGGGAGAAGAGATATGAAATACTGTCTTCAGGTCACAGCACAGCCATTGCAAACATGAGATCTGAGCAGCAGAGGCTGCCTACAGAAGACCGGGCCTATCACTGGGCCTGTCACCGGGCCTATCACCAGGCCTGTCAAGAGCCAGTCATGGATTGGAGGGGCCACAGGGCCCTAGCCCTTCCCGATGAACTACTGGCAACTGATGCATTCCAGGGGAAGGACAATTATTGCAGTCCATAAGGCTACAATGGATAGTTCTGAATCCATGGGCACACATAGTCCTGGTTAGAATCAGATGGTCACAAGGCAAAGCAAAACAGAGTAAAACAAAAAGATGTGAACACAGAAAGGGACCCGTGGGAGGAGGAGGAGATGACAAGAGATGGGTGTGTGTGTGTGAAGGGGGGAGAGGGTGAGAGCAAGCACTACGTACACATGAAATGGTCAAAGGACAAATTTCATCAATAAAGAGTAAAACAAGAACAAAGCCAAAGCCAACAACAAAACCCAACAGTGGTGTCCCATTGTAATACTAGCTGTGTCTAAGGGGAGTCCAAGCATGGTGGTACATGCCAGTAAACCCAGCACAAGGCAGGCAGATCTCAGTGGTTTAGTCCTATCTCAGTTTTCATGAAGAGCAGGGTTTTATTTCTTTTTCCACCTAATTACAAGTACTTTCTATCTTAAGAGACCTATATCAATTTTTAGAACATCAAGAACAAAACTCAAATTTTATTTTACCCCATCTTTTAAATTCTTTGAATTCTGACTTTCTAGGTAATATCTCCACACAATAGAATCTGAGCATGCATACATTATTTTATTTACTTTTGTGGTATTGGAAATTGAACTCAGGTCTCCTGCATGCTAGGCAAGCACTCTGTCATTGAGCTAAACCCCAAATCTGCAGATATCATTACCTGTTTGCTTTTACTAACTTCATTTTCAGAAGCAAACTGTTCAAAAGCCACTCTGCAGTGCACCGTTAAACTTCTTGTCTGTGAGGTTGACAGGGGATCCCAAATGATCTCTACAAAATCTGAAACACGTTCAGTGGTTACACAAGTTACTAGATCATGTACAAATAACCAAAGTCATTAGCATATCCTATTCCACTTCATATTAAGGTTAAATCCATGGCTAATTTCTATCATTACCATTTCCCCTGCATACACCCTCAATATTTTTCCTCCTTGGGTTTTGCTACACCTGTCAGGTTAACCTACAACCCTCACTAGATTCACCTCCTCACTAACTCTTCCTGTAACATGCAGTTAAAATGTAGCTTTAAAGAAAGGTATATCAAGCTAAATTCCCAAAATTCAAGTAAGCCTCCATGTTAGGCAGCAATTACTTCCCTGGCCTGCTTGCTTGCCTGGTTGATTTTCCTGGTTCTTACTTTCAGTTGAAGGATCTTTCTACTTCCTTCTTCTTCCTGTCCTCATACTATATATGCATGTTGACATGTCTGTGCGTGTGTGTGCATGCATGTGTGTGTGCGTGTGCCTGTGCCTGTGTGTGTGAAGCCTGAGGCTGATGGCTACGAGTCTGGCAAGCCAGTTTGCTATTGGGATCCTGACTCCATGTTATAAACACTTGGCCTTACATGCCAGCCACCATGCCTACCATGTTTTTATGTAAGTCTGGGGATCTGGGCGCTAGTCCTCGCTATTGAGAGCAAGAGTTTTAAATGTTGCACTGTCTTCCAGCTCCCAAACCCCTAGTACTTTCTCCAGTACTGTCCACTGTTTCCTTTTAAAACAAAATTCCTCAAAGTACTGCCTAGATGTCTACCTCCTAATCTTCCTGTTTGTTCCTGGAATCCTCTCAATTAGGCCGCACTTTACAGAGTGGTGAGTGCATCGCTCAAGTCCCACAGGACATTTGTACAGTGAGCTCCAAAGGTTGATTCTAATCCTGTATACCACAACTAGGACCACTTTCTCCCTGAAATAGTTTCTTTGACTTTGGGACATACTTTCTTTTGACTGTCCTCCTGTTATCCTCTCTGGTCTTGGCTGGTACTTGTCACTACTGTGGCTTTTCAAAGCTAAAAGGACCTTAGGACTGAGATCATTTCCTTCTCATTCCTTCTTGCATTCACTTCCTTAATATTTCACACCACTTTGTGGCATTAAGTACTACCCATGTGCAGCTGCCTCCTGCCTGACCTTCTCTGACTGGTATACTCAGCAGCCATCTAACATCCCACCCCGTGACCGTCTAACATCCCACTCAGTGACCGGCACCTAACACAGCACAGCCACCAGAACGCCACTCGCCACTTCCACTCTAAACTGCCTCCTTCAGAGTCCCAAGTCAGGAAAAGGCAACTGAGTCAAAACCCCAGAACCACTCTCAATGTTCTCCTGCTACCCTGCCCAACAATGGCTCCTTCAGCAGACCCTGGGGGGGTGCTGTCTTCAGAACACAGATCCAACGCTCGATAGCCATGGGATAGATGGCTCAAGAACAAGAGTTAAAAAGAAAATCATCAGAATGAATAATCATCTTCAAAGTTCAGTCAAGTTCAAAACTCATTTCTCTCGAATACGGTAAAAATATTCTGGTCAAATACTACCACTGTGGACAGCCAATAACTGCAAAAACAAGCATTTTCCAAGCAGGTCAATTTGAAATTTACTGCTCTCTAATACATACAGTAGTTCCTTGTATCTCCAAACTTCTAAAAGTATGATTGTGATTATAACAGAATTAAGATTACCTGTAAGGCGAGGAACAACTGTTTTGTTGATGACAGCAGACAAGATTTTTCTATCAGAACCATCTTCCTTTCCTGTATCTTCCATGCTGCTCTCCATAAACTCTGTTATGGCTGTGAACCAGGGCATCCTGTCTAGACCTATGGAGTCCATCTATAAGATGAGATAAAAAAAAATGTTATGCATTCTTAAATGTGTGTAGTTTGTAAATTAACTTTTTCCAAAATCCCTAGACTTTCCTTAAGGCTCAAAGAGAATAAGCACATGTTTAATACTATGTCTACACCATAGGCCACCAAGGGAAGGCAGGACGCACGACATCCCAGCATGGAGGAGAATAACTAAGAACTGGGTTTCATGCATTCATCCATACTACAAAAATGTGACAAAGCTCCACTGTGTGCCAGGACATTCAGAGACCAGCAGTGGCAGCACTCTGACCAGAGTGAAATAAATAACGTGTTTGAGTTAGGCACTTGAAACTGCTACAAAATTCACTGGTAAAATTCATTCATCTGCCTCAAGCAAAGTTGACTTAAGTCTTTTCACTTAAGAATAAATGTGTAACATGCATGTGGTTTAGCTTGTTAGCCAATCAGCAAACAGCAAATGGCTGTTACTACTTGTAGAGGAATGAACCAGAATGGCTAACCCCAGGTGCTGCCCACACATTCCCTAATAGTTCCATAGAAATGATCTTGCTCTACCCTGGAAGGTGGTGTGGGCCTAGGAAGCCTGCAGGCACATGACTAAGACCAAGGAGGAGGCGCTGACACTCTCCATCATTTACTCTGTAAGCTCTTGCTCAGAGCTGTCCTTAGGAGCCTCATTCTCTAGCATGCAGGATCCAGCTATTGCTAGTGCTTCCTAAAACATTACTTTCAAGTCCCTGAGATGACTCAGAGCGTAAAGGCACTTGCTGCTAAGTCTGATGACCTAAGATGGATCCTTGAGACTCATATAATGGAGAGAGCCAACCCCCAATTGCTGTCCTCTGGCCTCCACATGCTTGCCATGCATGTATACACACAGCCACACAGTATATATGGCATGAAACATTTTAAAAACTCCACATTACTACCAGGCAGTAGTGGTGCACACCCTTAATTCCAGCACTCAGGGGGCAGAAGCAGGCAGATCTCTTGAGTTTGAGACCAGCCTGATTACAGAATGAGTTCCAGGAGGACAGCCAGGACATACAGGGAAGCCATGTCTCAACAAACAAAACAAAACACAACTCCACATTACCTTCCCTATATTACATTTCCTATTACTTCCATAAGTAAGTTCTCAGCTCTGGATCTAGGTTTGGGTAGAGTACTCACCCTGAACTGCCATTTCCCCACCTTCAAAAAAGTGTATTCCCCATGAATTCCCGCACGACCCAGAGGACCCCTCCTCCCCCGGCTCCCCAGCTCTTTCCAGCTTGTTATCTCCAACTTCACAATCCTCAGTCAAATTTAACCAAACTTAATACTACATAATTCTGGGGAAATTTTCACACATTATAAGAATATTAAAAATGTGTTTGAATTACTGATGTTTAGTCCTGCTATACCTTAAGAATCAAGCAAGAATCAAGCCGGGATGTAGCTCAGTGGTTTGATGATTGTTTAGCATACAGAAGGCCCTAGGTTTTACTCCAACTTTCACCCCACCCCCTCAATCATGTAATTGTCCCAAGTAATATAGCTTAGAGTATACATTTCTAGACAGTTGTTCCAAGGCTCTAAATTTTACCTACAACTAGGTGGTGGTGGTGGTGGGGATGGTGTCGGGGGTAGAAGGGCATGGCATGTGTAAAGGCCAAAGGATTGTATCACCTGGGTTTCAGAGTCCAAAGTCGTACCATAACCCTTGGCAGCTAGCACCGTTATATGCTGAGCCATCCTGCCAGGCTAAGGTTGTGATATTTTAGACCTAACCTGACAGCAAGGGTACAAAAGCAGTTGACATGACCAGGACAGTCACATGTTAAACACTGATACCTTAAGAGGATTCCAGTCAAGCAACTGAACTCGTATCAGGGGACTTAAAAGCTTTGGTAAGCAGAAACCAACGAAGGCTTCATAGTAGGAATCAGGAAACTTTTCTCGCCACTGCTGAAATTTCAATAAAATATTCTGGACGTTACAAAAATCATCATGCACATCTTCAAAAACTTTCTTACAATCCTGTAAAATGTCACCTGCAAACAAAGTAAGTCTCTTTATGTTATGCATTTTAAGCCTGTTTCCTGACCAACAGTCACAAGTTGCTACCTAACCAACTGGGCTGGAAACTTTTGTATTTCACATATTCATTTTATTTAAAAAGTTACTTTAATACCAAAAGTGATAATATCAACAGTAATAAAGCCTACTGTGTATTGAGTTCCTGTATATATGCCAAAATACCACATACTTCTTGCTGCCTCTGGACAGGCAGTGCTGTGAGCTCTGCTCCCAGGGCGCGTTGCTGTTGCCTGTTGGGTTACAGTGGGCACTGTGGCTGCATTGCTTTCCCTAGATGGCACTGTCTGTAACTTACACAACTAAGTCAGTGAACTACTTTTAAAAAGCACTTTATTGTAATGAACTCCAATTAAAAGCATCACAAAGCTGATTAAATTAAACCCTCAAACCAGACATTTGCCAACTTCCCAACTATGCATCTCAGTGAACTCTCTAGTTACCCCACGGTGGTCTGAAGCCTCTTAGGTCTCTGTACTTTCACTAGCAGGTTTGCTTTGTTTTTCAAGGTTTTCTTTTTCTTTTTGTAAGGTTTATTAGAGGTGTAGATGCCCCTGATGGGCGGACTGGACAGAAAATGTTTTTATCTTTCTTGTATTTCCCTGTCTTAGTAATATGGATTTAAAGGCAGCCACAGCAAAGCCTTCCTCACTATTTCAACATCTCAAAATACGTTAGAATCTTGGCAATTGACCTTGGCACTTGTAGAAGTTAGTCATCTCTGCAGAAGACAGCTCATCGTCACTAGACATCCCTTCCTGATGGTCACAGCTGCCCGAGAGCTCCCTTGCCTGTCTTCTCTGCATCCTGTGTTATGCAATAAAGAAAAGTAAATCAACAATGTTATTATTTTACAATGGACACCATTTTATGTAACTGTTCTTGGACACTTTCTGCTTCCTTAGCTGCTTTGGTTCTGATGTTCCGCTCAGACCATTTTCTGAATGTAAAGATTTCCTACGGAGAGTACACTAGTTACAAAGCAATTCTCTAACAAAGGCCACCTCACCAATTCCACCTGAGCCCCAGTTTGTTTCTGAGCTGAACTAACTTAGCTTTGATTTTACATCATTCTTGAAAACTGGGATGCCAGGCTGGGGGATTATCACATAGCTAATTCTACTGAAATAGTAGCAAGTTCATGCTCAGTGTGCTAAGTCTGCACTTTATATAGATACCTTCGAGCTTCAATCTCTTCTAAAATCCGTTGATCCTTTTCATCCAGAGCCAAGCTTCCATCTGCCAATGTCTCATCTTTGCCTGTTAATTCACAAAATTAGCTTTGTACTACAGTCTCAGAACAGTGAATCACTCAAGCTACAGGTAACTTTATGAAGCTACAGGTAACTTCATGAAGTGTGTGTGTGTGTGCGCGTGTGTGATAAGAACATGTACTGTGCTCAAAATGTACATTTTGTTGTGCTATACAATGTAATGTCTATTAACTATCAGTGTTCACAGCCATCACGCCTGTCGTCTTAAGCACATGGACCGTCCTGGTGTTTGACTTTTACCATAGCAGGTGTCTTTTTCTACCATTTTACCCCAATTTCCCCCATAGTCATATACTAGAGATATTTATACTGTGTACATCTTATTTATACTATGGCCTGTTTTATTTCAGCACGTTCCACTGTTTACAACTGACCAAATGTGGGAGGGAGCTGGACAGTCACTTCCCTCTTCCTTGTCAGCCACATGGGATCTCATTCCCGAAGCACCCAAGCTAAGACACTAGTGCGGCAGCTAAGAGATGGCTCAGCAGTTAAGAGCACTAGTTGTCTTCCCAGATGATCAGGGTTCAGTTCCAAGCACCTACACAGCAGCTTCTAAGTGTCTAGAGATGGCCAGCCCCAGGGGAACTTACACCATTTGGAACACTCCTGCACTCATGTAATGCACTTACATATACTCAGTCACACACACATACCTAGAAAGATACTTAAAAAAATTCTGTCTCAAATGCTTAAGTGACTGGAGAGTCTAATATTTACTTTTAACCTTAAACAAGGTATACTGAAACTCCTCCTTGAAATGCCAGGTGTGGGTGAAGGATTAATGTGAAATATAGAAAAAGCTTTTATACTGGCTAGTTCTGTGTCGAACTGAAGCAAGATAGAGTCATCAGAGAAGAGGGAGCCTCAACTGAGAAAATGTCTTCAGAAGGCCTGTCTGTATGCAAGCCTGTAGGGCATTTTCCTAAACTGTGATTCATGGGGAGCACCCTGCCCATTGTGGGTGGGGCCATCCCTGGGTCTGTCCATGGTTCTGTAAGAAAGCAGGCTGAGCAAGTCACAGAAGGCAAGCTAGCAAGCAGTACCAGCATGGCCTCAGCTGGGCCTCCAAGTTCCTTCTGTGCTTGAGCTCCTGCACGCACTGCTTTTGAGGATGAACTCATATATGTAAGGGAAATAAACTGTTTCCTCCCTAACCTGCTGTTGGCCGCGGTGTTTCTTCATAGCAATAGTAACCTTCCCTCAACTAAATAGCTTTTCTTTTCTTTTTTTCTTTTTAAATATAGAACTAAAGGTATTTTTTTATTCTCCATGACAATTTAGCTTAACAAATAATGGAATATAAAAAAAACACTAACGTGATAACTGTTGCAAATATGATGATTCGCATTTTAACTCATCTTGCCTGCGTTTCAAAAGTGCTTCTGACCGTTTTAAAAGCAACGTGTACATGGATGACTCTAGTTCCACAATTCTGACAATCTGGAACACAAAAGCAGTATACTGTAGTTCACCAATAATGAATTATAAAAACTATAAAAGGTATTATTTGTAATCATATGTATACATTCAATTCTTGAATAAATAAATAGTTCCAATATTAGTGCAAGTCACAAATTATGAAACGAAATGATATGGGGTAAGGAGAATGTGTTTGAGAGATGGGTAAAAAGAAGGATCCTTGTCAGAGAAAGCTGAGCGGGAAATGTGGACAGATAGCACGGAGATACTAGAGAAGCTGAGGGGGAAATGCAGACAGCAAGGAGAAACTAGAGGAAGCAGGCAAAATCTGAAACTGAAGAACTGGGCTGGGCTACAGCCGGGTGCACAATGCCTGCTGAGCATGTCTGAGGCTCTGGGTTTGAGTCCCGGCACCAGAATAAACTTGATAAAATGGAAGAGAGTCACTAGGGACAGATAAGAGGGCTATGCTCCAGAATGTGTGACTGGATGAAACTGGACTCCTCCTTCTCAGGAGCAGTTACTTCATTCCTGCTGCTTCCAGGAATATAGTTACTGCAGTCCCATGTGGGCCAGTGGATTTCAGAAGTGTAATTCAAGGATGAATGAAGAAAAATTTACAGTGTAAAAAACACCAGAGTACCAACTGACACTTAATGTGGTGACAAAGCAATGTTTTATGGATAGAATAGATATAGGAGAATTTAACTACTGTAACAATCTTTTTCTTTTAAAGTACTGGGGCTTAAGTAAAGTACCTGGCAAAAAGGTAATAGAGGATTCCAAGTCAGGACTGGGTGTGCACAGAGCACAGAGGATCCCAAGTCAGTACCGAGTGTGCAGAGAACACAAAGTAAATGAAAGATTTAAAAATCTGATGGTATAAAAATTTTATACATACAACTATTAAAAAAACCATCACAAATAAAAGTGTAAATTTTAGATCATACCGAATAAGCATTAAACATTTTAAGCTAGGGGCTGAAAAAGAGATGACTCAGTGGTTAAGAGCACTGGCTGCTCTTCCAGAGGATCACATTTCAGTTCCCAGCATCCACATGGCAGCTTACAACCATCTGTAACTCCAGTTCCAGGGGATCTGATGTTCTTTTCTGGACTCCAGAAACTGAATGCATGCGCTGCACAAATGTACATGCTGGCAAAAACACTCATACAATTAAATAAAAAATGATAGCCGGGCGTGGTGCCACACACCTTTAATCCTAGCACTTGGGAGGCAGAAGTGGGCAGATTTCTGAGTTCGAGACCAGCCTGGTCTACAAAGTGAGTTTCAGGACAGCCAGGGCTATACAGAGAAACCCTGTCTCGAAAAACCAACCAACCAACCAACCAACCAACCAACCAACCAAACAAACAAACAAACAAACAAACAAACAAAGTTTTAAACCATAAAGATTTGTTTAAATTCACTAATAACTAAGAGAAAAAAAAATTGCCACTATGAACCGAGGTGTGAAAGAGCAAAGGACGCAAGAGAATTTAGAAGAAAAAGATCTACACAGGGCATGGTGACTCACACCACTGAAATCCCAGCACTCAGAAGGCTGAGACATAAGAATCCACAAGTATAAGGCCAACCTCGGGGACACAGCAAGCTTTAGGCAAAATTACATGCAGCTAGTCTACAAAGATTTTTTTTCTGTCATCAAAATCAACATTTTACAAAATCCATTTTTACTAATGTAACAAAGTAATAAATCACCATTCATTCTGGAGAATACACAGTCAGAACCTGTTGAAAACCACATCACTACTGCCTCTTTTACTTGCTTCTTGGAATCAAAACTTGGGACCTCATGATTACACAGCACCTTACCCACCGAGCCTGTCTCTTCTTTACTGACTGACTAAGGGGCGGGGTAGTCTCTCTGCATGCATACACACCTTTTCATTTAGACAATCAATTATATTTTCCACATAAGTTTTCATGCCCCTGTAGAATCTGTAGTTTTGAGCTTGATCTGACGCACTCTCGAGGTTCTGGATGGCCGTCTTTGAACTCTTGATGTCTTGTACATATTTTTCATATTCTCTCTGGTGTGAGCGATGAGAGTCCTGTAGTAATGCTAATCTAAATAAAATAAAAAAATTAAAAAAGTTTCATTTTTCATTCTTTTCCTTTTAAGCAGTATTCTAATAAAGATGGTTTCAAACACAGAGATAGTGATTACTGTATAAACCTTGATTTATTAGACTTGTGAAGCTAGAGAGATCACAATTACTGTTCTCAAGAAGATAAAAAAAAAAATACCTAAAGAGACTTAGCAACAGAAGGTGGCCATGGGATTTATTTATTTTATTTTTCTTGAAACTGGGTCTCTTTAACCCAAACTGGCCTTGAATTCACTATGTATCAAAAAGATGACTTGGTTTTAGGCTAAGATTGACCAGAACTTATAAATTAAGGAAGTTCCAAGAATAACCAAAGGTTTTATATGAAACAAAGGAGCACATGTGTACACAAATCTGTTGTCTTGCTTAGAAAACTGAATGAACTGGCATTAACACCATTTAAGCATGCTATGGTTTGGTATAATTTATCTGGTTTTTGATTAGTGAGTGATTGTTTTCCAATAAGAACTTGCTGTACATGGCGTTCATTGCATTTCCTGTTGCATGACCCCTGCACTGCTCTGTTAAAGTGAAGACAGCAGACTAGGTCCAGCTCTGGAGAATATCACACACATCAATTCAATGACTGTTTATCTTTTAAAATTATATAACCTATCACAGACACAAGCCAACAGAAACACATGCAACATATTTCTTTCACAGAATAAGAATATATATCCTATTAGCATTTGAATTCTATGGATGCCTTAGAATTAGCAAATCAATAAGCAATGAGATAAATTAAAAGTATATGGACTTTAATCTGAGCTAAAAAATTAATTCAACTAATCCTGCTAACCTGATCCTGAAAAGAAATTATTTAGCCTTTAAGCAGTATATCTTGTTTCTAAATTTAGTGGAGACACACTACATGTCTAAAAACCTTCCCTTACTTTATGGAGATAAAGTGCAAGCTGAGCTAGGGAGAGGCCCAGTCAGCAAAGTGCCAGCCTTGCCAGCAGGAGGACCTGAGGGAGAGCTCCGAGGCCACCCAGGAAGGTGGGCATGGAGGCATACCTGTAATCCCTGCTTGGAAAGTCCCGGGCCAGAGAGACCTTGTCTCAGCATCAGGAGCTTCCACGTGTGAGCGTTATTAGCTAGAGCAGTATTCCCAAGCATTACACTATGTGAAAAGGCAGGCACCCACAGGGCACAGAAGAAAATATAAAAAACTGGTAGCAAACTGTTTCCTTTGGAAAGTCAACATCCTTTTTGGTACCATTTTATACTTGCTTAGTAAAAACCAAAAACATTTAAAATGTATTTTCCTTTTAAAATAAAGAACCGAGTTGAAAACAGAATAAAGCTAAAAGTAGCAGTTACTTAGATCAGAGGATCTCAAACATTAATCTACACGACCCACTGTCTTTGTAATTCTCACTCTAAAGACAATTCTCTCAAACACAATCCTTCAAGAAACACCATATGGGTTCTGCTTTATAAACAATTCTAGATGTAACAGCGTTAATTCTGTTTTATTTTAAGGAAAACTAATTAAAATACCAGTAAATGATAATGAATGCACTTCAGGAACAATGTTGAATCTGTTGAGGTAATTCCACTCAGCATCACCATTTCAGAACACTCACTCAGGAGGTCCAAGCCTTATTCTGTAGGAGGTCAGACAGTAAACAGCCTCAGCTTTTAGAGCTACATAACTGCTCTTGGAGCTACTCAGCTCTGTGCTATATCACCGACAGGAAGCACTAAACATGCAGGCAGAGCTGTGTTCCAATAAAACTTCATTTACAAACACAGCGTGGGCTGGAGTCAGCCAACTCCACAGAATACAGACATTAAGTGCTGGTATACCTGAAGATTTCAAATATTTATCTCATAATATAAAGTGACTTTTCTATAAAAATATCTCCATTTAATCAAACAACTATAATGACACATTCTGTAATATGATTAAGGAACTGAATTACTTTAAAGCTGACTTATGATATAGAAAAATTTGGAACTATTCTCAAATGTACACAAAACACATCTTGAGCTAGTGAGACGGCTCAGGGATAATGCACAAGCCTGATGCCGTCGGTTCAATCTCCAGACCCCACATAGAGATGGAAGGATAGAACCAATTCCACAAAGTTGTGCTCTAACTCCACATATGTGCCATGCACGTGCGCACATACACCTTGGGGGAAAAAAAAAAAGATGTTCTTTAAAAGGCAGCATAACTGAATGAACTCTTGGTAATAAACTGTCATATAGGTTAATCAAACTCTGACTATCACACCTACTATTTCATAAACACAGGGACCGGCAGACAATAGATTCTCTGTACATTATATAATAAAATACTTAAAACAGCTTCTGACAGGACATGCCTTAATTATAGAAAATGGGCTGTCATTAGGTAATTACTGTTTGCTTGAGTACTTATCAATGCCCAAATATAAAAAAAAAGGATTGTGCTTTCAGAAGACACCATACCAATCATAAAAGTAAACTCTTGGTCATGGTGAATTTCCCCTGTTAATGTATTAAAACAAAAGCCAAACACACGGACAAAAAGCTGGGTGTAGTGGCACACACCTTTAATGCCAGCACTTGGGAAGCAGAGGCAGGTGGATTTGAG
Organism: Mus minutoides; assembly: GCA_902729485.2. Taxonomy (NCBI): domain Eukaryota; kingdom Metazoa; phylum Chordata; class Mammalia; order Rodentia; family Muridae; genus Mus; species Mus minutoides. The sequence goes on from LR749866.1 coordinate 1,292,658, forward strand.
TTTGAAGCCATCCTGGTCTACAGAGTGAGTTCTAAAATAGCCAAGACTATACAGAGAAATGCTGTCTCGAAAACAAAACGAAAGAAATAAACAAAACTCCAAAATAGAAAAACCAAACAAAGCCTACATGTATACACACAAAAAGCCAATAATACAGTCAGTCACACACATACCTGTGATAGTAGAAAGGCCAAGGTAGGAGGACCATGAATTCAAAGCCAGTCAGAGCTGTACAGTTAAATAGAAAAAGACCCTACCTCAAAAAACAAAAAGCAACAACAAAGCACCATGTTCACTATTATAGCAACACATAGAACAGAGAAATAATTACAGTGAATTAACTATAGGAACAAACGTGAAATGTGTCTATTTAACACAGTAGAAGGTAATCATGATGAGATGGGTGAAGTAGAGGTTCCTATAACTTAGGAACTCAGAGGATAGGAATTCAAGGCCAGCTGGGGCACAAACTGAGACCATGTTTCTAAAGACAAAATCCAGCAGTGTAGAAAATGCCTATAGTCACATTAAAAAAAATTGCAATTACTAGTTTTAATCATGTAAGGAGTATTTGTCATTAAGACCAACAAGAAAAAGAAAATGAAAATCTGCTGTGTTTGTATGGTAAAATAATAGATTTATTTTTTCCAAAATATCTGTTTAATAATTGAAAGATCATAATGCTTTTTTTACTATTAATCACTGAGATAACTGTAAATTATAAAATAAGCATTACTCACCTATTATTTAACTGTTTCTTTATAATTTCCAAATTTACTGGTGGAAATGAAATGGAAGTATCAAACTTCTTCAGGGTTTGAGACTTACTGCTGTGGGAAAGGCCTGTATTTTGTCCCTAAAAAAAATGTGAAAAATTATTTTTAAAAAACACTTCATTTACCATACAAAGAAAACTAAGTAAAGTCCCAATGCTCTGCAATATCACAGTCACAATAAAACATTTATAAAATCTCCCAACAGGTTTAGAATATATTCATGCCTATTTTTCCTGCCAGGCATTGTGGCAAATGCCTTATCTTCCAGCATCAGACAGCAGAGGCAGGACAGTCTCTACGTGTGTGATGCCTGTCTCATCTATAGAGGAATGAGTCCCAGGGCAGCCAGGGCTGCACACGGAGACCCTGTCCCAGAGAAACAGAAACCAAAACCAATATCAAACAAAACCAAAGACTGAAACCCCCACCCACTCCATCCCCAGCTTGGCAGTATTGAGGACTGAACCTGTGACCTCATGTATGCCAGGTAGGTGCACTACCACTGAACTACAGTACTATCCCTGAGACTATTAAATTCATATGGACATGACGATTTATAAACTTCCGATTTCCATGACAGTTAGTTCCTGAAGTTTCAAGGCTGCTTCTGCTGATGCACTGTGGGAAGGCACAGAGTTCTTAAGACCGTGAATGAGTAACACCATGACTGTCTAGGGCTGGGAACCTGGAGAGAATGCGCTCCTAAGAGAACATCCTACAGCCCTTCCCATCAGTCTCCCTGGCTGACCACAAAAACCACCACCACATTTGCAGTGCAAAGCAGGTTCTCGAAGTCCACTGTTTCAAACAAGCAGCATGAAGACATGAGACTTAACCACTGCTTCTATTTTCCATCAGGCATCGCAGCTCACCTCAGTTGTCACCAAGCCTCTTTCATGTCCAATCTAACCTGCAAATCCCCACCAGTCCTGACATTCCTTCAGATTCCCACTCCCTAAGTCATGGATATCTTTTAATAATGCCCTGGAAGATCACTTCTGGGAGGGCTGTTCTTCCCCTCTCCCCGTACGCCCACTTTCTTACAACACTGACTGCCTAACGTGTTCCTACACCATTGGGACTACACTGAGACTTGTGGCACAGAAGCTGCAGTGATTTTCCTCAGCTGTCACTCAAGCAGACTGCACATCCCTATAACTAGCTGCTGTATGTTAATGGAATCCCCATAACACTTGCATTTACATCGGTGTTGTCCTACATGGCAGCAGATACATCTGAGAAGGCTTTGGGGAGTGGGACCGGATCTGATTATGCACAAAGGGCCCACAGTAGCTTGGCAGAGTAATGCAGTGAGAAACACAGGCTCATGCTGAAGAATGCCAACAGAACCCGCAAGAGTCAAGGCATGAATTCTCTTCTAGAGATTCTGGAAGAAGTGCAGATCAGCTCATATTTTGATTCTGTTTCTTTCTTTTGTTTTGTTTTGTGTGTGTGTGTTAAACCAAGTCAGTGGTGAGCTTTTAGAGCAGCCACAGAAATCAGACAGTGACAGACCTCCAACAGGTAATGATGCAAATGAAATAAGTAAGAAGTTTTAGTTTCTTCCATTAAATCTGCACTGAAAGATGCTAAGACTGTAGTGAGACACTTCCTAACAGTGTTCACAGAAACAGAGAGATGTTTCCTTTGAAGAGCTGTAAAATTTATGCAACAAAGACCTAAGAAAGGCTTTCCTCTGTTGATTAGGGATGCCATCTTAGCAATTATTCCTAGGGAGCAGTCCTAAATTGTACATGTGAAGAAAAGTAGGAGGAAAATACCTGAATATTCAGATTCTTATTTGCAAGCAGGAAATAACAGTACCTAAACTGTCATCAAAAGGAAGGATGGTCAAGGAAATTATGATTTGCCAGCTCTCAAGAATGTTAGGCAACCACTGAAATGATTTGTACTAGGTAGAAACAGGGTATCCTCATCTGCTTCTCAGTTGTTGTGGTAAAACACTGACCAAAGGCAACTTGGGGAGAAAAGGGTTATTCGCTATACAGTTCCAAACAACAGTCCATCACCAAGGAAACAAGGAAACTCAAGGCTCGAACCTCTAAACAGGAGCAGAGACTGTGGAAGAAGTGTTGTTTTCTTGCTTGTTCACTATGGCTTACTCAACCTGCTTCCCTATGCAACCCAGGACCACCTGCCCAGTGGTGGCACTGCCCACAGGGAGGGGCTCTCTCTCATATCTATCAGCAATCAAGAAAATGCCCACAGACTTGTCCAGAGTCCAATTTGATGGATGCAGTTCCCGGCTGACATTCCCTCTTCCAAGGTGGCTCTATTTGTGCCACACTGACAGAAGGAAGATAGGTCATGCGAGAGAATCTGAGGTCATTCTCAACATGCATGAAGATGTTATATTACACTCAAAAGCATGTAGTAAAGCCTTATGTATTGCCCAGGAAAACACAGCCATCCCCAATATCTGCTGGACTTCAAGCTCTAATTAATTCACAGTTGCAACCTTTGTTTTTAAACTTTTTATTTGATTTGTAAAGCTGTTTTACCTGTATGTATGTGCACCAAGTGCATGTGGTGCCCAGAGGCCAGAAGAGGGCATCGGATCCCTAGGACTAAGTTTCAGGTATTTGTAAACCACCATGTGGGTGCTGGGAATTTAAGCCAGGACCTCAAGAAGAGCAGCAAGTACCCTTAACCACTGAGCTGTCTCCCCAGTCTCTACAACTGCAACCTCTGAAGAATCCACATTTGGGGAGCTGGCTTTCAGGCAGATGCTATGGGAAAAATACTACATGAAGATCAATAAAGAAACTAGACTTCAGTGTGCAACCCGACTCTCATGTTGGAGAAGTCATGCAGCACCAATAGAAGCACACTTCTTATTAGTAAGCAGTGTGGTCACTTAAAGTGAAATTATTGTGTATTTACATGTATGTATGGGCACATACATGCACATATGTGCCTGGAGATCTGAGTCTGATCTGCAGAATTTATGTCATTGAGAAGACAGAAGCAACTCTACAAAGTTGTCCTTTGACCTCCACACATGCACTGTGGCATGGGTGTACCCACCACACTAACAAAAACTTCAGAGTAAAACTGCATTCACTGAGCCTGTGGTAGTGTGTCCCAAGTGCCCTCAGGATACTCACAGCTAGAATGCTTACCTCGGTGATCCTGACTGCTTTCTTCATCTGCTGCTGCTCCCAGATGTCTTGGTTTTCATCTTCTTGACTCTCTTCACTTGATTCCTCACTCCTGATTGCTATTAAAACCACAAGTTAACATTAACTCAGTGTTTTCCCGGTCTGATGGCAGTGCTCAGAGTTATTTTACGCAGGCTTAGTAGCACTTCACATTGCTGTTTCCTCTTCATAATGTTTCATGGAAGGAGAGCCAGTATTACCTTCATTTTAAAAATAAGACCAAACTCAGAGTATTAAGTAACCGGTCAGAGCACTGTTTTGCAATGAGAACTCAAATGGAGACACTGGACTCTAGGGCCAGTACTCCCTTTCAACCACTTGCTTTCCCATATGGAAGAGGTTGGGGAGAATAAAAGGTCTGCTTTTTAAAAAATTATCAAATAGGTCTCGAGATGGCTCAGCAAGTAATTTGCCACAGAGCCTGACAAGCTGAGTTCAACCCTGAAAGACCCACATGGTAGGAGGAGAAATCCAACTCCCAAACGTTGTCCTCTGATCTCCACGCTTACACTGTGAGATGTGTGTATCCACACTCACACACGCAACACAAAACAGGTAAACAGGGCTAGCAGGGTGGCCCAGTGGTTAAAGGCATCTGGCACCAGGCTTACTGACCCGAGTTCCATCTCTAGGACCCAGAACTCATGATGGAAGAAAATCTACTACTGCAGTTAGTCCTTCTGGACCTCCACACGTGCACACTGACTAAACATGTCTGCTCAAACACTCACATTTACAGATAATGTGTGAGCTCACACACAAAATAAGTAAAAGTGCAATAAAAATTTAAATAAATAAATATGATTTTTTTTTTAAAGGAAAAAGATACTTAATTCATACCCGAGAACCAAACATTTAAAAATGGTTTCTGAAGTCTGATGTAGCATGAGTTGGCAGAGTGCTTGAGTAGCATGTATGAAGCCCTAAATTCAATTCCCAGGACTGGTAAGTCTCAAGCACACACTTATATAATCCTGGTACTTGGGAAGTAGGGATTAGAGGATCAGAAATTCAAAGTCATCTTTAGCTACATGGTAAATCTTAGACTAGCCTACATACATGAGATGCTGTCTCAAACATAGGCCAAAATTTCTGGGTATAAGGAACCAGTTTTACTTTGCAGAAAACTATGGTAAAGCATAAATGTTACAAATGAGAAATCTTGGGCTGGAGAGATGGCTCAGTGGTTAAGAGCACTGACTGCTTTTCCAGAGGTCCTGAGTTCAATTCCCAGCAACCACATGGCGGCTCACTACCATCTGTAATGAGATCTGAAGCTTTCTTCTGGTGTGTCTGAACACAGCTACAGTGCACTCATATAAAAATAAATAAATCTTAAAAAAAAAAAAAACCAAAAAACCAAAAAACCAAATAAGAAATCTGAACAGTCCTTTGCAACTAAAGCATTCCTGGCAAGATGAAAATTCCATTACAGTTGGGAAGATCTTAGCATATGATACCTAAAATTTCTACAGAACCTTTCATGCTAAAAAAAAAAAAAAAAAAAAAAAAAAAAAATCTAAAAGGTGGCCATGATAATTTCCAACATTTCAAAAAAAGAAAAATGTCTGTACAATTCTTTTACCTGTCAAAAATCAGGGACAGGATATCCAGCATTAGTAAACACCACAACACATACGCTGAGGTAATATGGTAAGATAGAATCGTATCATTTAAAAGCCAAGACACTGTGAACCAAATTAATAACAACAATCAATACTTACACTCTTTAAAATGTGCGTTGGGAAGCCGGGCGTGGTCGCTCATGCCTTTAATCCCAGCACTCGGGAGGCAGAGGCAGGCGGATTTCTGAGTTCAAGGCCAGCCTGGTCTACTAAGTGAGCTCCAGGACAGCCAGGGCTATACAGAGAAACCCTGTCTCGAAAACCCAAAAAAAAAAAAAAAAGTGCGTTGGGGATTCAGCTTGGTGCTACTGTGCACATGCGCACACTTGTGTCTGTGTGTGTGTGTGTGTGTGTGTGTGTGTGTGTGTGTGTGTGTTAGGAGGAGGGTGGGGGTAAGGCAGGCTCTCACTGTGTGCTCGGATGACAGGAATGAGCCACCACGCTAGGCAAGGCTCTGCCAGCTGAGTTGCACTCAGCTCCCATATCAGCTTTTGAGACGTAACAGACAGCACAGTGATGAGCAAAGAGCAAGTTCACTACTGTAGTGAAAATGTCATGACAGCACGGTGATGAGCAAAGAGCGAGTTCACTACTGTAGTGAAAACGTCATAATCTTTGGATACCGGTAAATGAGTTAAACACATACATGTTTCTTCGGCCATTCTTTGTCGGAGTGTTTGAGGCTTTGGGGTAAACAGTATTCTCTTTTCGTGGTCATCAGGATCGCTCTCCGGGTCCTCGTCATTGCTTCTCTTACAGTCAGAAGTGGTGCAGGGCTGGTTTACATCCAACGAAATGTAGTCCCCTGGGGTCCTGGCCAACTCCCGTTTTCTGTGGGCAGCCTGAATAAAAGCTGCATCAGGGATCTTAACTGAAACAAATGAAGAGGACAATGAACACCAAACTACTGCAGAGGGCACGCTGCTCACATCCAAGGCAACAGAACGCACCTTGCTCCTACACGTCACTATTTACATAGACTTACGTGTCTGGGGAGATGGATGGCTCAAAGTCTGGTCAAGGAAGAAAATTAATATCATAGAGATAGAAAGCACATTAGGGAAATGAACCTAATCTAGTACTATCGGGAAATAGGCTGACATAATTCTGATTTGCCTTTTGCTCTAACTTCTGAACATTGAGTCAGGACAGGAACATGAGGGCTTGGCGGTCAGTGAGACTGTAGTAGTAAGAAGGGCAAACTCAGCAGCCTGCAGAGGCCACACCAGAACACCTCCTCACGAAGGCTCCTCCACATAGAGAAGTGAGAGACAGATGACGACAGCACGTAGCACGTAGCACGTCAGAGCAACAGCACACACCTACATCAGAGCACAGGTTTATAGTGTGACTCACATGAAAGGAATGAGAGAAGTTAAATGTAAAGAAAATAAATATTTTTCACCAAGTAAATGAAACTACAACTTTTGTTTTTAAACATTTTTATTTTGCTTTTAAAGAATTTATATATATATATATATATATATATATATATATATGTGTGTGTGTGTGTGTGTGTGTGTGTGTGTGTGTGTGTGTGTGTGTGTGTATGCCTACATGTATGTCTATGCACATGTGTATACCTGGTGCCAACAGAAGCCAGAAGAGGGCATCAGATGCCTGGGCACTGGAGTTACAGACAATTATAAGCTATGTGAGTGCAGGGAACCGAACCCAGATCCTCTGGAAGAACAGCCAGTGCTCTTAACTGCTAAGCCATCTCTCCTGCCCCTAAATGACAACTTTAATATAGCTTTTGTGTTGTTTTGTTTTTATTTGTATAGTATATATTCACTGACATGAATTCTTATAATTTAGTAACTGAGGTTTCTTCATGGATGGAATTAACTTTATATTTTATAAAAAATATTTTAAGAAAATATCTGTAAATAAGATGGCAAGAGAGATCCCTACCATTTCAAGCATATGACACATTAGTGATGTTAAGTGCCATGTATTCCAGGCAGCAGCTATGTAGGCAAGAATGACTTGGAACTTCTGATCCTCCTTCTTTCTTGCCATTTCCAAATGCTGGGGTCACAGGCTTGGACTGCCATGACTAGTTTTTGTGATGCTGAGGATCCAGAGCCAGGGTTTCACACCTGCTAGGCTCTCAGTCTATATCTCAGCTACACCGCAATCCTGATCTTGCTAGGTACCCAGTCTATAGCTCAGCTACACCGCAATCCTGATCCTGCTAGGCACCCAGTCTATAGCTCAGCTACACCACAATCCTGATCCTGCTAGGCACTCAGTCTATAGCTCAGCTACACCACAATCCTGATCCTGCTAGGCACTCAGTCTATAGCTCAGCTACACCACAATCCTGATCCTGCTAGGCACCCAGTCTATAGCTCAGCTACACCGCAATCATGAACTCCATTTTGAGAAATAAATACAAGATATGTATTAGGCAAACAGAAAACATGAGACGTACAAAGGCTCTAATGTTTAAAACACAGGAGAAAAAGTAAGAGATCTTGGAAGTCTCAGTCTTTATACAATACTCAGTGACCTCGGCCTTAAAGAAAATAAAACATGTAGTCACTCACGAAACAATACATGACAATTGTTAGAAACCAACAACAATCAATCATGGAGCCAGAGAAATAGCACAGTAAGTAAAGGCACTTGCTGCCAAGCTTGGTGACTTCAGTTTGACGCCTAGGACCCCATGGGGGAAGAGAAAAGATTCATGTAAGCTGTCTTCTGATTTACACATATACATTTACACATGTATGCACACACAGAGAGGAGAGAGACAAAGGGGGGAAGGATAGATAGGGAGGGGCACAGAAAGGGAGAGAAAGAGAGGGGGGGAGGGAAGTGTGGAGAATGAATGAGTGAGTAAATAAATAAAGAAATGCAAGGAGGAGAAGAGCTGGCTGGGCAGGTAAGAGAGGTTGACGATTTCCCCAAGAACCAGCTTGGTTCCCAGCACTCACTTGGGCAGCTAACCACCACCCGTAACTCCATTTCTATAGTATCTGACACTCTCTTCTGGACTTTGTGGGCACCTGCCACATGTACTCAGACACACACATGAATAAAAATTAAGTCTTTAAAAAATTCATTTCCAGGGAATGCCAGGGCCATTATGTGGGAGGGGGTGGTTAGGGGAGCAGGGCGGGGACGCGGGAGGGTAAGGGAAATTTTCTGGATATTATGAGAAATGTAAATGAAGAAAATATCTAATAAAGAGAAAAAAAAAGAAAAAAATTCATTTCCTTTTAAAGAGACAGTATTTACTTAATTTGTTCTTTCAAAAAGTCTAATTACACTTGTCTATTTGTTTATTCAACTAAAAGCAGGGCAAAGCAAGCACTGTGGTACAAAGGTAGATGTCAGGACAGCTTGTAGGAATCAGTTCTTTCCTTCTCCCACCTGGGTCCCAGGGATCAAACTCAGGTCCTTAGGCTTAGTGCCACCAAGCATTTAACCCCCAAGAAGCCATCTCACTAGCCCAACTATTTGTTTCTCTTTCGAGACAGGGTCTCATGTAGGTCAAGTTGGCCTAGAACTTGTGGTTTTCTGGAATTACATACAGGTGTCACCACATCTAGCTGGACTAGTATTTAGTTAAAGATTGTTATCAGGGGGAAAAAGGATGGGTGTGCCTATATTGTCTTATAGGATTTAACAGATCATGGTAAAAGATGTGTGGCAATGGGCCACATGCCTGCAATCCTAGCATTAGGTAGCTGAGGAAAGAAGACTGATGAGAGTTCAAGGCCAACCTGGGCATCATAATGACTTTCAGGCTGGTCAGTACTACGCAAGACCACGTCTCAGAATATAAAATGACAATAAAGCAGAATAAACAAAGTATAAATCAAATCATTTGCTGAATTCTTTAACTAAATGAATACTGGAAAAGAAAAATGTTGCTGATAAAGTTTAAGTAGGGACCAGGCAGAGCTGTGAACCTTCCCTAATCTGGAATAATGATTCTCTTGTGGAGTAAAGGAAGAGAAGCCAACGTGTCTCTGATAGTAAGCGCAGTTATTATTGTCTAAAGTAGACTAAAGTTCCAAACCCATCACAGGATCCAAGACTTAAAAACTGAAACCCTAGGGACATGCTAGAAACACCTGGGAAGTGTGTATTGGAGCTGAGCAGGGTTTGTTTGCAGCCTTCAAGGGGACTGTAATGTGGCAGTGGAGTTATGAGGTGGCTTTAGTCTCCAATACACAAATGGACTGGAAAACAACACATGAACTGGAACTGACTCATTTGCAGGACTTGGTGGGTTCAGACACTAAGCCACAAGCATGGGGCTCATGGGGGAGATGCAATCCTCTCCCTAGTTACATGTGAAAGTTCAGGGAAGGGAAGACTATGCTTCCCATCCTATTCCCTCCCGTCTCTACAGTTCCCACACAGCAGATGTCAGACAGACATGGGCTGAGCGGATACAGACACCTCCATTCTTTTTCTGTAACTGACATTAGCATATGTACCACCTATCAGACAAGCAATCACCTAATAAGCTGAGATCAGCTGTGATCTCTTTTGTAAGAAGAACCTCTGCCACAGGGAACATCTCAAGGCAGACAGCCTATCACTGGTTAATTCTCAAAGCCTGTGACCCAAACATATAACAAATTCATTCTTCATACACACGTGGCTTTGTGTTTGGGTGACAGCCATGTGCCATCATACCCAGCCCTGCCATCTTCTTTAAATAGCACATCTGCCATCTAGATGGTGTGTTCGGAGGAATGACAATTCTTTACCATGGAACTGTCCTGTACTCTGAAGGATATTTACCACCCACATACCAACTCTACTCTCGGTGATTATTAGAGATGACGCCACACATTGTTCCCGACTGGCTTCTCCTCAGGAGAGCAGTGCAACCCACCATGCTTCAGAACCTGTCCCTCACCCTGTCCATTCTTAGAAGCTCTGCTGAGTACAGCAGTCACTACTCATATCAACTTAATTAGATTAAAAACTCAGCTCAACAGCTACTGTGGCCAGTGGCTACTGTACTCATGGTAAAGATACAGACATGTTTCCACCATAACAAAAATTCTACTGGACAGTGCCCCACCCAGAATCTACCCCAGACTATATTTGCTTATTACGAAGCTCAATTTTAAAAAGGATTTATTATTTTTAAATTATGAATGTGCATTTGTGCATGTGAGGGCTGGTGCCTGAGGAGACTCCCCTGGAGCTGGAGTTATGAGTGGCTGTTAATAGGCCAACATGGGTGCTGGGAGCTGAACTACTTTTCTCAAAGGGGTCTTACACGTCACTTGCCTGAAAAAAATGAGTCTATATAGAAAGAAACAAGTTATGAACACCTGATTACATTTAAAAGGCCGGAGGAACATTTCTGACTTCATGGGCCATAAAGTAAGGCCCATGATAACTTCTCAACTTTGCCAGCGTGATGCCAAAGCAGACTTAGGTAACTAATATCTGAAAGAGTTTTAATGAGCATTGGGCTAGATTTGGCCCAGGAGTGGCTATGTGCTTAGCTAACAACTGAACTAAGCAATCTTTCTTTAAAAAAGCCACTTCGAATCATTATGAATTTCCTACATCTATATTGTCCTCCTTCAGGTTTCAGACACGCTATATGTGACATCAGCAACATTGTCAGGAGAAATTCTTACCAGCGTCTAGGTATGAAGTGAACCTCCCCAGCAAGCACAGGAGTTAAGAACACACTGTGGAGCAGACTGCATGATTTGAGCCTTGTCTGAGCTACTTAAAAGCTGTCTGATCTTAGTTACATCATGTAATAAATAATGACCTATTTGTTGCATACTTTTTTACTGCTTTATCAACAATAAAAATTACTGGTGTATAATGTGCTGATGTGAGAGCTGGTCACGTGGTACATCACAGGCTCAGGAGGCAGATGGTGAGTCTGAGGCCAGTTTAGGCTACAGAATGAAATCCAGACCAGCCTGGGGTACAAAGTGAGACCTTGTGGCAAAAAGGAAGGAAGTTAGTTAAGTTAGTTACATAAAATTATAAAAATTACCAACCTAAGGGTGAAACGTCTTTTTCTTCCAGTGAGCAAGAGCTATCAGAAGACGGACTCTGATCACCCTTACTTTCTGTCAAGGGATGTGTTCCTTCCTCTTCATCAGTTGAGAGCTCAGCTGTTCTGCATTCTAAGAGGATACAGTTGGAAGCAAGAAAGAGTCAAAATACTTGAATCAATAACCAAAATAAACATATTCATAAGATTTCCTCTTAATTCAAGACTACATGAAGCTCAAAAAGATTGGTGCAAATAAACATTTTAAAGGAGGGGCTGAGAGGTGGATCAGGGGTCAAGAACACATACTGTCCTGGCAGAAGACATGAGTCTGGTTCCCAGCACCTGTGTCAGGCAATTCACAACTACCTGTAACTCCAGCTCCAGGGAATCTGACACGTCTGGTCTCTGTGGTCACTGTACTCACACATGGACACACACATACACAATAATAAAAATACATCTCTAAAACACAGAATAAAATATGGAAAAAATAAAGCCACTGCTCACATCTTAGCTACTGCTGTGAGGGACAACCTCTGCCTCCAACCAAGACAGTGATTCTCAAAGCCGGTCTCCAGTTATCCTTGGCAGCCCCCAGAGTCTAGTCAGGAGGTGTGTGCACTCAAAACCACTTTTAATGTAACAGACATACATTACTTGTTCTTTTCTCTGGGTTGACATTGCAGTAAGAGACAAGTGTGGTGGGTAAAAGCGCTCGCCTCAGCACAAAGGCAGTGACATCAGCTTGTACACAGTCATTGTATTCTTTACCACACACCAAGAAAGGGAAAAAAGCCAGTTTCATTCACGTTTGCTGATGAAGCAATACAAATTATTAATTTTTAAAAATTTGAGCTGAGTAACTATCTTAAGGATAGTGTTAACAAAAAAGATAATAATGGAAACATGGGCTATTTGGGACCTCTATATAAGAGTTACAAAGAGAGTTCAAAGGCAAAAGAAATTTGAGAAGCAGTGCTCTAGAAGAGAAGGTACTTACTCAAGGTAAACCTAAGATTGGCATACTTTGTTACAAATACAAAAAAGATCATTCAAACTTTAGATGAACAGGGCCCCTGACAGTGACTAAGAAATCACTAAGATCCCCAACCTTGAAGTCATTATTTTAAGTTCTATAAGCTAGGCACAGAAAGACAGATATGTTAAGCTCTCATTAATATGTAGCATCTAAACAATTTGAAGGAAATCACAGACACAGAGTAGCATGGTGGTTAATATGAGCTGATGTGGGAATATGTTGGCAAAGGTTACAACATTTTACAAGAGTAAGTTTAGTGTATCTATTGTACAACGCAGTGATCGTAGTACAATATGCTTGTTTCTGGTGCCTGACAGGGTTAGGGGAGGAGTTCCAATGTCCTGGAGTTACAGACGGTCCTGAACCACCAAGTTGGTGCTGGACACTGAACTCTGGTCCTCTAAAAGAGGACCACTGCACTGACTGGCCTCTCCAGCCCTCAAGTGACTTTGTATTTGATCACATGAATGGAACAGTCCCTTAGTTTCACCAATCTCAGTCACAGCATCTCGTTTTACATTATTTTAAATCTACTTTTTGTTGTTGTTGTTGTTGTTGCAGATGACTGATTTTAAAAATGACAATGTTCCAAACTCTGCCCTTACTCTTTTAATAACTGTCTGCTGTTCTTAGAAAACTGTGAGGCAAGCTCTCAAAGGCACCCACGACTTTCATCCACACAGCTAACAAACAGCATGAGGAGTCCTTCAAGACCTCTCTGAGGATTTGGGTTCAGGGTGCACATCAACGGCTGTATTCTCTAGTAGGTGAGGGTCACCTGAGGATGCAAACTGCGAAGTGCCACCAAGATCTACGGGAGGCTTCCGGCAACCCCGGCATTGCTCAATGCGGGTGCAGACGGCCATAGAGGCCTCTGGACCGGAGGAACGGAGCCCTTCCCACCCGCTCGGTCACCTGCGCCGCCGTCCCCGCGGGGAGCAGCTCCCGGGCTGCGGCGGGAACTCGCCCAGACCCGACCTCGGCCCCGGGCGCTGCGGGCCCCGCGCGGCCGCTCCGCTCCCTCTGTTCGGCCGCCGGCAGACGGCCGGCCTGGCCCCGTCGGCTCCTCTGCACTCTGCTCCTTCGCGCCGTCGCTATCGCTATCGCTGGACTCGACCTGCCGCCGCCTGAAAGTCCTCTGAGGCCTGAGAGCCATATTCCAAGTAGAATTGGCGCGTCTTCTTAAGGCGGGGCGTTCGGCGCCTGCGCAGTCGCGCGCCTCGAGTTGAGCATGCGTGTTTGAGAGAGCTCCGCCAGGTGCCGCAGGGTTCGGTACCCTAAGGTCTGAATTAGCTGAGCTGCCTCTTCAGTGGGACAGATAATAACTGGCCAAACATTCTCGCAGTTTATGTTCGAAGCCCGGGAGAGTACCTGCATATCTCACCCGGAACAGACAGAAGTGGAGGGATAAACAATGAAATTAACATAAATGATAAGGGCATAAATCTCAGCCCATTGCTGAGATTTCTCCACTGCATTCTGTTCACTTAAGGTTTCCACCAATGTATCTAAAATGCTTTGGCTTCTCTCCCTCTCCCTCTCCCTCTCCCTCTCCCTCTCCCTCTCCCTCTCCCTCTCTCTTCTTTCAAACTATCTAACACTTCCCACATTGACCAGGGAATTTGCAAAGGCAGAAATCTGTTTATGGGTCATGGGCGCATATTTGGCTCCAAAATTGTATTCCCTTTGAGGTAAGAACTGTGTTTTCATATTGACATCTGGATGGGTCCCAGGCAATCTAGAGAGATTATAAACCTTGGTCTCTCAGAGCTGTGATGAGAGTTTGCAGTTGCTTCCCTAAGCATCAGATTCCATGCCTGCAACCTTTGGGCTCCAGGCTTTTAACACCTGCAGCACACCTCACACCGACTCCAGCGTACTATTGTTTTATTGTTTATTTGTTGGTTGGTTTTCAAGAAGACCTCAGTTACCATCAAAACATTTCATATAGCCAGGTGGTGGTGGTGCACGCCTCTAATCCCAGCACTTGGGAGGCAGAGACAGGCGGATTTCTGAGTTCGAGGCCAGCCTGGAATACAAAATGAGTTCCAGGACAGACAGGGTTATACAGAGAAACCCTGTCTCAAAACAAACAAACAATCAAACAAACCAAACAAACAACAAACAAAAAACATTTCATATGACTACATTCAAAAAGTTGGGTGCATACAGCTACTAAATACTGATGTTTGGACTAGAATCAGAAACATTCTACACAGGCTCATGGCATTGAAACCTGGTCCCCAGGTTGTGGCACTGTGGGAAAGTTGTAGAACCTTTGGGACTATGGGTTAGTTAGCAAAGATGGCTCTCCAGAGGCAGGCCTCACAGGTGATAGATACATCTCCTGCTGGCCAGAGCTCTCAGCTTCCTGGTTGGCCAAGGTGGGGAGTTACTGATTGACAATGCTCTGCAACTGCTGACCAAGCCATTGGCCTTGTCTATCCTACCATGATGGAGGGAGGGAGGGTGCCCTCAGAACTGTGAGTCAAGTAAACCCCTCCGCACTTAAGATGCTTCTGTCAGATTCTCTGTCATGGTGTCCTGAGAAAAATAACCAGGATAGTTTTCTTTTCACCCTATTTAGTTTAAATTTTTACATGTATTTACACACACACACACACACACACACACACACACACACACACAGAGAGAGAGAGAGAGAGAGAGAGAGAGAGAGAGAGAGAGAGAGAGAGAGAGAATGGCTAAGATAAGAGGACAGCTATTTGGAATCAGCTCTTTCCTTCTTCTTCTCTTCCCCACAGAGCCCTTTTGCCCTTCCACCTCCCAGAACTGCACGTCTTATTCCCATTGTTTGTCTTTGGGAGACAACACCACTGTGACTGATTGGGAAAGAATCTTCTGACATGCAAAAACATGTGTGTAAATTGAGGCTGGACAGGAAGGCTGTCTGGGCTGGATGGGTCTGAGAAGACAATATAAGCCAAGAATTCCCAGTGAACATAGCTGCCATGCCTGATCCACCAGAGAAGGAAGACCAAGGAGCTTCAACATCTTCTCTTCAAGCACTGATACACTGCAGCCCTGAGGAACACACTAGACCTTCACAGTTGGCTCCTTCCCAGCATTGCAAATGAGCAGGAGTCAACACGCTTGTGTGGAGACTGCAGTTCTTTGTAATTGCTGAGACAGGCTCTATCTATCTATCTATCTATCTATCTATCTATCTATCTATCTATCGACATGATCTTACTCAGTAGCCTAGGCTGGCCTGGAACTCACATTAGACCTCCTGCCCCAGCAGTTTAAGTTCCGCAATACAGATGTGAGCTACCATGCCCAGATAAAATTTAATGGTCTTTCCATATAGAAAGATAAAATATAAATTAATGCACCATTATAGTTGATTTAGCATTCCATAATATTTACATATCTCAAAGCATGTATTCATAGGTATATGTGATTTTTTTTTTTCAGTAAAAGTAAAATAGGCTGTAACTTGCTATGTATCTTAGACGTGACTCACTATGTATCTTAGACCTGACAAAAGCCTCCAGCTTCAGATCGTCAGTGCCTGGGATTAGTGACCACTCGTCACTAGAAGGAGATTTTTCTAACCATAGCATTAAAACACACTGGCCAATTGAAGGGACTTTGAAAAGCAGCCACACTAACTCATCAAATTCATTGTGCACAGACCTTGCAATCAGTTTATCCCACAGAGCTATTCATGCAGAGTGGAATCCTGGATATGTTCTCTGACAGTCATGGGAATCTAAGGGAGAAGAAACAGTCTCAAATCACAAAGGAGTTTCCATTGCTTTATCTGTGTTCCAAGGAGGACACTGCACTGCGTGTTTCCTCTATGACTATTCTTACAGGCAGAATGAAGAAATTGTGCACTCAAATCATAAGAAGTGACCACAGGGCTTTGATAGTCAGAACTGTTACGGAAAACAGGTAACTCTGAGACACCAGGGCCAGGTGTCTCCAGGATTCAGAGACCTGACAGCCTAGTAGAGAGAAGCTAAGTCACTGGGATTCCCCTCCCTGAGCCCCTCTGTTCTGATTATGCTCTAAGGGGCATAACATCTGCTCTCCAATATGTGCCCACAGCTGACTGGGAGCAGTGGCGATGACAGGATGGAACATCATTTCTGGATGTGACTATGGGGTTTCTAAGGAAACGTGTGATTAGATGCATGGGCTGAATAGGCAAGGTCCACTTTCAACATGGGTGGGCACCCACCGTGCAGCAGATGGGAACTCAAGCAGGCTAAGAGATGGAGATTGCCTATGCGTCTCTCCTGGGACAGACATGTTCTAATCCTCTGTCATTATGTCAGAACTCTGGTCTGCCGGCCTCTGGATTCTGAGGTGTGGACTTGTGTTACCCTGGGTTGCCACTTCAGACTGAGATGCAAATAATGTGGCTTTCTCCGTCTGTGCCTTTCAGACCTGGACTGAACCAAACTACCTATTGTGGGGACGCTCAGCCATGTAGGCCAGTCACCTAAGAGCAGTGAGGTCATGAGAAACTTCACTTTGAGTTCAAAGAATGTTGCCGACAGCCAGGGGATCCACATAGAGACTTGACATGGAGACAGAGTTATACAGAGTGTCCCCTCTAGGGCAGTGCTATAGGACTAGGGTAACTTCCTGAGACCCTGGAACTGCAGGGTGACCAATGTGCACTCACAGCTTTTGACAGCTGCAGGATGGAGACTCTAGCTGTGAGAGCAGCTTGTGGACTGAGTGCATCAAAACCATAGTGACAGGGGTCTTGACATAGCCGGAACCACTTGTCCTCTCACTGCTTATCTCTCTCTTATGAAGTGGAACAGAACCTCCATTGTATTTCACAAGCGTGGATTGCCGAGTGCGCAGGCTCACAGCCGGGGAAGATTGGCACCCGTGTCTAGTTGAGGCAGAGCATGGCAGTTTGGTTTGAAGCTCTTCCTCTTTCAGAAACTTTTGGCACATGCAAGAGAAGACAAGGATCAGCCAATGCTTTAGGAAGTTTCAAGAAGGCAGGCCTGGTGATGCACATGTGGAATTTCGGTATTTGCTTGCTGAGTCAGCAGGATCTTAAGTCAGGCCTATTCGGGTTACAAAGCTAGACATTACAAATGAAAAAGCAAATTAGCCAAGATATTTGAGAAATTTCTTTTTTTCTGAGACCTTTACCGACCTACCTTCCTTCCTTCCTTCCTTCCTTCCTTCTTTCCTTTTTTTAAAAACTGGATTTCAGAAGACAGACTGTGAGAGTCTACCAAGTGCTGAAAACATGATCTTATGCAACTGGAATTCTCCTGATTCTCATCTCTCTGTTACAACAGAAAATTATCCAAAAGTTCAGCTTCCAGAGAATAACAGCACAGCACCTTCCTTATGATGGGAGAGGATTCAATATTTCCTTAATATGCTTAATGTGATTCTTTAGATCTCCACGGAGCTCTTAGAAGATGAGGGCCTGACTTCCAACAAGCCCTGAGGATATGGACTTGACTTAACCTAAGTCAAAGACCATTTTTACAAGACAGTCAGAGTGACAGGACACAAAAGGACAGCGCTCATCACACGAGGTTCTGTACCACAGCAGAGTAAATGGGACCGTGGAAGCAGACGAGACTGAGGACGTAGACAAGGGGACACAGCCTTCTCTGTGGTGCTCGATGCTCCAGACTTCAGCACTGCCTCACCTTACCGGTGAGCTGCCGTCTCACTCCTGTGTGGCTGACCCAGATGCAAGGGGGACCACTTCTACACAAGTCTTTTCCAAGTCAGGAACCCTGGTGACTTACCTGGCCTTGTTGCCATCCCACTTTCCCCAGGCTGAGTGGCTGCTGCTGCTGTGCTGGGGGCTAAGTCCTCAGAGGCTTCCTCTGGGCCACACCCCGGTGGTGGCTTGGTAAGTCTGGTTCCCATACAAGAAGCTTCAGTCTTTGTGGATGACTGTGCTCCACCAGGGCTCCCCTCCCTACTGTGATTCTATTTATCACCAATCACATCGCTAACCTGGAAGCAGGAGCTGAAGCTGGATTCACTAAAGGGCCTTGCTCCTCATGATTTCCTTAGACTGCTTTTTTATGTACCCCAGGACCACATGTCATGTCTAGTGGTAACATGGTCACAGTGGGCTGGACCTTCTTGCTTCAATCACTATTCAAGAAAATGTCTCCTAGTTTTACCTACAGTCTAATCTTATGCAGGGATGTTCTCAATTAAGATGACTTCTTTCTAGATATGTCTATATTTGTGTTAAATTGATTAAAACTGAAGCAGGACAGAGATGGTTTTAATTTTGAAGTTTCTGGTAGTTTATGCCATGCTTGTATACCTTTACACTAGTAAGTATTTGCACCATTTGCCCATTGGGCTACAAATCAACACATTCCAATATTTTTCAAAGAATATTTTATACATTTTTTTTCAAGACAGGATTTCTTTGGGTAGCCTTGGCTGTCCTGGAACTTGTTTTGTAGACCAGGCTAACCTTAAACTCACAGAGATCTGCCTGCCCCTGCCTCCTGGGTGCTGGAACCAATGGCATGTGCCACCACTGCCTGACAAGAATTTTTACAATGTAAAGTCAATCGAGAGTTTGCCTTAGCATAGATCAACAAAGTACATGCTCTGAATTGGTTTCTTTCTTCCAATTAGCAATACTGAAAATATTGGTCTACTTTTAATTATGGGAGAAATATGTGTGTGGCGGGGGTGAGGGGACAAGGTCTATGTAGTCCTGACAGACAAGGGACTTACTATGTACACTAGACTAGCCTTGAACCCATAGAGATCTACTTGCTTCTGACTCCCAAGTGCTAGAATTAAAAGTGTGTGCCATCACCCCTGGCACTGGGAGAATTTTCAGAATTGTAAATGCAAATGGTTTTAAAATTTATTAGAATGTGAATGTGCCCAAAATGTTATAGTTAGTGTCTCTTACCCATTCATTCATTCACTCATTCATTCACTAACTGACTTTTCTGTTACTTTATCCAGAGTTCAAATTGTGAAAAATAGTAACAGTGTATGTAAAATGCTTTCAGAAATTTCAAACTGAAAGGTAAACCTTGTAATTGTTACAGCTGTGAGGGAAAGGGCTTCCCCAGCGGAAAGGTTACAATTCCATTTCAGAGGGGTCAGGGGATGGGAGGATGGGAAGGTGGGAGGATGGGCCCCGATGCAAGATGCAAGTGTAACATCTGCTCATGTGGAGGAAGGTTTCGCCAGCAGACCATTACAGCTCTTCTCTGCTCTGGGGAAGGTTTCTTGGATGCAAGTGTTACTTTTTTTTTTTTTTTTTTTTTGGTTTTTCAAGACAGAGTTTCTCTGTGTAGCCTTGGCTGTCCTGGAACTCAGAAATCCGCTTGCCTCTGCCTCCCAAGTGCTGGGATTAAAGGTCCCAGCAGGCCAGGCTAAGTGTTACAGTTCTGCTGGGAAAGGTATGCTGGCAATCTGGAGCCAAGGAATACAGCCAAGTCATACAGCACAGCCTACCGCACACAAGAGATTTAGTGGGAGGAAAAAAAAAACAAACCAGGAGCTGCCTTTGCTTGGGCAACATGTGTTGTGTTTTATAAAAAGATAAGGAGAGAAGAATATGTTTGGTGGGTGTGCAGTCAGGTGTTGGGGGAAGGGATGCCTCTGCAGGCCCATGCTGAAGCATTCCTTTCCTTGAGGGACCATATAGTATAGAATAGAGTTTATTTAGAGCATGGGGAAGGAAGTTGAGGGAGTAGAGACAGAGAAAGGCAGAGAGAGAGAAAGAGAGAGAGAGAGAGAGAGAGAGAGAGAGAGAGAGAGAGAGAAGAGGTTGGTCATGAGCACATGGAGGGAGAGAATGGGGAGACAGGGGGAAAGGAGTGAGAGGAGAGAGCTAGAGGAAGAAGGCAAGAGAGAGAAGAGGGGGGCAAGCAGCCCCTTTTAGAGAGAGTCAGGCACACCTGGCTGTTGCCAGGCAACTATGGAGCGGAGCCTAGACAAAATGCTAATATGCAGCAGGGAATTGAGGGGGAATAGGGGGTGGGGCACGCAGGGGCAGGTAGAGCTTTCCAGGGTGACTTTGAGGTTGGTGGGATTTGGGGACAAGCTTAGGCATTGGTAGGATTCTGTGGCCCAATGTTGGGCAAGTTCAGGAATTGGTAAGATTCTTTTTCTTGGTCCTGAGCTTGGGTTTAGGTTCTAGTCAGGAACAGGGTATTTATCTTTTGGCCCTGGTCTCGGGGTTTAAAAAGTCTGTGCATTCCAGCTTGAAACAAGCCTCTGTCACCATTGTAACTTCAGACATTTTGTCATCTAGGCTTCCTTATGTAAATGAATTCAGACATTAATCATGGCCCTTTGTGCATACATAACTCTGGGTGGAAAGCTTGGCCCTGAGCTCCGTTTCCACTCCGTTATTTTTGATATTGGCTAAAAAAGACAGCCATCCTATCTTCAGCTGTGAAGACACCCGGTGTGTGACATCCACAAAACTGAGACTGGAAGGATGAGCTGAGTGAATGTTTGGTAGACAGTTGGATAGTATTTCTGAAAAAAAAAAAGTTCATTTCCTTCACTCTAGGAATTCCATGTCTAGCAATTTAGAAATAGTCCTCACTTACAATGATGTTCACAACTCAGCACTTTCTGTAGCAGAAAATGAAAATCACAACAGAAGCAAATAGAAACTTCTAAATTAGGTAGAGATATGTTAATATCGGACAGGTTAAACTATAGCACCTTTAGGTATGCTGATTATAGTTAGCAAAATGTTCTCTGGCTTTTAAAAGTAGAGTGGATGAAAGTATACACATATACACACGTATATGGAGAAATATGTGTATACATATATACACACATATGGAGAAATGTATAGAATGTGTAACATTGCTTTTGGTTAGATAAAGGGTACACATGTGTAGAATAAATTCTTATGGACAATATATAAAATTGATGATGACTGAGAATGTCATCAAGAACGCACAGGTGTGTCTGCGTAGGGGTGTAAGGAGAAAGACCCCCCCTCTCCCGTATTGAGTAATTAGAGCTATATCTGAGTAATGGACACACTACCAAGCATGCCTGAACTACCGGCCTTGAGCTACAGATGGCGCTATGGGACAAAAGGTTTGCTGACCAATCTCCAATTTCGTGGGCTCCGTGATATCAACACGGTGGGCCGTTTGTGCACGCGCTATAGCCAGCGCTATAGCGAGGCGCGAGATTTGAGCTTGGTCGGTTGACATTCTGCGTCTCGGGGACTCTTGTTCTAGCAGGTTGCCGTTCTTGCCGTTAGGGCTGCTCCGTGTTGGGTGGGTGGCATCTCAACGTCCATATGAGCCAGGAACATTATTACTATGGCTGTCCCAGTGGGGACATGGGTACTTAGATGTGCCTCACTCTGGAAGAAAGAAAGCTCGGGGTTATGGTTCTGGCCTCGGCTTTTCCTGCTGCCTCCGCAGCCATAGTATTCTCTGGGACCTCTCTATCCTCTGCCTCCCAGAGGCCCCTGTGCTGCCTTCCCGTATTCTGGGGTCTCAGGTTTGTCCAGGCAGGTCTCAGTCTGTGGAGCTCGGGCAGCGCAGAAGGGCGCAGGGTGGGTGGGGTTGCCGGTATTGAGTCGCCCCTTGAACCACGGTTTCTCAGTCCTAAGGTTGTTTGTTGTTTAGGAGCTGAATTTATGAGGGATTGGTCTGAATTGGAGACACCCTGCTGTCTGGCCCTTTATCTTCACAAATAAGTAATACCTGAAGCCAGCGATGCCCAGACTGTCCTTTCCTCTTCTCATACGTTAGTAAGACCTTGTTTTGTTCCCTGAATATATTTAATGTCTGTCAGTTTGCCCTCTTTGGCGTCCGGGTGCAGAACTTGCCTGACGTGCTGCAGATGAGTCCTACAGATGTTCATTTATCTGCTCTCTTTTCCTTACAATCTGTTTTTCCCATACTTCTTTGTAGTTAAACTGAAACGTTGTAGTTGAAACTGGGAGATGGCTTTAAGAGAGAGAGAGAGAGAGAGAAAAAAAGCAAATCCAGCTTGTAATAATAGAAGATTCTGATGGTCTGGGCCCCTGGGCTCCTCACAGCCTTGTCTTAACACTGGATCCTTGCTTTCTGTGCTAGTATACAGAACGATCCCGGCTTAGTTGTCATTTATCTACAGAAACCGGCTCAGCTCTTACTCTCCACGGTGATCCCTAGGGTGACTGTGAAGTTCAGGTTGTCCATTCCTGGAAGAACATGGAGATGTCTCGTGATTGAGTTGATGTCAGCTGTGTGAAGACTAAAACACTGTGGAGTGAATAGGATAGGACTTGGGCTTTTTCAGCCAGAGTGCAATACTCCACAGTGCTTCCATTAGTAATTTTAGTTAGGAAGCAGAACACAGGGTTTCATCTTTTAATGCCCATAATTTTCATGCTCACGTACACTCCCCTACTTTTCTTCTTTGTGTCCTTGTACCTCCCACTGGTTTCCATCCCCCAATGGTCAACCTGCTCACACATATATGTGTGTGTGTTAAGGTTCCACATGTGAGAAAATACTACTTGTCTTTTCTCTGTTCCCAGTCCCATGCCTAGTTGCCACACACCCTCCCCTTTGATTCTTTCTCCCTCTGCCATCATCTCTGTCCTGCTTCTTATGTCCTTCATGTCACCTTTGTATTTGATTTCAGGCTGAGTTTTAATCAGGCATACAGAAGTTCTGGCCATCCCTGGTTTGGGGTATTGCTTATTTTTTAGAGATCACTGGACTGTTTTGTTGCCTTGTATTTTCAAGATGGGGAAACAGCAAGAAGGAAAGGAGAGGTGTTGTTAGAGGGTAGAGTGGAAAGGGGCAGACAGAGAAGAGATGTGCTTTGGGGCTTGGCTCCCATTATAAAGACACTTTCATTCCCTGAACAGGACAAGGGTGACAAGCAATTTGGCCAACAACAGTCCTCTGTAACAGGTGGAAAGACTATCTCCAGTGGACAGCAGATACCTGGGGCTCGCTCATTTTGCTATCTTCAAAGTTCTTTTGTGAAAGGTCAGTGGAAGTTGATTCAGGATTCTTTCAGAAATGTAAACTCCCGTGGTAGAATGCCAGTTCTCAATTAGGTTGCACTCTATTTATCCTTCTGAGGGTAAACTGGCTGTGTGATATTATGCTATTAGCCAGGACTGAATCTCACAGACCAATAGGATCTACCTTCATGTAATTTTAGGGGAAAAAATCTGTGTAGTTCTCTAATATGAGAAAACCATATGTTTGATAATGTGTTTCAATGTGTCAATGTGTTGGCATAACTAGAGTAGAAGCATAAATAGTTCATTCTCCTTTGTCAAAAGGTGGTTACTACTGGAAATTCAATGAAAATTATAAACACAAACATTTGTGAAATGGAATTAGGTGCTAATATATAGATAAGTAGGAATTTATTTTCTATCTCTGTTTTTAATGTTGACATTCTCTACTTATTTGGGTTATGGCCACAAAGAAGCAGGTAAGAACAGTGTGCGTGTGTTACGTTTACCAAAGATGGAGATGGGATACTCTTTGTAATTCCAGCATTTTGAAGGCAGAGTATTATAGTTTGAAATCCAACCTGGTCTGCCTAGTAAGTTCCAGGCTAATCCAAACTACAGAGTTAGACTTGCCTCAGAAATCCCAAATTAAGTCTGGGAGATAGGACAGGGATGAGAGAATACTTGCTATGTTAGCATGAGGACCTCAGTTTGAATAGCCAGCACCTTTGTAAATAGCCAGACATGGCTAAATGCTTCTGTAACCCTAGTATAGAGGTAGATGGAGTAGACAGGTAGGTTCTGAGATCTTTCTGACCAGCCAGCCTAGCCAAAATGATGAGCTTCTCTTTCAGTGGGAAACTATCCCAAGCCCATAGATGGAAAGCAACAGAGGAAGACACTGGGCATCCTGTTTGCCCTCTACACACATGTGGATGACTGTGTATCCACATACGCCCATGTAGGATACATGCCACCCCCCTCCTACGACACATCTTTTGGAAAGTGAGTTTTCTTTCTTCCCAGCTCTGGAAGAGAGACTGTAATGGAGCTTCTGAGAGAGTCAAAACTGTACTGTGCGT
Source organism: Mus minutoides (assembly GCA_902729485.2). Lineage (NCBI taxonomy): Eukaryota > Metazoa > Chordata > Mammalia > Rodentia > Muridae > Mus > Mus minutoides. Next base: position 1,317,320 of record LR749866.1, read on the forward strand.
TTGTGTCATTGTGTGTCCATTACATAGGGCAGGAATAAACACATAGTTTGGTGGATTGAATAATGCCTCCTGTGGGCTCCTACAGTTGAAATGTTGGTAGAATGGTTTCAAAAGGAGTAGGAAGTGTGGTCTTGTTGGAGGAGCTGTGCCAGTGCTGGTTGAGGTTTCTAAAGCCCATACCATTTCCAGGTAGTTCTCTCTCTCGCTGCCTCTTAGGAATCACATATAAGCTCTTGGCTACTGCTCCAATGCCATGCCTGCCCGTCCTGCTGCCATACTATACATGGAACACCATGAGCCCCAGACTGAATGGCTCTTTACTAAGTCGCCTCCATCACAGTATTTTATCTCAGTAATAGAAAACTAAGACTGGACTTTTAAAAAAGACCTTTAATTCATTAGATTTATCCATGATGCTTTTGTATGAAATGTTTTGCCCATGTGGTGGTATGTACATGGCATGTGTGGCTGGTGCTCATGAAAGTGAGAAGAAAGCATCGGGCCCCCTGGAACTGGAGTTATGGATCGTCAGGAACCATCATATAGGTGCTGGGGGATGGAACCCAGGTCCTCTGCAAGAATGACAAATGCTCTTGATAGCAGTCTCTGCTGAACTTTGTGCAGGCTTATTCTCTCTTCACTCTTTGACAGAAAATCTTGAAGTGACAAATGTTCCAGAAGAATGTTTTTCTCCTTTGGATCTTTTCTTTAAAAATGTGAGAAAAAAAATGAAGAAGAGCTTGAGTTGGTAGTTGATTTGTCATGCACTGAATACTTTCTAAGCAGAGGTAAGTGGGACACGTGCTTTTTAAAGAATTTTTATTTGTATAAAAATTGTATTTTTGCATGTGTGCTTGTGTGTGTGTGAGTGTGAGTGTGAGTGTGAGTGTGAGAAGAGGTCATTGTGTGTCTTGCTTTATGACTCTTTCCCTGTTTCTCTTAGGCAGGTTCTCTCCTTCCTGAACTTGAAAGGTAGTCAGAGTTCTCTAGAGTAACAGAACTGATAGAATGTCTGTCTGTCTGTCTGTCTGTCTGTCTGTCTAGCTACCTGCCTGCCTCCTGCCTCTCTCTTATCTATCTATCTATCTATCTATCTATCTATCTATCTATCTATCTATCTATCTATAATTTATTAGAATGACTTACAGGCTGTATGTAGTTCAGCTAGCCCACCAATGGCTGATCCAGTAGTGGTTGTCTTCAGTACACACTGAAATCCCAAAGAAATAGGCTTTAATGCTAGTGAAGGAATAAACTTGCTAGCAAGAGCAAGCAGGCAAAGGGCTAAATCTTCCTTCTTCCATGTTTTCTAGGTAGGCTGCCCCCAGGAGACGTGGCTCACACTTAAAGTGGATCTTCCCACCTCAAGAGATTTGGATTTAGGTTGGATCTTCCTACATAAAATGATTTAATTAAGAAAAATCCCTCACAGGTGTGCTCAGCTGCTTGGATTTTAGTTAATTCCAGAGGTAGTCAAGGTGACGACCAAGAATTAGCTATCACAGAGCTATTGATTTTGGGTGTTTTGTTTTGTTTTCTGCTAGGCTTAGAATCCTCCTGTCTCTACCTTGCTCAGTGCTGAGCCACAGGTGCACACAGCCCACTGGAGTTGTTCCCTAGGTGCTGAGATCTGAACAGGTCCTCATGCTTGCAGAGTGGGTGCTCTTCAGCACCGAGTCCTCTCCTCCTCCCAGAACTCTGTCTTACTGTTAGCATTGGTTGTTGTTGTCTTACTGTTAGCATTGGTTGTTGTTGTAGCTCTTTGAGAACTCAGTGCTCTCTACCCTTGGCTGATGTGGTTCATGAGTAATTTTGACAGGTAACCTAACAGTTGTCCTGTTACATGTTTATACTTGCTGTCTCAAATGGAGGTTGGGCTTTTGAGACTGAGGCAGGACAATCATGGGCTCAAAGCAATAGACTCTTTGAGAAAAACAAAAAGAGGGTTGGGGAGCTATCTGAGTAAGTTTATCGTGCAAGTCTGAGCATTTGCGTTGAAACCCCGTTACCCATAGGAAAGAAGGGGAACCAGGACAGTGTTTGTCAGTGCAACTAGAAAGCTTTAAACAGGAAGGAAGATCTGCGGCTGGTTGGACACTATACTATTCCTTATGCTCCAGGTCATTGAGAGACACTTGTCTCCAGAAGCAAGCTGGATGGCTCCCGAGGAAGAACTCTCAGGGGTGACCTTAGGCCTTTGCCTGAGTATGCACACATACACACTTACATTCACACATCATGTGTACTCACACAGACTAGATGCAGCAGAGGCATGAATGGGACTATAATGTTTCGTAGGTGTGACTAAGCATAGTTCATGCTCCTGAACTGAGAGTCTGTGACCATTTAACATTATTCTCCTTCTCCCCATTTAGAGCCCCCAGTACTCTCTGTTTTCAGTCTCTGTATGAATTTGCCAGTTCTAGCTGTCTCATACAAATAAAAGCACTCATGTAAAGTGCGTCCTTTTCACTAATGTGCCTGGCCTTTTCACTAATCACGAATCGTGTCTGCAAGCTTCATTTGGGCTGTAGCAGTGCTGGAATATTCCACTGCCTGTATGATCCCTATTTTTTCTGTACTCTGGCCTGACTGGTCTTCATTCTGTTTCATTGTAAAGGAACTTTGAGGTACCAGAGAATTGAGTTTTTAAATGTTCTATTTCATTTATTATCCAGGTGGCAAAGCTGAGAAAACCCATTTCTGCTCCCACTGCTCCCACTGATACATGGTTATTGTGAATTTCTAGAAAGAAGACTGACAAGAATGAACTTCCAAGTGGCTCAGAGAGGACCAACAAGTCTTATTATCTCTGTGACCTAACTGACGCCATGGCTTTTATTTCTTCTACTTTGATGTGTATACAGAACAGTGGTATGCCATGTTTATGTGAGTGGAACCCTCTACTTAGGCAGAATACTTTTTTCAATTCATAAGTCTCTAGTTTAAAAAATCCAGTTATAAAATGAGAACATGAGAAAACTGCTAAGTCGTTGGGATTTCTCCCATGATGTTCTCTTTCCTGATGCCACCACAAAGTGGCATAAAGTCTCTCTTCTCCCACCTCTGACCACAGCTTCCTGGATGTCGTGATCATGGAATTTAGTGTCATCCTGACTGGATGGAACATAATTTATGGACATGACCATGAGGAATTTCTAAGGAAACTGGTATGTGGGTGCCTGGGCTCTGTGGGCAAGGCCCACTCTTAACATGGGTGGACATCGTACAGCCAGCAAGAGCTTCATGGGGTGAACAGAAAAAAGAGATTTTTCTCTGTGACTCTGCTAGGACAGACACACCCTTCTTCTGTCCTTAGACAACTCCAGGTCTGCTAGGCTCTAGAATCTGGGTTGTGGACTTGGGCTGGGTCATCAGGTCTCTAGCCTCAGACTGAGACTCGTACAAGTGGCTTCCATGGTCTGTGTCTTTCAGACAACACAGGCTGAGCCAAACTACCCAAATTGCAGAGCTTCTTCCCTGCAGAAAGCCAGATGTGGCAATGCTTAGGCAAGTTCTCCTAAGAGCTGTTGGCCCAGAGGAACTTCACTTAGATTTCAAAGGGTGCTGCAGCCAGTCTCAGGGCCAACACAGAGGCTGTCTCAAGAGAAAACCTTCACACAGAGTCTCTAAGGGGCAGTGTAGGAGTATGGCAATCTATTGAGAACCAGAAACTGCATGCTGATCAGCATCCATCTGCAGCCTGGAAAAGCTGCAGTCTTGAGACCTCAACTTCGAGAGCACTGGGTGTTCTCATGGACAGAGAGCGCTGCGTTGGACTGGTACTTCTTGCTTATTTCTCCCTTCTGAATGGAACTGAGCATTTTTTTCTCTTGAACCTCCATTGTATTTTGCAAGTGTGAAAACTGCCCAGTGCGCAGGCTCAAAGCCAAAGAACGCTCACTGGATGATTCTCACCTATGTCTGGAAGTGTGTAGATCATTGACTTCATGAAGACCACTTCTACACAAGATTTTTCCAAGTCAGAACCCAGTGGTGACTTCTCTGGGCTTGTTAGCATGGTGTTCTCTATTGCCAGAGAGGCTGCTGTTGATGTGCTGGAGGAGTCCTCTAGAATAACACTTGCCCGTCCTGGAAGGGTGATGCCAGTATGCCGGGAGCCACATTTTTAAAAAATGATCCTTTCCCTGGCCCAAGTTACACCTTCACATGCATCTTCTGTACCTTGTACCAGCAGTGGATTGTTGGGGTGTTTTCTATTTAGGGAGCTTTAGCCTTAGTGGATGACCATGATGTAGTGAAGCCTACCTCCTCACAGGGATTTTCTGCATCAGCAACCATTAGCCTAGTTGGATCAGAGTCTACCTTGATGAAATTCCTAGACAAAGTTGTTTAAAGTTCTTGTTATCACAGGGCAACATCTTAGGACACTTCCTCCTCTTCCTTCTTCTGCAGAGAGAAAGAAAAAAATTTTAGGCTTATAGTTCGTATCTCAGTAAAGTCTTCTCAACATGGGTATGTCCAAAGTGTAGCTCTCTGGTTTGATTTGCTCACACAGAATCCATGCCTCTTCTGCATACCCCAAGAACCATGGAGCACGGTCACCATATCCTTATTATATAGCTGTCTTTAGGAACAGTGAAGGCTCAATATTTACAGTACCTCGCTGCATTTTTGTGTGTTTGTGTCTGCACACACACACACACACACACACACACACATATACATTCGTGTGTGTGCATGTCAGTATGGTGCTCAGTCATTAACTTCAGGTGTCAATCTTTAGTCAGTTTTTCTGGGAGAAAACTTGATTGGATTTGAAACTCACCCCTTTGGTAATGCTTGCTGGCTGGCCAGCATCTACATGGGATCGGCCTGTCTCTTCCTTCCCAGTGCTGGGATTACAGGTGTGCACAACTTTCCTGCTTTATTTTTATTATTATCATCATCATCATTGTTGATAATTGGGTTCTGGGCCTACAGTTCAGGTCCTCACGTTGCCTGGAAAGCACGTTATGGACTGACAGTCTCTAAGGTCTGCACCTTATCCTTTCCGGAAGGCTTGAACCTTCGATGTATCTGATACAACTTTCACCTATAGTTCTTCTCTGTATCTTTGCTTATGTGCATTCTGTATCCCAGGCAAGGCTATCAAGAAACCTTAAATCCTTTAATGTTGCTCACTTCCAGGGACATTTAAAATAGCATAAAATATCAAGTATTAAACTTCTTTTACTTAGGGGATGTATAATACAGAACAGTTCAACCCTCTACTTACTATCAACACCAACTTACAGAATTCCTCAGCAAACAGCTATAAATTAATATGCAGTTGCTGACTGTATTCTTGCTTTAGCTAGGGAGCGGTGCTGCTTTTCCACAAGTTGAAACTGTTCCCAACAAGGTGCTGTGCATACTGCATACCATTGGGAAAGTCATTGACTACAGATGGGATAAGCACGCTAAACTTGCTCATTACCTGTGAAATACCTTATGTTCTGGTGAGAGTGTTCACCGAGGGCAGGTTTTCTTGCTGGCAGAAAGTTCATAGATGTTTGTCCTCAAGTTGCCTTTTGCGATACATAGGATGAATCTATAAGAATTGTCCCCATCACTACATGTGCTTGACTATTTTGAGGCACTGACCTGTGTGTCACCAAAATGAATTAGTCCATTAAAAGGACAGACTCCATTGGTGCAGCACAACCCACTCACCAGGCACAGGCTGCATAGCTGACATAGAATCCTCCTGTCTCCGTCATCTTTACACTCATTTACCTGCCAGGTGCAGCTCACACTCTGTTGTACTGATTGAGGAGTTGGCTTTAAGGCTCTTGGCTTTAGGAAAATGATTTTTCCCAGTCTGCGATACAGCACTGAAATGGCAAATGAGAACAGCTCTAACGTCAGAGAAGAGCAAGAAGGCAGGTGGGAGCGACAGCAGCATCCCACATGCCCTGCCGTTCTGCCTGCCTGTGCTGCACTGGAGAGGCAACTCCAGATCCTTTCTCCTGCCCAGCGCTCAGGCACTGAGGCTTTCGTCTCAGCAGCTCTGTGCTGCCCTGGAAACTTTAGGTCAGCCCCAGAGACAGCGAAGACCCACACAGAGGATGTTCTTTCTTGTCCCAGTGCTGACAGACGTCTGATATTTGGTGTGCTTCCCCGTTTTCTCCACAAGGAGTCCAAAGGAACTCCAGAGCGAGTAAGATGTACAGAGATGTGCAGACATCCACACGAGGCCCCGAGGGGACATGGCCTCTGCATGCAAGGTTGGGGGGGGGTGCCTGGGGTGAGAAGAGGCACACCCTGAAAGCCCTTGTCTACCTCCATCTCCATGTTGGAGAGAGAGATACTACCTCATCAAAACCAGGCACTCAAAAGCAAACCTCAACTATCTTAAGCAATCCAGCCTGTCAATCAGCACTTGGGAGCCTGTGGCTAGTGTTAGTAGACCACTAGAACTTAGAGGAAACAACCCTTCTCTTCTTCAAACCTGACAATGAGGACTTTGGTTCTTTTCCTCCACTGTGACCGTGACTCAGTCACAGTGGATCTCTGCCTATACCGTATTTTAGGGCATTAGGTCAAAGGCAGGACAACCCTTCAGCACAGGCCATGTCAAGAGACGCAGGTGTGTCAGAGCTAGGGACATGGCACTACTGTCACCTAGTGGGATGCTTCGCCCAGGGATGCTGCTAACCTTAATGCTGGGATCAGGCACAGAACCAATAAGTATTTCCTTCTGTGTCAGAACTGTGCCTGAGAAAGACTGACAAGAAACTCAGTGTGTCCTGACGGATGAACTGTACTGATAAGAAACTCGGTGTCATATGACTGATGTGCGTGTGTCTGTCTGGGAGGACACACATGGGGCTGGTGAGAGTCCTTGTCTTAGGGGGAGAGGAATAGAGAGGGAGATTTATTATGATCTCAAGAGACTGCGTTCTGTAAGTCTAAATGGAAAACCAAAAAGAACCTATGTTCTAGAATGGAGCCTGAAATAGGAGTCGCAAGACCTGGAAAGGGTCGCTACAAAGTGAAATCTGAGCTCATCTCTAACCCAGAGTTTGCTGTTCTGTAGAACAGAACTGTAGGGCAATGTCTACGAAGTGTACACTGCTCTGTGATGATCAAGGCAATATGCCCTAGAAGTTCCTCTGGATGCATGAGCTCTAACTTAGAGTCACAGGCAACTTTTTAGACTGTAGAATACTAGACACGTGGAGACCAGACCTGACAGATAGCTCTCCCATCACCTTCTTCTTCAGCCACATAGCCTTTTTGTTCTGGAGGTTTTGTGAATGATTTTCTGAGGACAGCCTACTCAAAATGATGAAAAGTCTTACTCAAGGAAAAGTCTCAATCTGATGAGACTCACATATATGCTCCAATGTCATATAGGTTCTGTGTGTCTACAGTAGTGGCTAAGAAGGAAACCTCTTTCCTATGCCATTCTAAAGGCACACGATGAGCACAGGAATCTGGGCTCTGTTAACACGGGTGGTGGTCCCACAACTGCCTGCTTGAGTAGAGAAAGGGCAGTGAAAACCTTCAGCAGTGCGGATGCATCCTGCTTAATGGCCAGCTCCTTTGTCTAACAGCTGGACTGAAAACTAAGCCTCCTTCTCATGAACTTGCTGAGTCATGACAACATCCCCTTTGGTCCTTGTGTACTTGACTCCGGTGAGCTGTTCTGGGTGACGATGCCAAATCCCCCCCCTCTTCCCCGGTGAGTGACAGAGAGGAGGAGCCTAAGCACTAGGGAAGCATAAGTGTAGTATCAGTCACAAGAAAGAAAACGGAAACTGCAGGTTCTCAAGATAAAAGTCTGTTATTTAAGAGGAAGGCCTCTTCTGGCTTGCTACTTCTGTGGGGCTAATGCCACATGGATGATGGTTTTTCCAAGGCTTTCATAGCAAGCACATGAAAAGTCTTGGTTGAACTCGACTTTGGGGCCTTGCTGAGTAAAAATCTTTACTTAGTCTTTTGGTGGCATGCTGTTGTCTTGATGATCTGGTTCAGAGATTTGTAATTCCGAGACAGAAAAGAGGGAAACAATCTAACATTCAAACCTGGCTCGCTCCATCCCAGAAGTTTTAGCACAGAGTTCTATCTCCAGCATCTTACACTTGGTTTGGTGATACATTCTCATAATCCCAGTGTTGGGAGAGGGAAGCAGGAGGATTGGAAGTTCTTAGCCTTGGCTACATAGCAAGTTTGAGGCTGATTGTGTTTTAAGAGACCTTACCTTTAAAAGATAAAATTGTGAGAGGAAGGGAATAAGATAAGTTGGGCCCCTTAATACCAAGGAATAATCTCAAAGTTTTTTTTGTCACTTTGAAATTGAACACACTGTGGTTTAAACTTGAAACAGGAAGCCTTGTGTGAGCACTCCTGATTCAAATGTAATGTGTGGAAGGGTCATTTCATAGAGATTGGATGTTTAAACATGTGAATACGCAGGTCCTATTCTCTCTCCTCTCTGGGAGATGCCGTGTGCCCTGCCCTGGTCCTCAGAGTCTCTTCCATCAGCTTCTGTAACAAGTTTGGTCCATAGTTCTATCACTAAATTTCAGCCTGCACTCTCTGTGTCTCCTTTTTATGTTGGTTCTGTGTTCTGCTGCTCTGCCGAAATTATTGATGGTTCTTAAGAACTTCCTGGCGGGGTCTGTAGGTGTCACATAAAGAACCGTGCCCTCCGCAAACCAAGTCTCTGATTTCTTGTTTCCTTTTCACTTCTTTCACTTACTTCATAGACTTTACGTAGAACATTGAATGTAGGTGGAGACAGTGATAACCTTTTGTTCCAGACTTTAGTGTGGATAGTCTGATTTTTTTTCTCATTTAGTGTAATATTGGATATTAGTTTGTAATGCACAGTTGATATATTGAAATATGTGTCTTCTATTCCAACTATCTCTGGGGCTATTTATCATCAAGAGACACTGAATTTTATCAAAAGACTTTAGTGTATAAACTGAGATGACCACGAGATTTCTGTCCTTGAGTCAATTTATTTGTATCTCTGGGATTGTTTTTCTCTTGGATTCTGTTTGCAAGTATTCCATGAGTAAATTTTGCATCTTTGTTCATCAATAAGTGTGAATTTTTCTTGGGTCACCTTTGGGTGAGTTTGTTCTGACCCTAAATTGGCGAGTTATGGTGGATTTGAAGTAAAGGACTGTGTTGCAGCAATTTCCTCCAAGATTAAAGCGTTCTATTCTTCAGGGAAGCTCTTTGAGCGGGAATTAAATCTCAAAACAACTTCAGGAAGTTCCTGAAACTGGTCCATGTTCACTACCTCACTCCCTCCTAATAGTAAAAAATAAAGATAGTCACTCTCTGATAAGCAAGACAACTGAAACCATCCCAGATGCCTGGAAAAACAGGAAGGCCAAGCATCCAGAAAATAAACAGACCAGAAGCAGGGAAAAATATGAGAGAGAGAGAGAGAGAGAGAGAGAGAGAGAGAGAGAGAGAGAGAAGCAGAGAGCAAACAGACATAATGCCTGGAACAGAATTAGACCAACTAAACCATCTGGAATGGACACTCTTCATACTGCTGCCACCTGCAGGCTGTGCAGTACTCTCCAACTTGTCAGCTTTTGTGAGCTGTCAGTGGGCTTTGAGTCATTTCTGTTCCTGTAATTAGCCACTCACCCATATTCCTGTAAGTGACCCCAATAAAACTCATTGATTGGCTCACCAAGTTGGACTTCAGTTTTATCCTTTCGTTTTTAGTCATGGGCTCCCTATCTGTGTTAGATAGACCCTTGTTAAATAAACATCTCCTCAGGAAACGTCTGTCAACATTGTAGACATCTGAGAGGGACTCGGCAGACTCAGAGATGAGCTGGGGAGGAATGAGTGAATGAGTGCTGACTCTGGGAAACAAGTCATGCAACCTAGGCTAAGCAGCCTATTGGAAGGAGCACTCCTGGAGGACGTTCGGGTACATTCTCCCTTTCTGTATGACATGTTAGTGTGCCTTTTTGCAATGGGAGCAGCTGCATGATTCTTGCTTGGGGTCATGGGACAGGCAACCGAGGCTGAGCCATCAGGAATAGGAGTATCTGTGGGAGAAAGGACAGAATGGCAGACTTCATCTACTTGCTATGGGGTGGCATGCCTACTTGAGTCCACCACGTGAATATGGAGATGCCCGGAAAGGAGTTAAACAACTTAAGAGGAAATTTTGCAGCATGGAAATTTTCAGCAAGCAGACACAGAGGTTGCTTGGCCTATGGTTGTATGTAGTAAGAAATGCATCTGTGGTTGATATGATGGCCAAACAGGAAACTGTGAAGGGGGGATAACACAAGAAAGAGATACATCTAGCATCCTCCACAGTAGCTTATCATATGACAATTAAGTTATATAAGCAAGAGGATGAGAAAATGGTGGACAGACTCTACCCCTCAGATCTGGGCTTTGGTAGAAAAGAAGGAACATTCGATGTTCTGCTACAGGTGGGGCCTAACAGAGTTTCCCAGTAAGGAACCAGGGCCGTCAGGAAATATCCAGCACTTGAACTTTTAAACAAGCAAAGAAAAACCTGTTACAGCTTGGATTGTGAGGCTGTGGGGCACAGGAGGGAAGGGGATCCATCGAACTGCGGTGGAGGCAGAAGAACTGAGCAATGTAACTGCCCATCCCCACGGAAGTCAAAGGCTGCATAAAGTGAGACAGTATGAGGGAAATGAGTCCCTGATGGACTGACTGTTTTTATCAGACCCACTAGGAACACTTGGTCATCTTCAATCTGTGTTCCCCATAAATATCTGGAGCCAGAGAACCACAGAGAGAGGGCTAGGTGCTATCAAGGGAACTAGGCATATGAGAAGCTACAGTTGAACCCAGTTTATGGGTCCAGATAGAACTATACTGAATAGATTGATGCAGCAGGGACCTCAAGGCTGGTCTAGAGCTTTAGCAACATTGCTGAGCCGTTTGGAGGGGTAAAATCTTTCTAAATCAGGAAAGGCTTTTGCAGATCCAAGTGCCTTCCTTAGACATGCATGTAAAGAGTGTCCATAAAGGAAGAAAGCAACCTAGAGGGTATAAAAAGACAGAGACGCATGTTGCTAAGTCAGACAAATATGGCTAGATTTGTGTTGAGCCAGAGTTCTTAAAGCAAAAAGTGATAGCTAAATCCTAAACTAAGTAGCTTCTGGGAGCCTGGAAAGCCAGAGGAGCAGTTCACAGAACACATCTGTGATCAAACAACGCAGGTAAGGACAATCAAGCCTGTCCCAGGGATGGGTGGTTATCCTTCCAGACCAAGGATGGGATATTACATTTTACCAAGAGGTAATGCTAGGGATGAAGATGGTCTGTCTATCCAGGATGTGGTAAATGGAGAGGCAACAGATATTGCTATAGCTGCAGTACCAAGCCAGGGACTCTTGGAGCCAAGGATCCAGCAGGTGTGTCAGGGGAAAGCAGGGCCACATTCCCTCTTGTACCTAGGAAGGTAAAGGCTAACTCAATCCTACTGTGTTCCTCAAGGGTTAAAGATGGAGGTGCCTTGGAAGATCACCATCATATGGGAATACAATGGCTCAGAGAGAGGGACAAGATTACAGAGCATCTCCTCTCTATGATTTTGTACCCAACCTTGATTTGTGAAGGAAGCAATTGATACAGAAATGGATGAAAACTTTCCACACTTCCTTAGACCTTCTTTATGTTAAACTTTAGCATCTTTGGGGTTGTGAAGTTCTGGAATTACCTGATGCTTGCTCTGAATCTGTGACAATGGACTTTCAGAGTGCTTCACTAAGATTATTTTTAACAACACTGTTAGTTACGGGATAGTGGCTCAAGCTGTTGCCTTAAACATTCCCATCTTCTGGAGAAGGTTTTCTTCTTACATAGATGACATGACATAGACAACCTCTGTATATTTTGCAGATTTGGAAAGTCATGGAAAGAGGCAGGTAGGCAGATCTAAAGGAAGAACGGGAGATCAATCTGCACAAGGTGCAGGGCCCTGACAGCTGTAAAATTCTTGGGGGGGTGTTATGATCTAGTAAGATGCAGATGGTACCTGCCGATGTCACTGACATAGTACTACAATAGTCTGTGCCTAGAAGCATGGTGGGAGCTCTAGGATTATTGAAAGATTTCCATATTCCATCTTGCCGAAGCTGTCCTTCTTCTGTATAATTTTATAAACAGTGTTAAATCAGATTGAGGCAGAATGGCTCAAGAGTGCTTTGAGCAGGCCAGGATTCTGGCAGGCCAGCTTGAGCAGCTGTGTGCTCCACTGCCCAGTGTCCATCCCTGTTGGATGGTCCCAGCAGTTAAGAAGGCTACAGCTGTCAACTATAGCAAAAACCAACTCTAGCAAGCAGTTCCTATAAGGTTTTGTGTCAGAGGCCAGCTCTGGCAGTGTGTTCAGCAATCCAAAGATGGAATGTCAGGTTAGCAATGAAGTGAAACAGGAGTGCACGTGCGCGCACGCACACACACACACACACACACACACACACACACACACAGTGGATGAAACCAAGGCTCTGACAACTTTATTTTTTCTCTTATCCCTTTTATACCACCTAAAAAAAAAGTTCTCTAGATAAGAAAGATCACCTCATAGCCACAAATACATTCTCTATCAACAGTATATATTCTCCAAACAATAATCATCACAAAAACCATATTATTCAAAAACAGATTAAAATCATGAAACAAATGTAATTGCAACATGATTATTGATTATATGACTTTCTTCTGAAACCCAAATCTAACCGAACATTTCCCATCTATTCACAACTCCATCCTAACCTCAAGGCAATAATTCTTTTTTCATTGATTTAACAAAGTTTAAGCAAGCAAAGTCAATTGTAGCTAGCTTTTCTCTATGCTAGCTGATGACAGTTTATATTAACCAAGAAACAAGAGTTATGAGTTGAACCTGATGGCTAAGGTGATCTATATGCAAAAGCACACACTTAAAAGACAGTTTGACAGGCTCTTCACAAATGTGTGTCCTTTCCATCCATGTGAAGGATGGTTTGGACTTCAACTCTTTACCTGTGTTGTCTTAACAACCCTCTTTCCCTTTCAGTTAACCTGGCTATAGTAGGGTTGTAAGGTAGGTACCATTGTACCTGGTTGTCTTCAGCCCACTTTGACAGCAATGTTAGTGGGATAACTACCTCTGTCACTATCAATTATTCTTTGAGGAAACACATAACACTTAGACCAGTGAGACCCTGAATGGTAGCTCAATCTCTTGCTCGCTTGCAGGAAAATGCTTTTTTTTTTTTTTTTTTTGGAACCTTCTTTTGCTAAACTGTCTGTCTAGTCTCTGTTCTTAGAATAGGATCATTTACTCTCTGTTCATCGCCCTGCCTTTTCATGGAACACACTGAAACCCATGACCACATCCTTCCATCACAAGATCAAGAAACGCAGGCCCAAACTAGAATGAAGGTTTTCTTTGATCGGTAACCTGTCTCAAGCCTTCTTTCCTCCCGAGGAGTACAAGTATGTGTTTGTAATGCACGAGCGCTCATTGTACTCCTTCACTAGCCTATGCAGCCCTCACTACCATATGGGGCACATTTTATTCTTGGTTCTATCTTTGTTATATTTTCCTGTTAAAACAACCAAAACTATCTCCTTAATCTTTCTTATCAACTATCCCAACTTTCTAAAATTATTTAAACCAGGAATTTTGTAAAACTCATTAATTCATTTAAATATTATATAAAAGTTCATCTTCATATTGATCTATAGAAAAATTGCCCAATAGAGTGGGATTTCTCCCAAGAAGGACCAGACTATAGGCAGTGAGGATCTCCTCATACCCATTCACATCATGCTAGATATAGGAGGAAGATAGCAATGATAGGCATGCAGAGGCACGCCAGCAGCAAGAAGCGATCCAGAGCCAGGCCTCCTTCCCCCTGAGGCTGTGCGTCCTCTAGGTACATCCATTGAAGCAGAGCATGGTGGACCACCTCCAGGAAGCTCACTTGCCGATCTCAGTTCCCCCTGCATGGCATCCATCAATTTTGGTCTCAGTCATGGAAAGGAGCAGAAACTCATTACACAGTACTAGAACAGCAACTTGAGAGGCCTATAAAGCACTGTAGCAGGTGGATTCTTTAACTGGTTCCACCTCAGTGACTATAAAAACAGCCTACTCCTTAAAGCCTGCATTAAAGGCCTCTGATCACACCCCCTTCTGGTGTGGCACAGAATCATACGTAACAAAGGTGACAATAGGGCATGTCTTTAAGCCCCATCACCAATGCCACACAGGCTTTTATAGAGACAGAGTCCTAGAAAGACACTGAGAAACTCCCAGTAATTGAATCGATGGCTAAGCAGCTAAGCCAGATAAAGTACCACTGGAAGAGACTTACCCTGCCTCCAATACCTGTAGATGCCTGGCCCGTGGATGGTACTAGTAGGTATATCAAAGAAGAATGGGTAGTAACAGTGCAAATGAACACAAACACCATGTGGCTGGAAAGGGGAGAAGAAAAAAGTATCCAGTGGTCTGAGTTAGCAGCATAGGACATACACATAAGACATAGCCTATAATAGTCTGTACTGCCATTTGGTTTGTAATTTGAGTCTTCACTGTATGGATGGCTCAGCAGAAAGAGGACTGGAAGGTGCTGGATTGGTCACTGCACAAACAACAAATGTGGATATATATATATATATATATATATATATATATATATATATAAAACAAAGTTCAAAGTTCAACAAGAATCATAACCCCTGGAAGTTTTCCATGCGGCAGACCAAAGCTCATTAAGTCACCCTGGAATCATGTAGCAGATGCCTTTATCAAAGTCAAGGCCATTTCTCAGGCACCCTTGGAAGTGCTCACTGGTCCCATATAAAGAATGGTCATAGGAGAGCTAACATAGGTTGGAAAATTTCTAAGGGTGCTGGAATTCCTTGTAAGATATTCTGATACTTTCTATGCTGTTAAAACACTTGAGGCCATCCATTTTCCAGATAAAAGCCTTGACAAATGGATGCCTTGATGGGACACACACATCAATCAATTGCTGTCCCATGTGGTTGCTGGGAATTGAACTCAGGCCCTCTGGAAGAGCAGTCAGTGCTCTTAACCACTGAGCCATCTCTCCAGCCCCTTGCTGTCCCATTAGAGATTGTAAGTAGACATCATTGGGCCCGTGCTTGTCAGTGAGGCATGCCCTCAACTATGTAGACTCTGCCACTGACCTCTGTCCAGCGTTTTCCTGCAAGTGAACAATGGATTGAGCCACTGTTCAGGGTCTCACTGACCTAAGTGTTACGAGTGTCCTCAAAGAATAATTGAGTGACAGAGGTAACCATTCCACTAGCATTGATGTCAAAGTGGGCAAAGGCAACCAGGTCCAATGGTTGTACCTTTTAGCCTCTACCTACCTTACAATCCTCCTAGGGCCAAGTTAATTGAAAGGGAAAGGGGATTGTTAAAACAACAGGTAAAGAGTTGAAATCTTAAAAAGTCCTCCACATACATGCAAAAGACACACATTTTCGAAGAGCCAGTCAAATTGTCTTTTAAGTGTGTGTTTTTGCCTATAGATCACCTCTGCTCTCAGGCTCAACTCAAAACTCTTGAAGAACAGGTGAAGCTCTTGAGAACAGGTGACTCTGGCGGAGGCACAGTGACCTAATTTTTAGCCATAGGTGGACATCAACAGTCACTGTAAGTGTTGCAGCTTTGAGGGGAAAGGTATTTTGGTAGTCAGGAACCAAGGAATACCACAAAGTCACACCACACAACAAACTGCACAAGAGAGATTTATTGGGAAAGACACAAGAGGGGGCTGCCTTTGCTCAGGTGAGAAGCAGCAGAGGACTGAGTGGAAGGCTGGCTTACACGGGGTTTCCTGTCCCTTGCTGTGGCACACACAATGGGGGTCAATAAACAACCTTTATTTCCAAAGGTCTCAGTTTGTTTTCACTATTCTAAACATGTACCAAAAGAGCATGTTATGTATTAATGTCAACTTGGAATTTGCCTAATTGTGTGTCAACAATTTATGTTTTAATTTATAATAAACTAGTGTTCTTTTGCTCATCTATTCAATTATCCACCTTTCCTGTCAGCTTACACAGATCTAAGTAGCTGTGAATGTTACTAAAGTAGATGTGAGGTACCTTCAGAAACTACAAACTAGTGTGAAACCGATTTCTTATTGGCTGCCATTATTACCCACAGTCTATGCTGGGACGATGCCATCCACTTCTCTGACTTCAGATGTTCTGTCCTTTGGTTGTAGTTGAATCGGAGATTTCCTAGGAGGCCCTAGAGCCTCCACCAGAGTGCTGTGGAAATCCTGGACTTGAGTACCTCTTTCCTCTTTGGTGTTTACTAGAAGAACATGCCATGCTGCCCACAGTTGTCATGACACCAGGTCTGTGATGCCAGTAAAAATGGCTATCAACGGATGGGTGTGTTGATACTATTTTTTTGCAATTGGTTGTGATTGTTAAGAATGTTAGCATGCGTTTCCTTCATTCCATCACTTCCATGTCTCAGAATTTAGAGTAGGTCTACAGGCATAAAGATGTTCAAACAGTCCAGATTTTCTGTAACAGAAGATCCAAAATCACAATCAAAATAAACAAAGAACAAACCTCTCAAACAGGCAGAGATATGCCAGTATTAAACAGGTTAGATGAATTGTGGTACTTTTCATTTTATTGATCATAATCAATGAAATGCTCTGAAGCTTTTAAAACTCAAGTGGAGATGGTGTGTGTGAGTGTACATGTGTGCTGAAGGTACTATAGCCAGCTCTAGCATGGCAAACATGGCTATATCAGGCTTTACCCTTCTGACCAATTCCCTCTGCCTTGCTAAAAACTGTTATATTCGTAAAGCTAGCTAGCAAAGTCTATTCCCGAATTTGGCCACCACCTCTCCTGAGGCTGATCACCAAGATCCAGCTAGCAAAGTATTGAAGTCCCGCAATCCAAAGGCCCCTTTGGATCACCTAATTAATGTGCCCAATTAAAATTAAATACCAAATCCTAACATGAGGTTTTCCCTTTTCCCCTTTTAAACTGACATTTTCTTATGGAGCACATGTGTTTCCTCCCTACCCTGAGGCAGTCCTTTGTCCTTCACCCCTGCCCCCTTTCCCTTGTTCCTTTCCCCTCCCTTGTCCTCTGTCTCCTGTCTTTGTCTCTTGTTCCCTGCTCTTTGTCTGTCTGGGGAAAATAAATCTTGTTTGTGACAACTTAGTCCTGAGGCAATACCCATCTGTTCATGTGCATTGTCTGGACACATATTGTAACTCTATAGTGTTTGCTTTTGTACAAAAACAATATGCACCTGTGAAAATGCATACAACGAACAATGTACAAAATGTAACTACTACATCAAGATAGAATGCACAGGCATCTTATTTCAAGAACTGGGGTGGGGGGAGGGAAGGACATGGCTTTCCTTACAGTGCTGTTACTGCAGATCCTACAGCTTCAGGTGCTCTGAGGTCTCCACTTGCCTTTTGAGAGTTGCCTGGTGTTGAGTTGCCCACATGAGCCAGAGGTACCATGGCCACATGACCTAGACCCACCCACGAAAAAGGGCAGAAAACACATCCAGGAAAGGTAAGAGGCTTTGGTTCTGGGCTTGCCTTTTCCCAGTGCCTTGGGTGACTCGATCTCTGTGTTCTTTGCCACCCTCTTTCCTTCTACTTCTCAGAGACTTCAGTTCTGTTGCTGTTCATTCTGAGGTTCCAGGTCTATCTGGACCTGGCTCTGTGGGACTCATCTCAGTTTAGAAGGGCACTATGAACACACAGCTGGCAGTATTGAGTTGCTCCTTAACTGCAGGGACCTGCAGTCTCCAAGTTGCCAATTAGGCTCAGACAGTGTGAAGTATCCAGTCTGAGTTGGAGACACAGTGCCCTAGGGACCAGCTGGAGGGGTTCCGTGGCTTCAAGGACTCTGGAGGAGGAGGAGGAGGAGGTGTCATTTGAGGAAGTTTCCTCTCCATGCCAGTGGTTGGTTTTGCAACTATGCCCACAGGTGCTAGTGAATCATTTACTTATGACTCTTTGGTCCCCAGATTTCCAAAGCTCCTTTATTTTACCTCTACAAATAAGAAATAGCTGAAGCTTGCCCAAAATGTCTTCTCCTCTTCCCAGAAATTATTCAGTCCTTTGTTCTATCTCCACAGATAAGCAGTATGTAATACCCAAGATGGACTGGCTGACACCATGAAGGAAGAGTGGGCAAGTGAGCTCCCTGGAGAGAGCCCACAGTCCTGCTGAGCTGTGATGAGCGAGCTCTAGAGACTCCAGAGACTTTGCCCCAGGATTGCTTCTTTATATTGATGTGTTTTCTCATGTTTACAATTGCAATACTCCTCATTTACTTGGCTTGGTATGGGTAGACTCTGGGAGACCCTCACTGCCTACAGCCTGGTGTGATTAGCTCCTGGCCTGGGTGATAGCCCACTCTGTTGGGCAAGTTTTTGCAGATCAACATGAAGATGAAAGTTCTCGAGATAATGCCTTCTAGATGAATTAATAATTTTATGGAATTTCTGACTTGATTTAAGTAGTTTTATGAAGTTAGCTTTGCAACTTTAATTTTTTTTCAAATCCTACTTTTAACGATGGTTCTTAAACAATTTAACCTCCCTTTTAGCCCACCACCCACCAGAGGTAGTAGAAAAGAAAAGATACAGGGGAAGTTGACCCTGTTTAGAAATGGTTCTTTGGAGCAAATCCCATTTGCATTGTCAGGAAATCAGCAGTTCAGTTCGCAGGTCAGCAGCTGCAGTTCAATCCACTGGCAAACACTTCACGGATGTACTAGCAGTCCAGTTCAGTAGTGTTGGGATAACAGCAGGTGGCATGACCTAGCAGGATCAGCCAGGCCTAAGCTAAATTGGTACAATTCAGCAGGAGCTCTCTGTCTCTGGCTCTCTCTGGCACCCTCTGTCTCTGTCTCCCTCTCTCTGTGTGCACGTGTTTGTGTGTGTGTGCACGTGTTTGTGTGTGTGTGTGTGTGTGTGTGTGTGTGTTTGATTTTCTATTTCTCTTCTTTAATCACTGGCTGCCATAGGTAACAGCCTTCTTTGCTATCTGGACCAACCCTGTCAGTTGCGCTCAGCACTGACCTCTGCCGACGGCACTCCTCCCTGCCCGCCTCAGTTTACCCTGTGGTGTCTAAGCTGGTCTTTGACAATGGACATGCTGTCCTCTCCCTTTTCCAGACCAAACTAAGCTCTTTGTTCTGTCCTGGATATCCTGGCTTTACCTATTGTAGACGAGTACTACATTACCTACTCTCATTTCCCTCTAATATATGTTTCACAAATAAACCTAAATATAGTGAATTACTTAAAGTTGAAGTTGAGTTGGGAGACAGTTAAAATACCTTTAAAAAATTTCAAGTTACAAGTCATTCTTTGTCAGAGCCTATGGCATTAAGTTCTACTGATCCAGGGTCCTCTATCTCTCCAGTCCTCTTGCCTCTCAGTCCTCTTAAACCCTGTTTAGTAGTAACTCATGGGCAGAGACCCACTCAGCTCTGCCTCTCCATGTTGACCCCAGCATGGCTGAAGTTCAGGTTGTCTTTTCATATAAGAGTTTGGAAATTTCTGAAACACATTGACTTAGATAGTTGTGTGAAGACTAAGAATACAGTATAGGGAAGGATTGAATTTGACCTCTTCCCGCCAGTGTGAATGTATTTACTACTGTTTAGTGTTTTCATTAGTAATTTTAGTTAGCACACAAATATCATTTTCTTATATTTTTGTGCATATAATCACTACACTTTTTTTAATATTCCCTCCCCAACTATTTTCCCCTGTGTCCTTTGTACACCCCCACTGCTTTTCTTCCCCTGAATTGTCAACCTTTTATGTTCATGCATTTATATGTGTCTACACACACACACACACACACACACACACACACACACACACACAAATGTATATTTCACATATGAGAAAATACTGCTTGTCTTTCCTCTGTCCCCAGTGCCATCTTTGTTGCCTCTCCCTTCCTTTACACCCTGTCTCTCTCTGACATAATCCCTGTTCTCTGGCATTCTCTATGTCATTTAAGTGTTTGCAGCCAGGCTGAGTTTTTCTCAGGGATACAGAGGTTCTGGCACTCTCTGCTTTGGGGCACTGCCGAATTTTGCAGACCTCTGCACATTGTTGCTGCCTTGCGTGCATTTTCAAGGTTGAAGAAGCAGGAAGAAGGAATGCATAGCTTGTAACTAAATGTAGATGAATTTGTCCAGTGGCAAAAGGCTAGGTTAGAAGTCAGAAATCCCTTCCTGTTCTCCTGTCTCTACCTAGATCAGCCCTGGGTTCACAGGCACACATGGGACACTGGGATTAGGAGGTAGGTTCTGATATCTGAACTCTGCTCCTCATGCTCGCACAGTGAGTGCTGTTAAGTGCCTAGCTGGCTCTTCACCCTCAGAACTGTTTTACTAGTGACATTGTTGTTATTGTCCTTTGAGAACTCGTTTCCACCTTGTGGTCCTTCGGGGCTGATTTTGACAGGGAACCCAATGGTTTCTCTAGTAACGTGTTTTTATTGGCTGTCCAAAATGGAGGCCAGGTTTTTGACACAGAGGCAAGGAGATTCATGAGTCCATGGGCCATATAGTGAAAACCTTTAGTAAAGTTCTTATTCAGTTCACAGAGGTCTGGGTCAGGGAAAGACACTTTCTCAAAACACAAGTTTCATGACTGCCAAGGAGGGACACTAAAGGTTGAACCTTGGCCTGTACATGAGTATACATATTTGCACAGTTAAATGCATAAACCCACAGGATCATGCAAACACAGACAAGAGATATTGGAAAAAGGGATGGAACTGTAATCATTAGTCCGTGTGTCTAAATAGAGTTCTTCGTCCTAAACCATCATCCTGTAAGCATGAAACACTGTTCTTGTCCCCAGCCAGCCCCTAATAACCTTTTCTCTCTGTATGAAGTCTCTGTTCTAGGTGCCTCAAACAAATAGATCATATAGTGTTTTTACTTTATCCCTAGCTTACTTCAATAATTACATCTCCAAGTTTTACTTGGGATATAGCAACAGAATATTTTCCTCTTTGTGACAGAATAGTCTAGGCGGTGTATGCTGAATTCCATCTGCATGCCTCCCTGGCTCATCCCATTCTCCTTCATTTCAACGGATCTCTCAGGAATATTTTATTTTACTTATTTTGTGGGTGTGTGTGTGTGCAGACAATATATCATACTTGTTGGGGTTCTAGGACACGTTTGGGGGTGGATTCTCTCCCTCCACTATATGGGTCCTGAGGATCATACTCAAGTTCTCAGGGTCACTAGCAGGTACCTTTACCCATGTAATTTCCATGTAATTGCATCTGTTTCTTTGCTGTGCATGTTGCAGTACAGGGTTGTTTTCCTTCATGTCTGTTCTTTAATAGGAGATATTCAATCTGCACACAAAATTGCAGTGATCTCCTTAATGTCATAAAAGTTATCAGCTTGTAAGTGGTCACCTCTCAGGTTTAATTTAACCTACAGCTGCCTGTCTATAGATTACCTTTCTCTTTCCATGCATTTGAATTTCATGTTTCCAAACAGTGTATATTTTCCAGCTGTCAATCATTGAGTCTCCAAGTGTTAGCACACCTTTGTCCTTCTATACTGCACAAATCGTTCATTAGATCAGGTTCATTCAGGTTGAGGGATGATTTGACTCCCTGTTTTAATCTTTCCCTTCTTCCTCTCCCTTCAGTACCCTTTCTCTTTCCTTTCCCTTCTGCCTTACAGGCAGTATAATTCAGGAGAAGCCAGTGGGTTCATCAGCAGCCAGTACCGGGACACAGCCAGCAGCAGGCCCAATTGAAGCTGAGAGAAGATGGGATTCACTAGACTTAGACCACAGACCTACAAGTCCAGCTCCTAAGACATCATGGCAAGGCCCCATTAATGAAAATCTGATTAGCTCTGGGACGTAGGCATGCAAGAAAGCTAGATATAGCCCTGTGTTCTAGTCACTTTCCTCAGAGAGAGGCAGGCTGAGTCAGGGAGTGGTGAAGACCAGAGTCCCTACTGGAATGCTGGTGGTAAGAGAGGTAGGCAGGAACCCAGGGGTAGATAAAGGTGCCCTGGGATAAAGTGATCACCAAATGACAAGAACTGATGTACAATCATGAAGAGACCCTGGTGTTTTTAAACGAAATCTTAATCACTTGATTTTACAAATGAAGACTTGGGAGCCAGATGCTGGGGTAAAAGCCTGCTAGCTCAGGGAGGCCAAGAAAGCACCCAGATGACCTGCCTCCTCAGCTGATATCCCACCTGGAGCGCGCCTATTTCATGCTGTTTCAGAAAAGCCCCTTCAAATGGAATATCCCTCCCTTCTATGTCCTGTGCATTTCTCTATCCATTCTCTGACTCCTCCTTACTTCTATGGTATTTTCTTAATAATCCTATGTTCACTTCCTGTCAACTGGTTGCTTGCTCTGCCTCTTGACCTATGGTTGAATTTATTTAATCCTGTTTATGGTATTCAAGGGGAAAGCTCTTGGATTAACAGTGTGTGCTATTGGTTAAGCCCCACCACCACCACCACAACAAAAAATGTGTGTGTGTATTACAGTAAATAACAAACTCTCAGGGTTTACAGTATGATCAAATACCCTGCAACAATACCCTGGAGAACCCAGCATGCCAGGGTCAGCTTACACAAGAGGATGATGCTTCTTCATTAAAGACACTGATCGGGGCTGATGTAGAAGAAGGGTCTTGCCTGGAACTGCTGAATGCATTAATGATTTATGAGGGCAAAGCCCCATCTTTCCATCCTTCAGTGTTTCTTTTTGTTTTTATTAGATATTTTCTTAATTTACATTTCAAATGCTATTCTGAAAGTTCCCTATACGTCCCCCCACCCCCTGCCCTGCTCCCCTACCCACCCACTCCCACTTCTTGGCCCTGGCATTCCCCTGTATTGGGGCATATAAAATTTGCAATACCAAGGGGCCTCTCTTCCTAATGATGGCCGACTAGGCCATCTTCTGCTACATATGCAGCTAGAGACACGAGCTCTGGGGGTTCTGGTTAGTTCATATTCCTCTTATAGGGTTGCAGACACCTTCAGCTCCTGGGGAACTTTCTCTAGCTTCTCCATTGGGGACCCTGTGTTCCATCATATAGATGACTGTGAGCATCCACTTCTGTATTTGCCAGGCACTGGCATAGCCTCATATGAGACAGTTACATCAGGGTCCCTTCAGCAAACTCTTGCTGTCCTATGCAATAGTGTCTGAATTTATGAAATTCTTGGGAAAATGGATGTATCTGGAGGAGATCATCCTCAGTGAGGTAACCAAATCATAAAAGAAGTCGCTAGATATGCACTCACTGATAAGCAGATATTAGCACAGAATCTTAGAATACCCAAGATACAATTTGCAAAACACAAGAAAATCAAGAAGAAGGAAGACCAGCGTGTGGATACTTCATTTCTCCTTAGAACAGGGAACAAAATACCCATGAAAAGAGTTACAGAGACAAAGTTTGGAGCTAATATGAAAGGATGGACTATCCAGGGACTACCTCACCCAGGGATCCATCCCATAATCAGTCACCATCCTTCAGCATTTCTGTAGGTGATTAAACTTCAGGAATTTCATGGTGTGCTGCCTTCCCAGACCTTCCGGAGACCAGATTGCTGCTGCATGTGGTCTTTTCAAGATGGAGCCAGAGGCCCAGAAAGGACTGGTGGGGTGGGGGACTGGTTTACCCTCCTAAAAAGTAAATTCCCACCATTAAACCTTGGGGCTTTGAATAGCTTCCTGGCCTCCATGTTCCTCCTCTTGATCGTTCCTCCTAACCAGCTCTGGCCACCCACTCAGGAGCCCAGATAGTGTAGGCCGCAGGCAGTTACAATGGTGACCCTCAGATTTGTGTGCTGAATGAGCAAACTGCACTAGGAAAGAATTGTTTTGAGGCCTTAATGGGGATCCATTTCCTTAGTGTTATGCAACACAAATGTCCATATAGTTAGTCCTTAGGATTTGTGGATCAGGCTAAATACAATAAAACACTTCTTGAAGAAAGGACAGTAAGCATCTCATGCGGTGTGCCTCCCTCGACCAGCAAGAAAGTCACGCCACCACCGGGATCTTCTCAGTAAGCTTTATTCTGGAGCAGCTTGATAGTAGATTCCCAGGACCCTGGACAGCAGCAGAGCTGCTGCTTTTATACTCTCCCAGGGAAGGGGGAAGGGTGTCGTAGTGGTTGCGGATTGCTGCACCAAGCTACAACTTATTAGCATATGGCCGTTCATTGGTGCTACAAGCCATGCCTCATTAGCATATTTGGGAGGGGCTATTGCCTGAGGAGAGCCTGAAGAGAGCTGTGCATGTGCACTAGGCTCTTCCCTGACAGCCAGCTGGTCCCCCACCATCTTGTAATGGTGGGGAGCCGCAGCTGCCTACATCTCACGGAGAGTTAAGGCTTCACGGAGAGCCAAGGCTTCACAGAAATTCGGCTGCTTAAGGGGCCAAGGCTCCACAGGCCTTCGGCTGCCTACGGCCGAGGCTCCATGGGGCCACGGCTGCCTACAATCTCACCTCACTGTAGAAGGTGACTGCACTTCAATATGCTGCCTGTGTTCTGCTGTGCAAATTAAATGACTGTAGCAACCCTGGTTCTATCATTGTCTGAGAATTTTTGTCCTATATCTTACTGAGAACTCCCAGGCTGCAGACAAAGTTACCAGAAAAGAGCCTCTGTGCTCTCTGACAAGAGGTTCTCCTTGTTCAGGATGCATACTTGCTACTTGCTGCAACAACTTTCTCTCCATAACTTACTGCTTTCATTAATTTTCTAGACGATTTGAAAAATTTATCATCATTTGTATTTGAGACTCCATCCTGCCCTGCCTAGGCTAACTCTAAACTTCTGGGCTCAACTCGTCCTCTTGCCTCAGGAGCTAGTACAATGGAGTCACAGGCATCTCAACCGACACCACAGGGAAAAGAAATACAAAATAAAATTAAAATGAAGGAAGCTGTTTGTTCACTCAGGGAGTTAGAAGGCACACAGTAAAGAGTCACCTACTCCTCTCCCCGGCTGCCCTTCCTGTGCCTTCACCAGCTGCAAGTTGGGGACTGTCTTGGCTATGCCAGCAGCTTCACAGTGGGTCAAAAGTGCATCTCCACAGAAACAGAGAAGAGAACAGGAATGCAGGCGCTGGACCTGGTTTCCTCTCCAGGGAATAGCCAGAGATTATTTCCTCACAAGGAACCACAGGTCAAACCTTTCTTGTTCTCCACACAGGTCTTTAGAGCCATGAGTCACAAGAAAATGCCAGTGCAGAGCCCTGTGTGAGGTTTGGCCACACCCAGGCAGGGATGGGAGCCACAGCATAGGTCAAGGGCCAGAGAAGCCTGGACTAAACTGTACTGACAGAAGCCATCTAGGAAAGGCTATGATAAACAAGCGAATTTCCTGGGGATTGCCCAACAGTTTGCATGGCAGTAATGGGTGTGCTCTGAGAGGTAAGGACCCCAGAGACTTTATTCCAGGATTGTTTTTCCTGCTGATATGCCCTTTCCTGCCACAATTACATGACTTAACGGCTTCCTAGGTATTTACCTACTCTGTCAGGAAGATTTCTTGCAGAATTAATATGAAGGTATACTTTCATAAAATAATACTGTTTAGACAAATCGATGACTTCATAGAACTCCTGAACTGATACAAATAATGTTGTGTCCCCCTGTAGAGTAAAAACTGCAAACAGAGCTCTGTAAACCTTTATGTGTCATGGGATAATTGCATCAGGAGAAGAAAACATGAAACAAATTACAATCAAGGAAAATGTTCCTTCTAGGTTAGGAATGAGGTCACTGTCTGGTAACTAAAGGTCATAAACAGGGAGTGGGAAATTTATTATAGATACAAAGATAGAAAATAAAAGATTGACTAGTTGATCTATACAAGACTTCAAAGTAATAAGGCATAAGGCAGATGATTTGTCTCTTGACAAAATTACCCTTACCTTCTGACATAAAAACTATCGCTTCAAACTTATAATGAACTTATGCTGCTAGAAACTAGATAATGAATGTTTAGTCAGATACTCGTCTTAATGGAAAGACATGTGAATAATTCTGCTGTGAAAAACATGTGACAATTCTTATGACTGGAACTATTGCCTTAAACTTGCCATGCACTTGTGGAATGTAAAAGTGCATAGAAAACCATGTAATCAGTTATCCTGCTGTAATGGTTCTGTCTGGTTTTTTTGAGAAGGTATAAAAACTAAGAACAATAATAAAATTGTGGTGTAGCCATTTTCTGCTTCATCCAGTGTGCGTATGTCTCTGTGTGCCTTCCTTCCTTCCTTCCTTCCTTCCTTCCTTCCTTCCTTCCTTCCTTCCTTCCTTCCTTCCCCCCCCTCTCTCTCTCTCTTTCTTTCTTTCTTTCTTTCTTTCTTTCTTTCTTTCTTTCTTTCTTTCTTTCTTTCCTTCTTTCCCTCTCTCTCTCTTTCTCGTTCATGAAGAGTTAATGAACTCTGTCTAAGTCTCTTGCCTTGCCAGCTAGAGGCCCCTTGATTCAAAGAATAAAGAGCAAAAGCAACTAAGTTTTTTTTTTTCCTTAATCCCCTGCTGCTATCAACAGGAGTCAATTGCAAGAAGTCATCAGTCTTTTGCTTCAAGAGAGTAAAAGAGAGTTAACTGACAGAAGCTGAACAGTAAGAGAGAGTTAATGCCCAGAGGTCATCTGTCACTGGTCTGTCTATCTCTGCCACCTCAGTACCTGAATGACAGGCTGGGTCCCCAGCACTGTGTGCACATTCTAAAACTCTGAAGCAACATCTCCCCATATGCCAACAGCTGGGCTAGTGAGAATTCTCCTTTGAGTGTGTAGGTGTGGGATACGCACCCCCCCCCCCATGAGTGAGCTTTTACTCATGGAGGCCCAAAGCTTCTCTTGGTTATGCACCAGAAGTAGGTGATAAGACCCTACTGCTGACACCAAAGTTCAGTCTTGGCCCACAGAGAAATCAAGCTGGGACTGACTAGCAAATTCTTCCCTGATGCTTAGCATTCTTTCTTCAGGATGGAGGTATGCAAGTGCTGGGAGAAAACATTTATTATTGTTTTCATGAACAATGGATAAAGCAATACTGACCTGCTGGCCAAGGCACGCCCTCAGATGCAATTGTGGCATGATTGTTAAGGAAGTAACTCACTACTCTCTGGTTGAGATTTTGGTCACTTCAGTAGATGGAACTCATGCCTGGTATTATAATTCTGGTCCAAAGCAATAGCGATCTGAGGAGGAACATGTTACTGTTAGTTTGCTAAATGATACGTTGCCTCCTAAATATTAATGTTTAGATGCACAGACTAGTGCTGCTTTCTGCTGGAGCCCACCTCCAGCTGAGTCCAGAAACCTGAGGAAGACATGTGGAGTCAGTGGTAGAAGAAATGAGACTTACAAAGAAATTCTGAATCAAGCTCTGCTGCTGTCCTTATGGACAAACTTTATTTGTTTTTTTTCCCCAAAATTTTATTAGATATTTTCTTCATTTACATTTCAAATGCTATCCGGAAAGTCCCCTATACCCTTCCCCATCCCCCGCTCTGCTCCCCTACCCACCCACTCCCACATCTTGGCCCTGGCATTCCCCTGTACTGGGGCATATAAAGTTTGCATGACCAAGGAGCCTCTCTTCCTAATGATGGCCAACTAGGCCATCTTCTGCTACAAACACAGCTAGAGACACGAGCTCTGGGGCTACTGGTTAGTTCCCTGTGTTCTATCTAATAGCTGACTGTGAGCATCCACTTCTGTGTTTGCTAGGCACTGGCATAGCCTCACACAAAACAGCTATATCAGGGTCCTTTCAGCAATATCTTGCTGGTGCGTGCAATAGTGTCTGTGTTTTGTGGCTGATTATGGGATGGATGGATAAACTTTATATACACAGAAAAACAAAACCATTGTGTGTGCTGCGCTCACAGGCACTAGAGTGTGACCACAGCATCTAAGGAACTTTCTGATAGGATTACCTTGATTCTGAAACTTCATTTTGCACCTTTCTCAGAGGTTCTGTCAGTTTTCATATCCTATTATTTATTAACTTTAAGTAAGAAATAGCTTTTAGCATATTAAAAGGTCAGAAAACCTACTTTTTAAATTCACAAACTTGCTGGCAAGCTCATGTGATCACAAGATGAGTACCAGGGCCTGGTTGGATCTGGACAAGCAGCTTATAGTTCTCGTGAATTTATTCTATTCTGTCTCTTAGGCAATACCTGTAGTCTATTTTTTTTCTACAGTAATCATTTTGCTGTGTATGATCCTTATACTATAGGTTCATGCTCTGACTAGCCTTTCTAAACAGTGGAGATCTTTATTCTTTTTTTTCACCCTCCCACACTATCTTTTGTCCATCTATATAGGCACCTGTATAAGGCAACAGAAGACTAAGCCAATCTATTTTTTTTTTTTACAGATTCAGTACCTAAAAGGGCAAACCAAGTCCTTCCTATAAATCAATATGCTACATATCTTGGGAACTTAGATATTATGGTTGACACAACATAATTCTTATCCTCTCCTGACCAGCCTCTGACCTCTGCTATTATAGGTTTGGTATTTGGTACAGCAGATGAAGTTAGAACCTTTGTTATAAGATGCTACCATTAATTCTGAAAACTATCTGGCTGTATGAATTTTTCTTAGATCATTAACTCTCTCTAGACTATCATCAGGAAGGACACAGGGAGGGT